>JAVJIX010000236.1:885000-1224252 GCA_036785185.1 Paratrypauchen microcephalus
ACGCCACTTATCAGTTAATCGATCGATAAGGTCAATCAACTATCAGTTAATGAATTGATAATTTACATCCCTAATATATATACACACACATATATGTACATATATATATATATATATATATATATATATATATATATATATATATAAAAAGTGCTCCTCACCTTCCACGGTGGTTGGTCTCTCACTCTCATCCAGCTCGGGTCCTCTACCAGAGGCCTGGGAGCTTGAGAGTTCGGCGTAGTATCTTTGCTGTTCCTAGTACTGCACTTTTCTGGACTGAGATGTCTGATGTTTTTCCTGGGATCTGTTGTAGCCACTCCTCCAGTTTGGGGGTTACAGCCCCGAGTGCTCCGATCACCACGGGCACCACTGATGCCTTCACCTTCCAGGCCTTCTCCAGCTCTTCCTTGAGCCCCTGGTATTTCTCTAGTTTCTCGTGTTCCTTTTTCCTGATGTTACCATCGCTTGGTATTGCAATGTCCACCACCACGGCTCTGTTCTGTTGCTTATCCACCACCACTATGTCTGGTTGGTTCGCCATCACCATTCTGTCAGTCTGTATCTGGAAGTCCCACAGGAACTTGGCTCGGTCATTCTCCGCAACCTTCGGAGGTGTTTCCCACCTTGACCTTGGGATCTCTAGCCCGTACTCTGCACAGATGTTTCTGTACATTATGCCCGCCACTTGGTTGTGTCGCTCCATGTATGATTTCCCTGCCAGCATCTTACACCCTGCAGTTATGTGCTGGACTGTCTCAGGAGCCTCTTTGCACAGCCTACACCTTGGGTCTTGTCTGGTGTGGTAGATCTGGGCCTCTATTGCTCGGGTGCTCAAGGCCTGCTCCTGTGCAACCAGGATGAGGGCCTGTGCTGTCCTTCAGACCAGCCCTCTCCAGCCATTGGTAGGATTTCTTTATCAGCCACTTCAGTTATGTTTCGGTGGTACACCCCATGTAGGGGTTTGTCCTGCCATGATGGTCCCTCCAGCACCTCTTCCTCTGCACTCCACTGTCTGAGGCATTCCTTGAGCACATCATCTGTCGGGGCCCTGTCCTTGATGTACTTATGGATTTTGGATGTTTCATCCTGGACAGTGGTTCCCACACTCACTAGTCCTCGGCCTCCTTCCTTCCGGCCCGTGTACAGTCTCAGGGTGCTGGATTTGGGATGGAACCCTCCACCAGCCGCACAAAACCAGCAGCGGCACGTGGTTTAGTTCTGGTCTAGACCTGGTTTAGTCCTGGTCTAGTCTCTTGGCCAATCAGGATGCAAAACACAATGTTGCACTATTTAAAAAAAAAAAAAAAAAAGTTACACTATTTAAAAAAAAAATTGGAAAAAATAAATAAATCCACGAACCGCGATAGAGCGAGGGATTACTGTATTTTGTTATTCAGCATCAATACATTTGTCTGCTTTTTACTAAGGAATAATTGAGGAATATACAATATAATAATACTATGATATATTTATGACTCAGTGTTATGTATACTATAGCTTATATTCTTAAAGACCCTATTGAAACACTAAAATTCAGGTGAAAAACGCCGCTTATAAATTAATCGTAAGTCGATCGATAGTCAATCAACTATAGATTAATGAATTAATCGATAATTTGCATCCCTAGTGTGTGTGTGTATATATAGAAACGTACAAGCCAACTCGTTTTTACATGGTGAAAAGGAATGAAAATGTATATAAATGCATGATCAATTCTCAAATCATATAACACTGGTTAATTTAGGTTAACGGAGACCACTGTCTAATTAAGAGACTAAAAACGGCCTTAATGGTTTGCACATTTTGGACATCTGTAAATAGGTATTATGTTGCACCGCTTTCAGATTTTAGATTTGGATCTTAGATTTTAGATTTAGATTTTTGTCTTAGTTTTTGTTGTTTTGTCTTTATATTGTATTTTGTACACTCTTTTTTGCACTATCTGGCCAGAGAAACAAAATTTCGATTAACTGTATGTTGAACACATATGGCAGAATTGACAATAAACTTTGATCTTTGTGGTTTGACAAGAGCAACAACTATTCATTTCCACATAAAACTAATACGAAATGTAAAGCAGGTCTAATTAGAGGAAACTGGTTGGGCAACAATGTCATCATGAGTCTTTGATTTGAAAACGAAAGAAAGTGTGGATTGAAAACGTCTTGTACTAAGTTCTACAGCACGTTCTGTAACCTTTGTGTCTGTTTTTGTAGGTGAGCAGTTGGCTGACTCTAGAAGCCGCGGGTTGATCCAGGCCATACTCGGAGCTGTGGAGTTCAGGACGGTGATGGGACAGCACAGATAGACTCAAGGGGTGGAAAGCATTTTCTGCTTTGGACTTGAAAACCCCTCATAAGATTTGAGATTTCAGGCTCTTTTTGCTTTTCCCGTAAAGCAAGAAACGATAAGCAACAGAGTGGAAATAAACAATACAACAGACTATATGATTTTTGAAAGAATCTTGTACAAAGTTGGACATTCTTTTTTCAAGGACAGGGATAACGAGCAACACCTATGGACTCAAAGTGGAACCAGGAGATATTGATTTAGAAACAAAAGATAAATATTGAACTAAGATTATTTAGAAAGAAATTATTTCTCAAGTTCAGATTGCCTTAGTTGTTCTATTTCAGGACTTGAACCGCTTTGATACTTGTTCACGTATAATTTTCTATATTGTGGGCAAGTAAATTGATGCATTTGAGTGCAGATTTCTCTTCATTTTGAAGAGCTCTTGTGTATAAAAGTGTTTTTCTTGTTGTACGTCAGTCACTCTTGTTAAAGGGACAGAGCTGAACGTACATGTGTATATGTATATAATACAAATTCACTTCTGTTTAAAAGCTTTGGACTCAAAAGAATAGAGAATATTGTTTGTTAATGCTTTATTAAGACTTTTTTACATTTTGGAGAGAATTTTTAAAGAAAACCTAAGAGGCAAAAACCTAATACTTTGGGGGGAAAAAAAAAACAAGAAAATGGCAACGGCCAGAACAGAAAGCGTTGGGCCTGTGGTGATGGGACTGAACAAACAGAACGGGCAGCTCCGAGGACAAACCAAGCCCTCAGTCCAATCTGCCTCAGCTCCAGGGAAAACTCTGAGCACTCCACAGAAGAGCTCAATCCCACAAGAGTCCGGAGGCATCAAGTTTGGAGACGACTGGAAGAAGAACCTGCAACTGCCCCCAAAAGACCACCGTGTCAGAACATCGGTGAGGTTCACATAAAACACCTTCTGTATTAATTAATATGCTAACACTAATGCTAATTTAGTGCCATTGCAAACTTGTGTGTCTGCTGTAGGATGTCACAGCCACAAAGGGGAATGAATTTGAAGATTACTGTCTCAAACGAGAACTCCTGATGGGCATTTTTGAGATGGGCTGGGAAAAACCATCGCCTGTTCAGGTATGTGCCTTTGGTTATCATTGGTATGCAAGTTAAGTTATAAAATGGGCTTAAAGCGCTCTGAAACACATGTCAAAACACTCCAGTTAACATATTTCAGGCTTTATTTGGTTAAAAATTAAGTCTCAGTAGAAACAATTGCTTAACTAGTCAACTAATTGAAAAGTAATTCAAGATGCAAGGATTTGTCATTGTCACAAGTAAGAATGAAATTACCTGTAGTGTTAAACAGTAGCATGACTCATACAAAACAATCAATTCATAAAGTGCAAATACTGTAATCTAAAAAATGCAGTTACAGCCAAAGTTCTTATGTAATAAATGTTGACTCAATGAAGGAAGCAGATCAGCGCTTAATGTTAATGTCCATGTGTTTAGGAGGAGAGCATTCCCATCGCTCTTTCTGGACGGGACATTTTGGCTCGAGCGAAGAATGGAACAGGGAAAAGTGGAGCGTATCTCATCCCGATGCTGGAGCGGATAGACCTTAAAAAGGACCACATTCAGGGTGAGTTGCACTAAACTTTTTAACTGTTCATTCTGTCTTCAGTTCTAAACTTAGAATTAGTGTTTCTTCTTGTCAGAGTTTGTTTACCTGCTTTACATGTTTCGGCTGCTTCCTGTAGCCTTCCTCAGAAGTGTCATGTGATGGTGTGGTGATGTGTCTTGTACGCTGCTTTACTTCCAGTAAAGGAAAGCATGTTGACAAACTCCTGTCTTTTTTTTTTCTTCTTTTTTCTTTAAGCACAATTTATGACCATGTCTTTTCAAAGCAACATAATCTGCTTCACTCGTTCTTGACTATAAATAAATTATCTGTCACTGGCTGTGTTTACATTTAAACCACAGTCTGACGTGTGTAATCCGAGGGACCGTGATCAGAAAGAAATGAGATGAGATGATTCTGTTGTTTGTCATTTTATAACTCCAAAATGTGTTCATAATCAGATTTTGAGCGCACATGTAACCACAGCCACTCACTCAGACCCTAATGGAGGATGACCAATGGAGGAGTGGATGGGGAGGTCTGTGTTTGAGCATAGAGCTGCAATAAACTGAAAATGAGTGAATTGCCATATGACAATTTCACAAATGGTACACTGTCACAGGGATTAGACGCAATTCAGTCTTTGTTTTTTAGATGGCCTACCTCCAAGTACCATCTTGTCTTTAATGTGTTTTTATTCTGAAATCTCCAATTCTTTTTAACTTAAAACTTTTCTTATCTTTCAGCACTTGTAATGGTGCCGACCCGAGAACTGGCGCTGCAGGTGAGTCAGATCTGTATCCAGATCAGTAAACATCAGGGCGGAGTCAAAGTCATGGCTACGACCGGAGGAACCAACCTCAGAGACGACATCATGCGCCTGGACGAGACCGGTGAGCGCTCGCTGTGGTCTTAAAGTGTACATGACAGGATTTTCTTTATTACCTGGCTTGGTAGGATGTTACTTGTACTAAATATATACCAGTTAATGATGGTTTATGGAAAGAAGTTGAGGAAATGTACAAAAATACAGGAAGTAGTGCTGAACGAATACGGAATAAAACCGAATACCTATAGACTGCATAAATGGACATAGTTGACCCACTAGCCGTTGCGTTCCAAATGGGAAGTGACGATGGGGGCGCTTCTGACTCTAATTGACTTTACTTTGAAAAAACGTCACCCCTCTCACTGTAACTGCCGCTGCGAGCCTTGTTATTTTGGTCTTAAAATGTTTGTATCAACCTTCTCTATAGACGGATTATTTGTTTATCATCACAGCCGATGCGTGCAGCCTGAGTGCAGAAAGCGCCACGGTCTGTGCAGCTGACATGAAATTGCAACATTGGCTAGAGATGTCAGCACTAAAACAGTTTATCGCCGTGTGATAAAATAAGTTATGATACAACATGTGCGTTAAATGCAGGTGAGCACGTAAATGGTGAGAAGAATGTCTCAAACTTCAGTAGCCAGACATCCACTTATCTGATCGATACAACCACTCCCCGAGAGAACCTGACATCTGCTGAAATCCTACGAGACACTGACATGATACCAAACAGGACAGCGGCTCCTATTGCAGGGGACATGCGCAGAAGAGTGCTAAGTGACATAGTCTAATAATCCCTCTATATGATCCTGGTGTTTTTATTTTGCCATTTTGTCCGTAAATAATTCCTTTTCCTAATATGGAACTTAATTGGAACTGGAATTTGCTCCTCTAACTAAATTTCCTCCTATCTCTGTGACCTTCATTTGACTGGAGCTGAACGCCATGGGTAACATCACACTCCCTTAATCCACTTCTTTTCTACAGTCTATGGGACTACCTCTACCAAAGTCGTCAAAAGAAAATTCCTTTTTTCTGGCTAACTCTTGTGCGATTTGATTAGGACCTTCTTTACAGTTCTAGAATGACCTCAGTGTTTGTCACATCTGCTGCCCATCTCCAACCTAGAAGTTATAAACTTCAAAAAAAATTGAAACTTAAAGAAAAAAAATGGCAAGATCTTTTGTCAAATCATAAATTGATATCTTAAAATCATTGTTAGCCATGTTTTGTTGAAATACGTAGTCTAACCTGTCAAACACACTGGAAGAATGTTTAATGATCTAAACTAAAACATGCTCGTCGTCGTCTTCTGCCTCAGTGCACATTGTCATCGCCACCCCTGGGAGGATCCTGGATTTGATAAAAAAGGGAGTTGCAAAAGTGGATCGGGTCCAGATGATGATCATGGATGAGGTAAAGGAAACCAGAGAAAATGTAATAAAGATTTTTTTTTTTTTTTTTTTTTTTAAATGGATATTGGAATTTTATATTTTCATAGACATCCCAAGAGCGTTCGTTATGTCTTTAAATGGGCTTACTTCAATATCATATTATACTGTAGAATTATGACGTAAAATAGTAATGTGGATTCTAAGGGTGTGTCAAAAATCAATATAGCGACATACCAAAGGAATATGAGGCTAGTTTTGTTCAGCCCAGTCACTATAAAATCTCTAATTACTGTGAATGCTACTATGCCCAAACAGTGCTCCGCTCGACATGAAAAAGTAAAAGTGTCTATCACAATGGTTTTTAGACAGCCACTTCTCCATGACGCTATACGTCCAAGGAGTAGTCACGTTTTGTACATTTTAAAGTGTAAATTTCTGGGGGGGAAAAAAATGATTCTATACATTTTTAGATCCATACAAATTTGGTTGAGGGCAGTTTACCATAGAATGAAAGACTTTGATTAAAATCATAATCGTCCATACCGTATCTTTAGGCCATATCACCCAGCCCCAACTTCTGTGTGTTTTAGTTCATGTAGCGCAAACAAATCTGTGCTTTTGCTGGTGCATTAGGGCCTACACCAGCTATGCTGAAAGTGCTTTTCTCTCCTGTTTCTCACTGGTTTTGTTCTTCAGGCGGATAAACTGCTGTCTCAGGACTTTGTGGTTCTCATCGAGGACATCATCAGCTTCCTCCCCAAAAAACGACAGATCCTCCTCTACTCCGCCACCTTCCCCATCAGCGTGCAGCGCTTCATGGTGAGAACAAGACTGGCGTTTGTGTTCAGTCATGATTTGGAGGCTCCGTCGTGGGTCGGGTCGTGTCTTTGGGCAAGACACTTCACACACAGTATCTATCATTGACAAGAACCTTTGCCAATTAACCAACTAGAACCAGAATAAAGTCTTATCACTTGGTAAAAGAAAATTATTTATCTGGAATTTTAAAAAGCTGTCTACATTAAAAGCAGTAATTGTAGCAGATGTAGTTATGATGAAAATTACTATGATGGTTGCAAGAAATTGGTCCCCAAAAATGTATTATTTTTGGGGACTAATTTCTCTGGGGTCTTTGCACTACTGGTACATTTTTTACGGTTGCATGATACAATTTGAGCTGTAAAGGGTTGCATTAATAACTTTTATGACTCATTACAGATGCAAACTAAGTACTAAAGTGTTTGATTCTGCTATTTATTTATTGCAGTTCATGATATTTGAACGATGTTGTAGAGGGGAACAGTTTTGTGGTTTAAATCTGCTCTTATTGTGTCAGTGGCATATGTTAGTTTCAGTTTTATCGTCTATATATTGCAATATTCTCACAATGACGACACTGAAACGAAACTATCCCTAATGAAGAGTAACTGCAGCCAACCGAACTACACTCTGGGCTCGGAGCCATTTGGCATCTCCTCACCCTCTTTGTCTTTCTGTTTTCTTTCTCCCTTTTCTCCTTGTTTTTCTCTCACACCGTTTCTCTCGTCTCCCTTGCCCCCTCTCCTTCACACTCTCCTTCTTACTCTTTTTATCCCTTCCCCCCACCACCTTCACTTGTCTTTCTCTCTCCTTTCTCCCTCCTCCCTCTCGTCCTGTATCTGATAGACTGTCCTGCTCTGAGGTTGTTTGTGTTGAGGGCGTCTGTGGCTTGTAACGAACTCCAATTGTGTGCTTGTTTTGATAAATGTTTCAGTGACTGCACCCGAAGCGGCTTTTTATTTCTTTGGGAGGAGCCTTTATCAAAAGCCAAATTAAACAACGCCAACTAAACAAAACGACTAATTTAGTTTTAGATATGGTAGCCCTGGAGGGACAAACTGATTTATAAACAAGGCCATTTGTTAAAATGCAATAGTTAACAGGAGTTGTGTGGTGAATATGTGGCCTCCACCGCCACCCCGGTCTCTGCAAATCTGTATCTGGGAAACAAAGTGAAGTGTCAGATGAATGTAATCTAAACAAGAAAAACTGCACCAAAAATACAACATAGTATTTTAAATTTGGTACCTCTCCAAAGCAACTATTGGATATTGTAAGATAAGATAAGACAAGACTTTATTGATCTCACACAGGAGAAATTTACTTAGTAGCTCCAGGTAGGGACAGTTTGAACAAGAAGACGATTGCATGCAGGCAAGAATGGCATAAAGATGGTTAATGATAATAGTAAAATAAGTAGTAAATCGAATAATAATAAAACGGTGACAGGGAGAGTATTGAAAAATTGGAAAAACGATATTGCACGATGGGAGTATGGGAAAAAAAAAAAAAAAAAAAAAACCCAATATTGCACATTGGGAAAACGATGCTGCACGACAGGACCATACAGTGGAGTTATCCAAGTAATGATAATAAGAAACAGTAACTAGGAGAGTATTTAAAGACAGTATTACACATTTGGACTATACAGTGGAGTTATACAGTCTGATGGCGGTGAGGATGAAGGATTTCCGATAGCGCTCCTTCTTGCACTGGGGGTGCCTCAGTCGGCTGCTGAAGGAGCTGCTCAGCTCCTCTACAGTCCGGTGCAGAGGGTGAGAGGTGTCGTCCATGATGGACGTGAGTTTGGCCAGTACCCTCCTCTCGGCCACCTCCTCTACAGAGTCAAGAGGACAGCCCAGGACAGAGCTGGCCCTCCTGACCAGCTTATTAAGTCTCTTCCTGTCCCGTTCTGTGCTGCTCGGGGCCCAGCAGACGACAGCGTAGAGGAGAGCAGAGGCCACTACAGAGTCATAAAAAGTCTTGAGCAGAGGCCTGCACACTCCAAAGGACCTCAGTCTCCTCAGGAGGTGGAGGCGACTCTGGCCCTTCTTGTACAGGGTGTCGGTGTTGTGGGACCAGTCCAGTTTATTGTTGAGATGAACACCCAGGTACTTGAAACTGTCCACAGTCTCTATGTCCTGCCCCTGGATGTTCACTGGTGAGTGAGGTAGTGGTCTCCTCCTGAAGTCGATCACCAGCTCCTTTGTCTTACTGGTGTTAAGGCACAGGTGGTTGCGCCTACACCAGTCCACAAAGTCACTGATGACCGAGCGGTATTTATACTTATACCGAGTACTTATACATTTTTTTATTTATCCTATAGGGCCTCACAATTAAGTGTCCTATATTACGCAAAATTGACTAGTGAGAGTTTCATGTTGTAATGTTGTTTTGTTTCATTCACTAACGTGGCTTAAAGCTCACAATTTTGTCAATTTTGCAAAATATAGGACGTTTTAATATGAAGACCGTTCTCTTGAAAAGCCAAATGTTAATGAAAAATTGAGCCTTAGATCAGTCCTGGATAGATATTTTATACATTGATTTGGATAAACTTTATTGATCAACAAGTGAAATTATTTGGACACAGTAGCTCACACATCACATATAATGACAAAGAAAAAATATAAATGTTAATAATAAATTCAGAATAAGTTGCAAAAATGACGAGACTGAAAAAATGTATATGTTCCAAATGAAGGAATACAAAATGTATCAACTATATATTTAGAACTGCTTTTAAATCATGCTTTTATTTTGTCCCTTTACCTTGAATTTTAAGCATGTACTTTTTTAATTGTATTCTTTTGTACAGTCTTTGAGTTTAGAAAAGTGCTACATAAATAAAATGTATTATCACTTATTATATACATAAACATACAGAATGATTATATAAGACCCACTCCCTGTTGCCCTCCACACCTCTTTTAACTGTTCTTGTTCCTCTCTTGCTGTAGGCGTCTCACCTGCAGAAGCCGTACGAGATAAACCTGATGGAGGAGCTGACCCTGAAGGGCATCACTCAGTACTACGCATACGTCACAGAGCGCCAGAAAGTGCACTGCCTCAACACGCTCTTCTCCAGGGTACGGCTCACATCTCCACCCACTCTCAAAACCTATTAGACTTGAGGGTAATGATTAATTCTAAATATTTAGCAATAAAAAATACAAGAGGCAGGTGTGAAATAAGCCATAATTATATAAATGTATATGTACAAGTCAAAATAAAATGGAAAATAATAAAAAAATATCTCAGATTTTACACAAGAGGTCATAGGTTTATAGATCCACAAGTGAAATTATTTGGAACAGCTCACACTTGTACAGGGTTTTGGTGTCCTGTTTCATGGTGACGTTTTGAGCATTTTTGACAATTAACAAGTATATTTTTCTTTTTGGTTTAATTTGCTAAAGGGCCAATTTTACACTGTTTCCTCATCACAAACATACATAGAGTTCATGCGTTTCATTCACACATAGTTTAACTAATAACCACATCCTGCATATTTAGGCTGAATTCACAAGTTCTCAAACAGAAAACACCGTTCCACATGCTGATGTCATTTGGTCATACAGGACGTGCTCCACTATATTTTTAAACACTATACACCTTCACTTGAATCATTCAGATATTTTCAGCCCTGGAATTGCCAAACTCTACTGAACTAAAGTTAAAAGGTAGCTGTTGGCTTAAACTGACATCAAAGCTGCAGCTACTCCGCGTTAGACTGGAGTCGAACGTCGCCAGAGAAAGATTTCGGCCAAAAGGAATTGATTTGCTCGATGCTTTTCCCAATTACTTTCTGTGTAGTGCGCATTCATATCGAGTGCAAATAAATGTGCAAATCAACACGGAGAGCTTGACTTGGTCATTTTGGGTGGGAACTATTTTTCAGTGCGTAAAAACACAGCCGAAGCACACATCACGCTGCGTAACGGGAACTCCCAACGTGGTGCGTAACAGGGATTCCCCTGTGTGCTTTAAAGCTCAGAAGAGTCAATTTGGCACAATATAGGACCTTTAGGGGCGGCAGTAGCTCAGTTGGTAGAGCATATGTCTCGTGATCCAGGGGTTGGCAGTTTGAATCCCGCTCTTGACGGGTTGACCGCATATGATCCCAGCTCCCACAGATGAGCACTGCCGTTGTGTCCTTGGGCAAGACACTTAACCCCACCTTGCCCCACCAGTGTCTGCGGACACTGGTAGCCCCCATGGCAGAAGTACATCGAGGCCTGTTGTGACGTGAGCCGTCCTCCTGTGGACCCACCACCCACGGGAGGATTCATGGGGGCTGGTGCATTGTGTTCTGGGCAGCAGAACACTGCTTGGACTGCTGCCCCCGCGACCCAGAAAATGGAAAAAGCGGAAGATAATGAATGAATAGGACCTTTAATTGCTCTGGCTAAATTTGCGTCAGTCTAAAATCCATGGATTGGGTAATTTGAATTTTGGACTGAACAACTGTCTTTATTACACTTGCATTTCATATCGTCATATTTTCTACCTCTAATGTACTTATTTACTTAAATTGGAAACGTACAAAATGGTTTCAGTGTTTCCTGGTGCATTATGTAATCCTTGTATATAGTCCCCAGGCTATTAAAGCAAAAGTCAAGTTTAAGTTTATTTCATGTTTTTTCTCCACAGCTTCAGATCAACCAGTCCATCATCTTTTGCAACTCCACTCAACGAGTCGAGCTTTTAGCCAAGAAGATTACTCAGCTGGGCTACTCCTGCTTCTATATCCACGCCAAGATGATGCAGGTGAGATCCACACACGAACAATGTAAACAGGAAGCGGGTTACCATGTAGGGCTGTTCACTACGTCACAAAGATCTATGTCGCAATATTGGAGGTTTTCATATTTCAGATAACTAATGTTGTGCTCCCAAGAGCCAGTTTCCCAGTTTTCCCTAACTGGCTGGTTAGCTCAACTGGTAAGTCACTGACTTTCCCCCCGGGGGTTGTGGGTTCAAATCACCCCCGGCAATGAGCTAACCAGTGTGGGTCCTTGGGCAAGACCCTTCACAGTACTGCCCCCCGGGCGCCTAAAAAGATGGCTGCTCACTGCTCCTGAAAAGGATGGGTCAAATGCAGAAGGCAAATTTCTCCCATGTGTCACTGTGTGTCATTGTGTGTGAGACCAATAAAGGCTGAATCTGAATCTGATCACATTGTCCTTTGTCATGATGCAAAAGGTAAATTCACAAATGTTGAACCTGATCATTTCTAGGCATGTGACGATGTATAGAAGTTTGCTATCACAATTATGACCAAAATAATAATAAATACTATTGTATCACGATAATTATTAAAGTTGCTGACATTTTTATGGATATTAATAATTGAATTTGTATTATAAATTCCATATTTAAACAACTGTTATAGTAATGTACTTTGTTATAACTGCAAACAACAATGACCCAATGACTGAGCAGCAAACTTTATGGTTAAGCAGGGATTTTTTCCAGCAAATTCTGATGATAAAATGGCGATCATCTTTGTTGGTGATTCCCATGATTATATAAAATGTCCCAGAAATGATTATTGTGTACCCTTTTTATCACATACAATATTGTTTATTGTCCATACCTAATCATTTCTATTAGTGACTAGACTCAAGAACGAGAATCTGCATTTGAATATTATTTTTAGCTGCCCCCATCTGTATTAAATATTATTGGTCTATAGAATGTAGTGATGTGAATGTAAGGCAAAAATGAAAATTAATCAGGGATGAAAGAGTTCCGCCTTTTAGCGGATCTCCGCTTTTTTTCAGCCGCGTTTTTTTGGTTTTTTTCTGTGCAAATGCGTTGAGAAAGTGGGGGGGGGGGTGGGGGTGTGGGTGGGGGTGGGTGGGGGTGGGTGTGTTAGGGGTGGGGGTGTGTGTGTGTGTGTTAGGGGTGTGCAAAATAATCGTCATGACAATGCATCGCTAGACTAACTTTCACAATATACTGCATCGATTCTTGATGCCAAAAATCGATTTTTTATTAATTAATTGATAATTAATTATTAATAAATAAATGTATTATTAGTTTATTTTTTAAATATATTCTATGCACTTTTTTCTTTGAAAGGGTATTGTTTGTTATGATGGTAGCTACCTCCAAAATGGCAAATGTTTGAACTAGGGATGTCAACAATTAATCGATTAACGATTAATTGTCGATTTTAAGATGTTGGTCGAACAAAATGCATTAATTGTAATTGATCGCTAATCGCGGACACGCGCCCCCGCGTGGTCACGAAACAAGGCAACCGCGCGCTGCGCCAAGCTTGACTCACAGCCGGCTGCAGGCGCCAACGGCACTGCTCAGCAGCCCCGGTGTAAGCGCGAGGCAAGATCGAACCGCGGCGCCCGGAATGCGTAGTCTCAGCCCTAGCCACAAACCAGCCGCACGAAACCAGCAGCGGCACGTGGTGGTTTAATCCTGGTTTAGTCCAGGTCTAGACCTGGTCGAGTCCAGGTCTAGACCTGGAGTCGAGTCCAGGTCTAGACCAGACCTGGTTTAGTCCACGTTTAGTCCTGGTCTAGTCTCTTAGCCAATCAGGACAGAACACAATGTTACACTATAAAAAATGTTACACTATAAAAAAAAAAATTGAAAAAAATAAAATAAATAAATACGCAAACCGATAGAGCGAGGGATTACTGTATTTTGTTATTCAGCATCAATACATTTGTCTGCTTTTTACTAAGGAATAATTAATTGAGGAATATACAATATAATAATACTACGATATATTTTTGACTCAGTGTTATGTTACTATAGCTTATATTCTTAAAGATCCTATTGAAACACTAAAATTCAGGTGAAAAATGCCGCTTATCAGTTAATCGTTAATCGATCGATAAGGTCAATCAACTATCAATTAATGAATTAATCGATAATTTGCATCCCTAGTTTGAACATCATTTTTTGTTTTCGAAAAAATCCTTTGCACTTTTTTTGTTATTGGTTTGGTTCACGGAAAATCACGGTGCCCGTGACTTTCAGCTTTTTTTTATGACGGGACACTTTCACTCCCGATTAATATATGGCAACAATGCAAAGGTTCTCCATCTGACAGAGTTGTACTCTGTTTTTGAAAATGTGCAGATGTTAAAATTACCATTGCATTAGCTTTATGACAGTTAAAAGATGCACTGTGTAACTTGCCGAGTGGAGGGTCTGTCACCTGCTTGTTTCCATGGAGATGTGTACCTATTGTTGGCTCTTATTTTTTTACTTTAATAGCCTCACAGCTAGGGGGTCCTACAGCTTCTTTCTGGACTTGTTAGATGCCTGTCTGTGAGGAGAGCGAGTCGCGGTTGTTGCGGTGCACATGAACATGGCGGCTACTGAATAAAACTGCCTGAACTAAACGGGGAATTATTATTTAGACTAACACCTAGAATGTTCCACAACCTCTGAATCTCCATTGAATTGCAAGCCAAATTCCAGGTTAGATTTGTGGAGAGGCGACCCCATTCACAGTCCGAACTGATGCTTAAGAGATTTCTGAACAATAACGCATGTAGCTGGATAAATTTGTCGGATTGGTTTAATGCCATACTGTGGACAATTTAAACCAAAGCATTAACATCTCCATGGAGACAAACCAGTTACACACAGCACCTTTTAATAAAGGAATAGACTTGGGTAAACTTTATTGATCCACAAGGGAAATTAGTTGGACACAGTAGCTCACACATCACAATATAATAAAGAGTTATGTTATTTTTTTCAACTTGTTGCATATTTAAATAGTGCATTATTACTACATTTCTTAAACAACTTTAAAAAATGTTTTTCAGGAATACAGAAATCGTGTTTTCCATGACTTTAGAAACGGACTGTGTAGAAACCTGGTCTGCACTGGTGAGTGGCTTCAACACTTTCTTTGTATTTGTGCAATATTATATTTTGATCAAGACGATTGCTTTAATAATCAAACTGTTGCTATGTGACAGACCTGTTCACTCGAGGTATCGACATCCAGGCGGTCAACGTCGTCATCAACTTTGATTTCCCCAAAAACGCAGAGACTTATCTGCATCGAATCGGAAGATCTGGTGAGTTTAGAATTGGACCATTGGACCTACGTACAGACTTCAAAATAAAATGTGCTGAGAAAAGATGTTCTAGGGCTCAGCAGGAGTTGCAGCAAAGTGATCCACGAAATTTGTGGTAGTTTTAATATCCCAACATTGTAGAATTCCAGTAGTTTAAAGATCCCGTATTACACAAAATTGACTCTTGTGAGCTTTAAGCCATGTTAGAATGTTACCTCCTCAAAAACACACCTGGAGTTTTGTTCCATTCACATATTTGAGTAATCCTGGTTTATTAGTTTGTTTACAGCTCCAAAGATCAAAATTCTCAGTTTCTCCCTGTGTTGTCATGAAGTGGTAATTTGAAGTTAACTGCTCCTTTTACCTTTAGTTCTTACTACTTCTTACTACCTACTCCTTACTTTTACTTTGATGTCATGAAGTGATAGTTTCAAGTTTCCAGCTCCTTTTTATCTTTAGTTCAGTAGAGAAATTCCATGGCTGAAATCATCCACATGGTTCTAGTGAAGGTGTGGAAGGTGTGTGGAGTTTTAAAACGCAGATGAGCATTTCCTGTATTACCACATGACATCACAAGGTGGAACGGATCAAAAGTTTGGATATTTTCCAATGGGAGCATCAAGGCCAGGAAAATCTTGAATGTCTTGGTTGCGTATTGAGCGTGAAAGTCATTTCTGCATTTGAGTCCCGTTTTGTCCTTTTCCCCTTGTTTGGTGCAGGTCGTTTTGGGCACCTGGGTTTGGCCATTAACCTGATCACATCGGAGGACCGCTTTAACCTGAAGGCCATCGAGGACCAGCTGGTGACGGACATAAAGCCCATCCCGAGCAGCATCGATAAGAGTCTGTACGTGGCAGAGTTTCACTGTGTCAACGACTGTGAGGGCGAAGAGGCTGAGGAAAAGCACCCCCAGGACGCCACCTAAACTGTGAGCACACCTACCATTTACTACTACTTACTTAATACATACTATTACTACTACTACTTACTATCTACTACTACTTACTACCTACTACTACTTACTATTACTACTTCTTACCATCTACTACTACTTACCAATCTTTCTTACTAATACTACTACTTACTATCTACTACTACTTACTAATACTTGCTACTGCTACATCTTACTGCTACTCACTACTACTATTTGATACTCCTTACTAATACTTGATACGACTTCCAACTTACTACTACAACTTACTACCACAACTACTTACTACCACCACTACTTATTACTACTTACCACCACCTACTCCTTACTACCACTACTAATTACTACTACTTAATACTACTACTTACTACTGCTGCTACTATTACTTACTACCACCGCCAGTACTACTACCATTTACTACTTAATACCACCACTACTACTTACTACCACTACTAATACTACCAACACTACTTATTACTACTTACCACCACCACTACTACTACTACTTACTACCACTACTAATTACTACTACTTACTATTACTACTTACTACTACCTACTACCGCTACTACTACTACTTACTACCACCGCCAGTACTACTACTATTTACTACTTAATACCACCACTACTACTACTTACTACTTGTATTATTTTGTAGCTGGAAAGTTTCTCAGTGTGGCATTAAACCTGTCCATTAATTTGCTGGCGTCTTGTTTAATTACCTTGGAAACATGGTCCATAGATCTGACCTGTACCTCGGTGAAGCCCTCTGCTTTCCATATTACTGGACATTTAAAGGTGCACTGTGTAACATTTCTAGTGGAGAGTCCGCCACCTGCTTGTCTCCATGGAGATGCTACTGTTTAATGTTCCACAGTATAGATTAAACCTCTCGATCACAAGAGAGACAAGCAGGTCACAGCGCTGCGCTACATTACAGTTCAGATCTGTGGAGAGGCGCCCCCTATTCACAGAAGGCATTATTGTATTTTTGAGCAATACAAACGCCTGTAGTGAATAAATGCTAAATGTAAGTGTTTAATGTCATACCATGGAACATTCCAGGGAAAGCGGTAACATCTCCATGGAGACAAGCAGGTGGTGGACCCTCTACCAGAAAAGTCACACAGTGCACCTTTAGGGCCAAGCATTAAAATAATCAAATATTAACTCTTAATTAAATTTGCATGGTCCAAATATTTTCTCTCTATAATACCCGTTTGTGTATTTTGTTATTTCTTGGGTGATATCATGTACAGCTTTTATTGTTGATAAAAGCTGATAAAACAGTAAATTAATAAAACGGTTTGAAGTTTAGTTTTGTAACTGGACCTGTTTTTTGTTTCAGAGTGGCTTTGGCCTCTGCACAGACTCTGGCTCCAGGCGACGCTTAGGTTTCACGTTTCCTGTTTTCCTCGCCTGTGACGCAGACGTTAAGCGCTGCATTTTTTTTTTCAAACCACCTCTTTTATTTTCCATTTTGAATTTGGCTGCCATTGTTTCTCCAAACCTGAATTGCCTCCCACTGCTTTGCACCAAATAATAATTTTGAAATTTTTGAATGTCAAACTTGATCTGAACTTTGGTGCTTTTTTTTTTTTTTTTTTTTTAATTTACATTTTTCTGTCTTTATTTTACTGTTACAAAGGTGCGTCAGATTCACTCTACTGTTTTCACACAAGTGCCTTAAAACTCATAATTCATCCAATCTGCTGTTTAACCCATAGCAGACAATGAGCACAATACAACACAGAAACCAGAATTTTAATTTAATTTAAGACATTTTATGCAAATTACTCAAAACGCAAGCATCCTTCATCCTGAATGTGATTGTTGCAATAAAAAGGGCAGCTTTGTGTAATTACTGTTAGGACTGTTTCCCTATTACAATGTTGAGTGAGGACTACCTAGAACAAGGCTGTGAAAATTACCTAGAACGTACGTTTTTGACACAATTTCGGGGTGATGCTGCAAACTGTAGGCATTTTTAACGAAAAACTTCATATACGGCAGGTGTCTGTTGTTAAACATTGGCCACAGGTGCTGGTAAAGCGAGGACTACTGCATTGGTTCAGATTAAGTTTGAGGTTTGGTTTAAATTTCCAGCAACTGGCTTTTGAAGAGAGCTAGTTGCCTTTGTGCAAAGAAGTGGAAGGTAAGAAATACAACTTTACAATCCTGGAGTATATTTATTTTGTTTTAAAAGCCCCACTACCATGTCAAAATGAAGTTGGTGAATGTAGTTGTTGCCAATGTTTTTAGTAATTTGATGCCAAGCCCTTATGCATTCTTTCATTTTGCTACTGGATTAATCACTTATTTTGTGAAACGGCAAAAACTTTATTTTGTGGACCACGTTTCTTGAATCCAGCATTTTTTATTTTTTTTTCCAACTTTCACAAAACATTTATTACAGTAGCAAATTTCAGTTTTCCCCAAACATTTTATTTTCTACGATCTTTGAGGGTTTGAATGTTTTGTCAGAAGCGAAATTGTAGCATCTTTGAAGAGGCAGCTGTGACTTTCGTTTGTTCCCCTCCCCTTACAGAGCGTACTAACTACAAAAAGACATAAAAAGAAATATTTTTGATTTTAAAAATTTATTTTTGATGTGACAGGAAAAGATCTAGGGGAATGAAAGATTTTGGGTGGGATTTTTCAAAGCAAAGTTGTGCTCAGATAGGGCATAGACGTACTTTATCCAGTTCTGAAAAATAATTTGGAAAGTACTTCTGGTTATTTTTAAGAACTTGAAAAAGTGCATACTTAAAGGAGTTTTCAAAGCATAAAAAATCTGCTTTATTAAATGTAAAGGAGGATTAAGGTGCTTTCTAGTCATTTTTTGACCATTGGGTCCAACTCCTTTTTTTTTTTTTTAAATATTGAGGTAGTTTTGGAATAAGTTTGAAGAGTGAATTGTAAATGATTCATTGTTTACACTAGTCGTTTACAATTACACAAAGTAGAAACTGCTTTGCTTCATATTTTTGGTGGAATTTTTTTTTTCCCCCAAGATAAACATTTGAAGCAAAACCAAAAAGTGAAGAGTGTATGTTTATGAAAGATCATGCGTGTGTGTGTGTGTGTGTGTGTGTGAGAGAGAGAGATTTTGAATGTGTTTGTATGAAAGTTGTGAGTGGGTAAAGTCTGAGTGGATTTACTTCTGTTTTACATGCAGCTTCAACTGAGCAGATGTCGTCAAAATCAAATTTGTTTTACCAAATCTTCCAGTAACACCTCCATCTTAAGGCTGCATGTAATAAGGGTAAATCATTTTTTTGTTTCGCATTTTTGTTGACGTCGTGACTACATTTCCGACTGGTCAGGGATTTGACATTTCTCATTGTCAATTTTATTTCCTGTTCTACAAATTTTGTTAAGTTCACAACTGTATTTTGTTTCCATTAAGATGACAACTCTTCATTTTGTCTTTGTCAGTCCATCCCTGACCAGTATTCCCAAAACTCGTATGTGACCTGATTTACAATCCAAGTTTTTGAAGTTTAAATGTTAACTGATCAAATTTGTTCATGAAATTGGTCAAGTATGTATGCAAAAAAAAGAAAAAAAATACTAAAATACAACAAATTGCTAATTAAAAGGATGGTATTTTCCTGTTCAGAGTGTGGACAGTCAAAAAGCAGAAAAATTATTGGTTTTATAAGGTAATTTTTTTATTGGTTTGAATCAGTCACTTGTGAGTTTTGGTTAATGCAGTTGAATGTAAGTCATGTCAATTGTCAAGACGTCATTTTGTTTCATGCACATTCAAAATCAGTGCAAAAATATGGGGAGGGAGGGGGAGTATAAAATTATCTAAAGAAAATATTGGGTTTAAGATGATTTTTGGGTGAAAATTGTGGCACATTTTGAGACTGTTAATTCAGATTTGGCCCCCAAAAAGTCTCAAAAAAATTAGCAAAAGGTTGAAGTAATTGCTGCACTAATCTGCTCTAAACATCGCTTTGGGACACTTCAGCCAAATTTAAAAGTGAAAATTGACAAAACTTGAGTGTTAAACCTTACGCAGTATTTACAGATGGCAGGGGATGTAAACGTGGATTTGGAATTGGCTAAAATGTTGTTTTAGGAAAGATTGGAAATGTTACAACAGGGTTTTTTGCAAGGAGAAGTTATATTTTCTTTTTCAGAGCTTTTTAAAATCTGACCACAGGTTGTTTCTTTAACCTTGATGTGACCTCTAGAGGTTTTTATGGTTCATTGGTTTACACAACACCAAATTTGCATGTTTGGCCCTTGTTTAAAATTTTGTCAAATGTCTTGTTTTTAATTTGTTTTAAAAAGGAACATGCTGCAAAAAATGGAATTTGTCTATTTTGTCAAGATGCCACGTGTTGATGTGTTGTCTCCCTGTTGTAAAACGGAAATACTCGCAAAGGTTTGAATAAAACTCAATAAATTGGACTACTGAAACATGCACTACTGTCCCTGTTATGTTGACAGCCTTTTATATAACACTGCTAACACAACTGCCACCTGTTTTACCTGGAGTTTGCATGTTCTCCCCGTGTCTGGATGGGTTTTCTCCGGGCACTCCGGTTTCCCCCATCAACCCAAAACATGCACCATAGGTACCTCCAGCTGAGGTCCTGACCAAGCCGAAGCAAGAAGATCATGGAGATGGTCCCCGGGCGCCCTAATGTGTGCTGCCCACTGCTCCTAATATATATATATAGGATGGGTTAAAATGCAGAGAAGAATTTCTCCAGTGTGAGATCAATAAAGTCACTTCTTCTTCTTCTTTACATCTCTATAATTACGATTAACTTGGAGTTTAGGACACACTTAAATTCAACTTAGTTAGTTGCTGAAAAAATACTTATGAACAAAGAACCTAAGACTTTAAAGGACCCATGTTAAGTTATTTTCTGATCTCTGGTGTAATGTTTCCTCATCAAAAACATACCTGGAGTTGTGTTTAGTTTCATTCACACATGTTAAACCTACATGTTCAGGCAGAGCTCTTCTCTCAAACTCCATACACCTTCACTAGAATCATTTGGATGATTTCACAACTGGAATTGCCAGTCTCAACTGAACAAAAGGTGAAAAGAGCTGTTCACTTAAACTATCACTTCATGACATCACAAGGTGGAACATAACATTTTGAGCTTTGGAGATGTAGACAGGCTAATAAACCAAGATTGTTTAAAAGTCAGAACAAAGCAAAACAAGACCCACAGTTGCAGAATTGCAACATTTACTTAAACCTGTCTATTAGTGCCTCACACTGACTGAATGTAACAAAAACTGCATATCCCAGCACCCCACACTCTGCACTGCATCATACATTTTTGGAGGGAAAATTTTATATTGGATGGGAATATCATCCCCCATCTCTTTTCTGGATCAATTTTAACCAATCTAAAAGTATACAATCTGTAATATTGTTTCATTCATAACATGTTTAGTGTTAGAAAAGTTCAATATTTTTTTTAAAAAAGTATAATACACATGATTTAGAGTGATTTATGTAAATGTTGCAATGAGCAAGTCAGTGCGAGTCCTTCACAGTACAGCCCCCTGGGCGCCGAATGATGGCTGCCCACTGCTCCTGAAAAGGATGGGTCAAATGCAGAAGTCAAATTTCTCCCATGTGTCATTGTGTGTGAGACCAAATAAAGGCTTAATCTTAATCATCATTGCCGTGGTAAATGCTTGGCTGCAATACAAGCGCGACTGCAAGTCCCTGCAGATCCCCCACTGCTGCATATTTACAGTGGTACCTCACCTTACGAATACGTAACTTGAAAATTTCAAGTTACGAAACGCCTTCACTGTAAATTTTGGTCTCTAGATACGAAAGAAAATTCAAGTTACGAAACACGAAATCTCAAAAATTCAAATAATGCGCGCTCAGCCACACACATTATACGCTTTTCTCAGACTGGATTTAAACTTTTCTCACA
The DNA here is from genome assembly GCA_036785185.1 of Paratrypauchen microcephalus. Classification (NCBI taxonomy): domain Eukaryota; kingdom Metazoa; phylum Chordata; class Actinopteri; order Gobiiformes; family Gobiidae; genus Paratrypauchen; species Paratrypauchen microcephalus. The sequence goes on from JAVJIX010000236.1 coordinate 906,867, forward strand.
TTTGTCTCTCGTTTAAACACTCAAACTTTCATAGATTTTCAACAAAATTATTAATGGTGAAGGGGAAGGAGGAGGGGGGAGAAAACTGCGCTCTGACACGTGTGATAGCGCAGCATGACCCGGTGCAGGGCTGCCAGCAGGTCTAGACCTGGACTAAACCAGGACTAAACCTGGACTAGAAAACCTGGACTAGACCAGGACTAGACCAGGTGGATTAAAGGTCTATTTCCTGGTTTCGTTTCGAGTCACAGCTGAGGCGAGCCGCTGCTCGCCTCAGCTGGAGGACCGCACGCAGTCTGAGCGCATGAACGAGACCCACGAACGCATGCAAGAGCCGCTGTGGTCTAGACCTGCTCTAGACCTGGCTCTTGCATGCATTACGTGTCAGAGCGCAGTTTTCTCCCCCCTCCTCGTTACCCCCACACTTCACTATTAATAATTTTGTTGAAAATCTATGGAAGTTTGAGTGTTTAAACAAGAGACAAATGTGAGAAGTTTAAATCCAGTCTGAGAAACCAATCAGGACGCAGAACACAATGTTACACTATAAAAAAAGTTACACTATAAAAAAAAAAAAACTTGGATCGGGGCCTTGGAATGAATCAGGATTTTTCCATTGAAATAGCTACTCAACTTATGAATTTTTCACGTTACGAAACCACTTCTGGAACGAATTAATTTCGTAAGGTGAGGTAACACTGTATTTTTATCTTTTCTTTCAATGCACATTCTATTGTACATTACCATTTCACTGCTGCATCTTCCATTGCACATTTTTTATGCACACTGCACATTTCTGGACATCTGTCATTTTTGTACACTGTCTTTTTGCACTACTTGGCCAGAGAGAAACGAAATTTTGATTCACTATATGTCGAACACATATGGCAGAATTGACAATAAAGCTGACTTTGATCTTTGATCTTTGATCATTGATCTTTTTTCCCTGTGAAGGAAGTGCTGAACAGGAAACGGTTTCAGGTACATCTCTGTGTCTCTCATTCAAACTAACACCGTAAAGAGAGGTAGACGTTCAGTGGATGAGGAAAGATCACCACTAAGTGCTAAAAATATGATAGTGCACAACAACACTCCAAAAGGACAGCATTGGGCACTTTCCTCATAAAGATTTTTTAAAAAGAGGCCGTTGCAGGTAAAGGCGAATACACATCCACCTCTGCGATCTCCGCTTGTGCTTCAGAGATGACAAAAACTGCTTTCTTCAGTTTCATATTTGATGAGTGATACGATAAAGAGACGTCCTGCAGCACATCATTTAATGTTCTTGTTCATATTCAGGATTGTGTTGAATTAAATATAAGTTTTGAGTTAAAAAAAAAAAAAAAGTTCAAAACATTCTCATGTTCACTTAGTGCTGTTCTGTATTTAAAAAAAATAAAATATGTTTTGATTTTATGGAGTGAGCAAAAACTAATACAAAGTTAGCTTTTATATTAAATGTGAAGTTGTAATATTGGTAGCCCAGTGTTGCAATTTTGCAACGTTTCCACAGATTCCTCACAAAAAAGAAAAAAAGATCAAACTAATTATTTTCTGCATTAGAGGCTTAGGAAAACATGTTAAAGAGTTTTTTTTTGTTTTTTTTTTTTTTAATCATCCAGGAAATGAATGCTTGGGTCTCAGAGGGTTACAGCTCCCAAGAATCAGTTTTGTGTATTATAGGACCTTTAATTGTTGCCTAAAATTAATTATTTTTAATGATAATTGCTTTAGAAGTTTTCTATTACAGTGACAAACCCAGTATATTTGTTTCTCAAACTTTTCACTTTACTTTGACCCTTAAAATACACCCATGATTTGACCTTGAGGAGGCTCTTGAACCAAAGTTTTTGCTTAAAGATCGCTTTGACCAATCACAGCACAGATTCCCTTCAATATCCCGCCTATTTTCACCGGCGGTTTGATTGATTAACATTTTGTCCAATCACTAACGATCCTTGTAGCATCTTAGCCAATCAGAAGGCTTTGGAATGAAGTAGGTGGGTCTTCAGGGGGTTACGTCTTTTTTCCGCTGCCTTTTTTTAACTTCCGGCTGCATCGTCCTCTGAAAATACAACGTGAGTACATTAGCAGTAGCATTGGATTTTTATTAAATTGACCTTTTAATTTTCGTAATAATATTCCCAGTTTGAGTCAATAAATAGAGAAAGACATTAGCATTAACCTTTACGTGTAATATTTTACGATTTCTGTCAAAACAACCTGAAGCAGAGTGTCATTAGCCAGAGAAGCTAAACTAATCGCTAACCATTTTGACATTATTTTATTCAAAGCACTCGTTTGACTCTCAAATCCCTCGTTTATGCCCTAAAAAGGTTAATTACGCTCAATGCTCTATGTATGAGGATATACTGTTAGCTGTGTCAGTTTGGATGTGCCTTTATACACTTAACATTGAATGAATGAACCTTGTGTGTGTGAAAGGTTAAATTCATCCATTATGTGACAATAAAAATGATTACGTGTCCTGTCAGGTCACAAATATCTCTTGTCTCTGTGTTAAAGTATAATTTTGGATTATCCTCTTATTTCTTTTGCTGTTGCGTTTGTATAGATGATGATTAATGCTTAATGAGTGATATATTTGAATATACAATATGAATGCTCAAATGGCCTCCATAATACTTAAGAAAACTTTACTCATTTGATATATTTGATAATTTATTTGTATTTCTGCCTCTCAGTGCTGGACATGGGGCATTTTTTTATTAGGTGGTTGATTGTTCAATTTGATCTATAAAACTTTTCCTCATTGCAAAGTTGCTGTAGCAATTTAAAATGGTAACTTGAATAGTTTTGCTGTTTGTTGTTTGTTTCTTTAACGCCCTAAAATTAATAAGAACTATAAGTAACACTTTTATTTTTATATTCTTTTGTAATTAAACAGTAATATTTACACGTTCTGTCTTCATGTAGTGTCTATTCTATTGTAAACAAAGTCACATTTGTCCAGGCAAATTGTTTGAAGAATAGATTAACAAGTTGCTTATATTTTTTAAAGGTCCTGTGTCTTTTTTTGTTCCATGTTGTGACATTCTCTTCTCAGAATGGGCAGTGTGTTGGCGGCCAGCTCCCCCACCCAGCCTCCCCTGGCCACAGAGGGTGTTGTTCCTCCAGGCCTCACGGTGCCTCCAGGCTTTGGGATGCCCCCAGTCTCCTCTGTCCTGCCCTCATCTGCCCCTCCAGAGGAGACGGAGAGCTCTTTACCAAACCCCGGAGGCTTTGAGGAGTGTCATCGAAAATGTAAAGGTGAAGTTATTTTTAGACTACCAGACAGATGGATCAATAGATAGATAGATACTTTATCTATCATTGGCATATGTTCAGTAGCCCAACGTCCTATTGGAAAGAGAAGTCCATATGGTTTCCACCACTGTCCTCACCACTCTCTCGTCTCTCAATATGGTGCAGCTTTGCATACTGTGGTTTGTGTCGTTAGGAAATAGAACACATTTAAGCCACTTCCTTATGAATGTCTTGTTTTTGGTGGTGGTCAGAGGTAGAAGTTTTGCCACAGACTGTCCAGTGAAGCTCTGTTATAGAAGTAACAATGGTAACAAGTTTTACACTGTCTTCAGAGGTGTTCCCGATGCAGATGGAGGGCGTAAGGCTACTTGTCAACAAAGGGCTCAGTAATCACTTTCAGGTAAATTTAAATGAGGAGTGTCTGACCCTTTTATTTCATTACTGTTTATTCACTGGGTACAGTGACTTGACATATGCATTGCTTTTTGTCAGGTGAACCACACAGTGATGCTCAGTACAATGGGAGACTCGAGCTACAGGTTTGGGGCCACATACGTCGGATTAAAGCAAACAGGTCCTGCAGAGGTAAGTCTTTTTATATGTATTCAATAATACTGCATTACTTTTCCAGACACTCAAAGTCGCTTTAAAATTTACTACATTATTCATTCACTCCAGACTCTGGCCCTAAGCTACTGTTGTAGTCACAGCCGCCCTGGGGCAAACTGATCAAAGATCAAAGTCAGCTTTATTGTCAATTCTGCCGTATGTGTTCAACATGCAGTGAATTGAAATTTCGTTTCTGGCCAAGTAGTGCAAAAAGACAGTGTACAAACTACAATATAAAGACAAAACACAACAAAAACTAAGACTAAAATCTAAATCTTAAACTAAAATCTAAGATCTAAAATCTGAAAGCTGACAACAAGGCTGCCAATTTGCGCCATCAGTTCCTACAGCCACCACCCCAATGTGGTCATTTATACAAGGCAATGTGGGTGAAATATCTTGCCTCAGGACACAATGACTTTTTGCCACTGGCGCCCCACTGTGGCACCTGGAATTCCCTGCAGTCTCCCATCTGAGTACTAACCAGGCCTGGCCCTGCTCAGCTTCTGAGATCTGACGGCAGTCAGGCCTCAACAGGCCTCAAAAGAGATTGACTCACAATTACAAGCAATCTCATCTCAAAGTCACTTTTTGAGTGCATATTAACTTTTATACTCCTAAACTTGGGTTTACAGACACAACATTATTGAGTGATAATTATTCCAAATCAAATGGCCTTGATAGAACTATTTACATTTAACATCATGGCCACTAGATGCAAACTGCAGGTGAAGACTAGATCACCAATGTCACTGACATCAGGTATACTCTTATGCCAACTTAATGAAACAAAATATTGCATTAACATGAAATAGTGGTGATAAATCTTATGTCTTAAAATTGTAATTAACTGCAAAATATCTTGTTTTAGTTTTTCCCTGTGATGGTGGGGGACATGGATAACACTGGAAGTCTTAACGCTCAGATCATTCATCAGCTCAGCAGCAAGATGCGGTCCAAACTCGCATTTCAGGTAAAGATTTGTAGACTTGAGCATTACTATTGGCTATTCGCACGGTTCATAATACCACTGTTTGGTTTCTAAAGTTGTTTTTGATTTAAATCAATTCAGACACAACAGAACAAGTTTGTAAACTGGCAGGGAGATGCAGAGTACAGAGGAGACGACTTCACTGCAACAGTTACTCTCGGAAATCCAGATGTTCTTGTGGGATCTGGTACATGCTACTTTTACTTTCATGTTCATATTTTTAATATACTGGTTAAGAATATCCTCAAGTAAAACCTGCTACTTATGTTCTGCTGTAAGATACCAAATAACTGAAATCATTTAAACTATTAGCCAGACTAATGCTTTTTAACAGCTAACAGAAATGACAAATGTACACTTGACTAACTAGGTAACAGAGAAGCTTTGCACTACTACATAGAAAAGACAAATTGAGACCTTATTTAAATACTGAAATCATTTAACATCAATAGTCAGCACCTGCTGGTAGTTCATAAAACCGCCAGCAGGTTTTTCTCTCTGCGTGAATAACTCTTTGTGATTTTGATCTGTGAAAAGCTCTATATAAATAAAGTTTACTTACAATAATATATCAAACTATTAACAATTTAAATCTAGATTTTAGATGTATTTATTGAAGACTGACTTGGCAGGAGACCACTTTAATGCTAGTGCCAATCATAACACCAGAAACATCAGAAAGCACATGAAGGCTAACATAGGAAATGTAATACTTTTTATTTAATTGTTACATTTTGTATAAGTATAAATTCCTTTCTTTTAGGTCTTTTAGTAGCTCATTATCTTCAGTCCATCACTCCGTCTCTGGCCCTGGGTGGAGAGCTGGTCTATCATCGCAGACCTGGAGAGGAGGGCTCTGTCGTGTCCCTGGTCAGCAGATACACAGGTACTTTGTTTATAATTTTGTTTATTCGAGATTAAATTACTAACAACAAAAATTAAACGCCACATTTTGCCGTTTTAGGCAGTAACTACATTGCTACGCTTACTCTTGGTGGAGCTGGAGTACATGCCTCATATTACCATAAAGCTAATGATCAGGTAAGAATGCTGAATCTTACAGTAATGTTTATGATGTGGTAATAAAAACAAGCAATATTTACATATATTTTGATTCTGCTGAAAAAGTGGCATTTTACAGTTGTTTTAGGACTAGGCAAAACATTATAGCCTGGCCAGCCACACCCACTTCCTTTAAATAAATACAAGGAGCACAGAGTTGAGGCCAGGCAATACACACTGGTACATATTTAAAAGCAGTTTCCAATGTGCTGCACAGAGATTAAGAAAAGAAAATGTGGGGGAAAAAGCAAACCCATAAAATCTTAGTTTAGTTTAGTCTTTATTTGAAGGGACAATGTACAGAGACATTATGTACAAAGACAGATGTTCTGCACCAGAGCATAGCTACAAAGCTAATTTCCATCCGCAGTCTTAAAGTAGGAGTAAAAATAAATAGATAAAAAAATAAATAGATAAAAGACACAGAGGAAAGTTACAAGCCAGATCTGTGGAGAGGCAGCCCTGCTTACAGTCACAATATCTGTTTTTCTCTGTATTTTCGAGCTATAAAACTACCTGTAATCGAATAAATGTAAGGTAGAGCTGTTAAATCCCATACTGTGGAACATTCCAAATGAGCAATGACATCTATAGAAACAATCAAGTGACGGACCCCCGAACCAAAACGTTGCATTTAAAAGCCGGAGAATATAAAAACATAACTAAATTACTAACAAAATTCCATGCACTTATTGTTGCTGCTTTGACGTTTTGTTTTTGTTATTCCAAACAGCTGCAGGTGGGAGTAGAGTTTGAAGGCAGCACGCGGATGCAGGACACAAGTGTTTCTTTTGGATATCAGATCGACGTGCCTAAAGCCAACCTGCAGTTCAAAGGTGCGTTTTATTTACCAAGTGTTTATCATGAAATTACTCAGAGCGCACAGTTACACAAGTGTATAAATAAAGCCATTTATCTCACTATAGATGTCATAAAAGGATAAATATTTCTAGTTAACACATGACTTGATTGCTTCAAAAGTTGGTCATAAGTTTGAGGTTTGCTGCTTTGTTGTTTTGTCTAAAATGATTTATGTTTTTACAGGCGTTACTAGACTTTTTTTTTTCTTCAGTTCTATTGATCCATCCACATTGTTTAAATAGTTTATATATATATATAGAGATAGATAGAGATAGATAGAGATAGATAGAGATAGATAGAGATAGATAGAGATAGATAGAGATAGATAGATAGCTAGCACAAAATGGACTCTTATGCACTTTTAGCCATGTTAGAATGTTGTTACCTCATCAAAAGCATATCCGTCTACATCTCTAAAGCTCAAAATGCTCTGTTCCACCTTGTGATGGCATGAAGAGCTGGTTTTCAAGTTAACAGCATCTTTTACCTTTTGTTCAGTAGACATTGGTAATTCCAGGGCTGAAGTTATCCAAATCATTCTAGTGAAGGTGTGTGGAGTTTAAAAATACAATGGAGCACTTCCTGTATTACCACATGTCATCACAAGGTGGAGCGGAGTGTATTCAGTATGAAAGAACTATGCAGGGTTTGTGTGTTAAACATGTTTGAGTGAAACAAAACACAACTCCAGGTGTGTTTGTGATGAGGAGACATCATTATAACATAGATCAGAAAATATCGTTTACGTTTTACCATTAAGTTACGGAGGTCGACAGAGGCCATATTCATAAGCAACATTTTTTCTTCCTTATTGTCCCAAGATAACAAGATGATTAATTTGTGATCTCGAGAAAACAAAACAATTATTCCGTTATCTCGAGAAAACAACTGAAACGTCTACCGCCACGTTGTGACAGACTGACTTCGGGGCTATTTCTCATTCTGAATAGACGCGTTTTTGGTCATTAGAATGTCTGGAATAATCGACCAGTTGACAAGGCAATATTTTGATCAGTGGTTGACACAGGGGGAGACTGCATTACGTCTTTTAATTCGGGATAATTTCAAGATTAGTCCATGACACCTCCGCAGAAGACTGGCCCAGCTTCGTCTTTACCGACGGAGACACAGTGATCGTTTTCTCAAGGTCACAGAATTGTTTTCTCAAGATCACAAATTGTGTCGTTTTCTCGAGATCTCAAGTTAATTTTCTCATTATTAAGGTGGAAAATAATCATTACGAACATGGCCTCTGTCAGCTTCCGTATTAAGTAAGAAATTGTAAATTGTGGCGTGTGTGTGTGTGTGTGTCAGTGGAAAAAATACTTGTGGCTTTACCTGCTTGTCTCTGCACAGAAATGGGGTTTAATGCCGTAGTGTGGAACATTAATATCAATAATAATATCTCTGAAGACAAGTACCTTCTTTAAGTGTTGTTTTTTTAATATATTGATTACTTTTGGACTTAAAAGCAAGCAAGATAGAAATAAAATGCATAAAAGCCCAAGTTATTGTAATGTAGTAATATTAATCTAACCCTTGCTGTCCGTAGGTTCCATAGACAGTAACTGGGTGGTTGGTGCTACGCTAGAGAAGAAATTGCTGCCTCTTCCTCTTTCTCTGGTCCTCTGCTCCTTCCTGAACCACCGTAAAAACAAGTTCCAGTGTGGATTCGGTGTCACCATCGGTTAACAGTGCTTTCAAGGACCTCATAGAAAAACAGACAGACTAAAACCGTCCATCAGACCTCTGCAGCAGACGAGATCACGGTTCAATGTGTGTGACTGTGACGTAATCAAGACCAAGGTAAAAACAAAATAGACCAAGAGGGATGGGCCAGTAATTTGTAAAGATGACCTGTTTTATGTGATTGGAAAAGTAAATTAATACTGTAATTTAGACCCCAAATACATCTAGAAACTACAATTTTTACTTTAATTTAAACTTGATTACTTAAAGCAGGACAACCATTCTATCAGAAGTTAACAATTGTATCTAGCTAGAATGTAGGAGATGTAGTTAAAAAATATATATGTGAAAAGGATATTGTATAAACTGCATTCTCTATTAAACTATTATGCATAAGAGGTGACTATGTCCATGTACAGAATATGGACAACAATAAATGAGAACTAGAATTAAGAATGTCTATGTACCGATGGTATTTTTATCATATAGGAAACACTGTCAGGGTTTGAAAAAGCAACAGGAGCAAAAATATAGTGTGTAATGTAGAGATGGTTCATGAACACTGAAAAAAAAGTATGAATAGTTTTATAATGATCTAAACAGGCATGTCCAAACTATGGCCCAGAGGAGTTTTACTGATAAAGCCAATATTAAATATTTAGTGCGTGCTGTTGATGATTTAAGCAAGAATAAAGGTCTGGGGACTTATACTAACCTGTTATAAAAATGAAAAAAGTTTGGACATCCCTGATTTAGATCTTTGTCAGTTTAAGATCATATTAATATTAAAGAAACTATAATTCTTTTGTATTGAAAATTACATTATATTGTCTTAAATTTTGTGACAACACACAAGTCTTCCTCTTCTGTTCAGTCATCTACCTCAGTCTAACAGATATGACATTAGATTTAGTAACACTAGCTCTGTGCTCTGGAAAAAATAGAAAATACATCCAGAAAAGTTGTAACTGTCTACAAAATACTGGTCTATCTCTTACCTTCTACTATATTTATTTTATTTCTATAGTCGAAAAATCCCACTTCCCTCTCTATGTATATTTATGGGTATTGGCCTTGATTACAACACTTCTTACAAGCACTGAAAATACTGAATCCACTGATCTAAATGAGTTAATTTAAACCTGACCAACTGCCTGTAAAGTCTCCGGAGCTTGGTGCCTGTCACGTTTTTATTTTTATTTTTATTTTCCAGTTTCTGTCTTTTGGCATGATGTGAATGAAGTCACTTTTACTGAAGTTTACTGTAAGGGACGGTCCATGCTCTTTTTCACAATCTCATCTGTGTTTTTGTTGCCTTTTTATGTTACGTACATGTGAAACCGTGAATATAATAACTGTATATAAACATTGGAAACAAGTAAAGAACAATTTCTTACTAAAACTGGTTTCTGTGGTTTCTTATGTAAACGTATGTAATGTTAGGGCTGCAAATCACAATTTTAATGGAAGCAATTGGCAAATCACAAAATACAATAATTCCCTTAACGATAAACAAAATATTTAGTCTTCCATTCATCCAATTTATTGCAATTATCCGAGGTCGTGAAGGCAGCAGTCCTTGATTCCTCTCAATTCTGCAGGAAATGGGTAAGGAAGTCCCACCCTCAGAAGAGACCAGCGAGGAGAGGATCTAAACTCCTCACTAAAACCACCAATAAAGTTTGATTGTTTTGTCTGTTGTCGCCTCCTGAAGCCTCCCTCATGTTTACTCCTTCATTCCGTGGTTTTCTTTGGGACATCTCTTAATACTACACTTTTGATTGACAGCTGACAAATGGAGAATCGAGGAGAGGAATCAAGGAGAAGGAAACTATGAAAGAGAAATGAGATGTCCCTTGGAGTCCTCTGATGAGGCTCCAAGTCATTCCCAGTAGTGCAGTCTAGTAGAGATGGGAATTATTGACAGTGAGGTCAACAAGTATTTGAACGCCCTATGATTTTGAAAGTTCCACTTAGAAATTATATAGAGGGCTAAAATTTTCATCCTAGGTGCATGTCCACTGTGAGAGACAGAATTTAAAAAAAAATATCTGTGCTTCGGGTCATCATGACATGTTGAAAGACCCAGCCACGACCCATCTTCAACGCTCTGACTGAGGGAAGGAGGTTTTTATTTAAAATTTCACAATACATTTCCCCGTTCATCCTCTCCTTAATACAGTGCAGTCGTCCAGTCCCTTGGGCTGAAAAACACCCCCAGAGCATGATGCTACCACCCCCATGCTTCACAGTAGGGATGGTGTTCTTGGGGGTGATACTCATCCTTCCTCTTCCTCCAAACATGGTGTATGGAGTTGAGACTAAAAAGTTCTATTTTGGTCTCATCTGACCACATGACTTCCTTCCATGACCCCACTGGATCATTCAGATGGTCATTAGCAAACTTCAGATGGGCTTGGACATGGGCTGACTTAAGCAGGGGAACCTTCCGTGCGATGCATGATTTTAAACCATGACGTCTCAGTGTATTACTGATTGTAGACTTGGAAACAGTGGTCCCAGCTCTCTTCAGGTCATTAACCATCTCCTCCTGTGTAGTTCTGGGCTGATTCTTCACCTTTTTTAGTATCAGTGATAGCCCACGAGCTGAGATCTTGTGACTAAGGGACATTGACAGTCATCTTTAATTTCTTCCATTTTCTTACAATTGCTTCAACTGTTGCCTTTTTTCACCAAGCTGCTTGGCAATTGCCCCATAGCCCTTTCCAGCCTTATGAAGATCTACAATTTTGTATTTGGTGTCCTGTGACTACTAAATTAGAATCATGAGCAGAGTGGAGTTGGACCATTTAAAATCAGAAGAACAGGTCTTTGAGGGTGACAAATCCGGCTGATAAGCAGGGGTTGAAATACTTATTGCCCCAGTAATTTACTAAAATATTGTTTTAAAAAAAATTATACGATATCGTTTTCTGATTTTTTTTTTTTCAATTCTGTCTCTCACAGTGGACATGCACCTAGGATGAAACCTTTAGCCCTCCATAATTTTTAAGTGGGAGAACTTGCAAAATCACAGGGGGTTCAAATACTTGATGACCTCACTGTACATATACTGTATAGGCATTTTGTAATTCAGAAGATATTTAGATGATGCCATGGCAATTTATTTTAAAAGTGCTAAAATTAACTTGTAAATGTTGATGTCCACCAGGTATCACACAAACAAACTGCAGAATTAACAAACAATAATATCACTTTATATTATGCCCTTGAGATTATGCCCTTGTTTTTAATTTAAATAGTACATTTCAATAGGACTCAATATTCTAATTTGATATAATTTGGTATATGGTATAACTACTAATAACTGTATTTATCTGCTCAAAGTTATTCATCTTGCAAACCCACCAAGTCATGTTTCTACCGACACTTTCTGCATTGTGAAATCCTATTTAAGAGTGTGTATTGTGTTTTTCGCTGACTGACTTATGCAAACATGTAGCTCAATTCATATCTAACTCTTATCTTCAAAAGGGTTCTGCTAGTATGATTAACATGATTGCAAAGTGAACTAGAGTAACCTTCTGACAGTTGCTCCGACACATGAAAATTAGCTAAATAATATATAGAGTCATTACTTTTACTTGTATACATCTCCACCTAAAAGCCACGGGCCACTCCTTTGAGGACAGTGAGGTACAGATCTTGGCCAGAGAAAAGAACTGGTTTGAGAGGGGAGTTAAAGAGGCTATTTTAAGAAAGAGAATCCTTCCTTGAACAGAAATGGAGGTCTCAGACATCATTTGTCTCCCATCTATAACTCTATCCTCAACCCTAAATCAAAACAAAAACAAAGAAAACAATAGGGCAGTAGGTCAGGTCCAGAGGTGTGAAAACACCCATTATGGTCCTGAATGGTTCTGCTAACAAGACCCACATTCCACTCCCACTCCACTATTGAATAGGTTTATTAACTAACAGAAACTGAAAACAAATAGGTGTGATAGTTTCATAGTAATTTCATTGTAGTTAGCTCCTCCCTTCAGGCAGTTTTAAGCAGTGCCCACCAGCACTCTAGCCAGAACTGCACTGCAAAAACTTTGTCCAAAATTTAAGATATAAACATTTAAATCTATCAGAAAATGACTTAAAAGTAGTGAAATTATCTGTCCATGCAGCAAGATAATACTACTTGACAAGTTATCTTAAAATAAACAAGCAGCAGAATTAAGCAGTTTCTGAACTAGTAAGTAGATAATAAATCTGAAAACAAGATTAATAACCTGATAGGAGTTTTAAATCTTGGCCAGATCAGAGAATTTGCAGTGTGAAGAAGCAGCTTGGATGAGCTGCAAAACGTATTCGACTAAATAAACTTTTATCCAGTTGACAAACAGAATTTCTCCTTTTGCCATCCTACCTGGACGGCTGAGGGATTCTACACACATTACTTGTATAATGACAACATAGTGATGAAGAATGACAAAAGGCACTGAAACAAATAAAGATGATAAACTATTAAAACTGCCTGTTCTAATACACTGGGTATTTGAATGAGCAAATACTTGTCAAAGCATGATCTCGTCTGATCTCTGAACCTAAGCATCGATAGGCCTGGTTAGTACTTTGGGTGGGAGACCGCTGTATTCACTAATACTGTCAGTGTGTCCTTAGGCAAGACACTTTACCCACATTACCTAATATGAATATGGTGTGTGTGTGTGTGTGTGTGTGTGTGTGTGTGTGTGTGTGTGTGTGCGTGCGTGTGCGTGTGTGAGACTGGTAGCCTCACTTCTGTCAGTCTGTCCCAGGGCAGCTGTGGCCACAATGTTTGAATAAGACTTTATTACGCTGGTCTACAGGCAAAATGCTTCCGGAACAAAAGTAGTGACATTTTTCTTGGTTTAGGTCACTAATAAAGAAAAAGTAAGTCAGAAGTGCTAATTGGCTATAGTTTCCAAGATATAGTATTGGGTCAAAATAGGGAATTTATGCAAAATAAGGCAAAAATGATAGTTTATCAGAAGGTACAGTGTGTCTACAAGCAACCAGTTGTATCTGAAAGCCTGTCTGCACATTCAATACATTACAATACATTATTATTATTATTATTATTATTATTATTATTATTATTATTATTATTATTATTATTATTATTATTAGGGGACAAGCACCGAAGGTGCTAGGCACTTTTGCCCCCGGGGGACGAGTCCCTCCGGCCCTCGTCCGCTCCGGCCCCGTGTGATATGGTCTCCGCTCCGGGCCCATGTGATCAGATCTCCGCTCCGGGCCCATGTGATCAGATCTCCGCTCCGGGCCCATGTGATCAGATCTCCGCTCCGGGCCCATGTGATCAGATCTCCGCTCCGGGCCCATGTGATCAGATCTCCGCTCCGGGCCCGTGTGATCCGGCCTCCGCGTGCCCCTCTGGGCCCGCTACCACGTGTGCGGGTGCGGTGGGAGAGCGGATGGACTTCTGCAGTGGCAATGTTGCAGCGGACCTTGATGATGTTAGACAAAGCGTTAAGAGGCTCCGGAGGTCCTCTGAGTGCGCCGTGACTCCGAGGCGCGTCTGATGGGTCCCCTGGACGATCCCAGCTTCATTCGGAAAATGGAGAGGTTATACGACTGTTTCGATACTGAAATTGAAGTGTATGATTCTCTGATAGACTGGTGGGACGGGGCGAAAGCCCGGATAAAGAGACTGGCCATCTGATGGCAGAGGAAACACAAAAATGTGTTTGCACTGCTTCACCTTTGCTCTCCCCCAGGCCCCTTTCTTCACCTGGGGCAATCCCTTTGGTCCTCTACATTCCCCCTGTTTCTCTTGGCCCTTGTGCCCAGTGGTGTTTATTCCCGTACCCGCATCCCCCGATGTGTCTTCTGAGTGCTTTGTGAATGTTATTGTGGTGATGAAATATGTACTATTATGTACCTGAAGTGTGTATTATTGTACCTTGTAATATTAAAAGATAAAAAAATAAAAATAAAAAATAGTGTTTGCTCTGCGTTGCCTAGCCACGTTGCCTAGCAACCCTTTGATCTTTCCTTTGATGTTCTGGTCTCCTGATTCTTATTATTATTCTATATTCTTCTCCACATGGGAGTCTATGGCAACCCCTAGAACCGTCTGGTAAAAAGTTGTGAAATTTTGCATGCACATTCCAGCCAGTCTCCTCATTACCCACAGCAATTTATAGGCCCCCAGCCCCAACCGTCTAGTGCCACCAGCAGGTCAAAGTTGCAGGAATTTGTCAATTGCCTAGCAACGCACCTAGCAACCTTTGATCTGTCTTTGATGTGTCTGTTCTGACAGGGTCTAACCCTGTCAGAACAGACCCTGTCAGACCCTGTCAGACTCTGTTAGACCCTGTTAAACCCTGTTAGACCCTGTTAGACCCTGTTAAACCCCGTTAGACCCTGTCAGACTCTGTTGGACCCTGTCAGGCTCTGTTAGACCCTGTCAGACCCTACATGCTGAGGCCTACATGAACCTTCGGTGCTTGGCCCCACATTGCTGCTTGCAGCTATATTTATTATTATTATTATATCATTAAATATGTTGAATACATTAGCTAACCAGTACCGTTATCAACTGATTTTCAGTTAATCTTATCAATATAAATGAGATTTAGCCACTTTTATCTCGGAAGCAGATCGAGTCCAAAAATTTGTAGACAAGTGTTATTAGTCTTTCTACATCTCCAAAGCTCAAAATATTCGGTTCCACCTGTGATGTCATGAAGTGGTAGTTTGGAAATTAACAGCTACTTTTTGTTCAGTAGAGACTGGCAATGGCAGGGCTGAAATTAGTCAAATGATTCTAGCGAAGGTGTCTGAAGTTTCAAAACACAGTGGAGCACTTCCTGTATCACCATATGACATCACAAGGTGGATAAGGGTAGAGTGTTTCCTGTTTGAGAGAAAAACTCATCAAATATGCAGGGTTTGTGTGTTAAACATGTGAATGAAGCAATTCACAACTCCGGGAACATTTTTGATGAGGAAACATAAGAAAATAATATAATATGAGCCCTTTAAAATCGACTTTGAGCCTCTGGAAATGCATTGTTATTATAATTATTAACCCTATGAGTAATTTACAAGCAAAAGATCTCTGAATATCTCTGAAAATACTGGTGTAAGTATGGCATAAGTCTTGTAATAAATAAATACAGGAAACCCAAAACTTCACAGTGGCATTATTTTATTACTAAAATACTCTTGTACAGATGAAATAAATAGCAGAAGGTAACTGGAGCAGGAGGGTGCAGGTGGAGGAGGTGGTGGTTGTGTTTTTACTGGGTGGTGCTCTGGGTGAAAGCGTCCCACAGTGCTGTGATTTGGGCCTTCACGTCTTGGGCATTAGCCTGTAATTTAGCCTTCAGCTCCTCTCCGTATGGGGCCAGGGTCTGCTGTACCTCCTGGACTTTCTGGTTCACCTGGGCTTCAAAATTCTGCGCCAATGGCATCAAACTGGTCTGGAATTCCTCGATGCTCTGCTCCATCTTCTGCTTCATCTCCTCAGCGTAGGGTCCCATCTGAGCCTGCAGGTTGGTCTTCAAATCCTGGCTCTTCTGAATCAGAACGGTTTTCAGGGTGTCGGGGTCCATGGCTTCGGCGAGGGGGGCGATGTCTCTCTTCAGTTCATCCATCTTGGTTTGAAGTTCGGAGACGAACTGCGTGGCGTATGGTTGGACATTGGCGTTCACGGTGGACAGTTCAGACTCCAGGCGAGATTTTAGATTCTCGGCCTGCTCGGTGATCTGGGTGAGCAGGTTCTGGGACAGAGGGCCAGCCTGGGTTTTCAATGCGACGACGTACTGGTTGACAGTGTCCGTGCTTTGGGAGAGTTTAGCGCTGGAAAAAACATACAAGAATACACGATTAGAGCTGATGGCAAATTACAAATTCAGTTTAAAAGGCCCATATTACGATATTTTCTGATCTATGTTATAATGTTGTTTACTCATCAAAAATATGCTGAATCTTGTGTTTGTTTCACACATATTTAACACACAAACTTTGCATATTTAAGCTGAGTTATTCCCTCATACAGAAAACACTCCACCTTTTATGACGACAAAGAGCTCTACTGTGTTTTTAAACTAAATAAATACCCCTTCACTAGAATCAATTGGATGATTTCAGCCCAGGAATTGTTCATCTCTACTGAAAGAGCGTCTTTCTCGGCCTCTTAGCTCTAGCGCGGAACGCGCAAGGAGCGCGGAGACACGAGCAACGCTCTCATCCAACGGCACTGCCATGTCCCGGGATAATCTTGGTTTAGTCCAGGTCCAGTCCAGGTCTAGACCTGGTTTAGTTCTGGTCTAGACCTGGTTTATTCCACTTTTAGTCCTAGTCTACTCTCTTAGCCAGACGCAGAACACAATGTTACACTATAAAAAAAAAACCTTGGAACGGATCAGGCCTTTTCCATTGAAATAGCTACTCAACTTACGAAAAATTCACGTTATGAAAGCACTTCTGGAACGAATTAATTTCGTAAGGTGAGGTATGACTGTATCATATATTATATTTGATGAGTGAGCTACCATACCCAAAACACTTTCCATCGTGGATCAATAAAGTTTGTCTAAGTCTAAGTCTAAGTCTAAGTCTAGTCACCTGACAACAATGGCACCATTTTCTGAAGCTTTTGTGAAAACATAATTTAACTTTAGTTTATTTGTGCAAACTATACTATATTATGTGCAATACAAAATTCATTTGCGCAGTATTACCACCTGTGAAATACTCTACTTACACCTTATTTAATCCTATCTGTACCTTTTTATTTTATTATATTTTATTACATATTTTTATTATATTGTTTACTTTTTTCCCTTGTATTTTTTTTGCATGCTATTAGTACTTCTCAACTATCTTAGTGAGTCAACGGTTCTTCTGATCCTAAGCATTTCATTCCATTGTTGACCTTGTGTTGATCCTGCATATGACAAATAAACAATCTTGAATCCTGAATCAAACAGAGAGGTTGAACTTTGTGCCAGTTTTTGTTTCATGTGGATAGACCCAATAATTACAGAGATGTGACCCATAAACCAGGTCAACCAATCTGCAATGTGACAAACAGCAAAATCCACTATAGAAGTCTGACCAAGTTCTGCACTATTTTACATGTTTTTATGTTCTAACCCAGGGGACTTCAACGTTTTTCAGGCCAGGGACCCCCAAACAGATGGCGAATTGGGCCAGGGACCCCCTACTATATATACGGCATAGAATTGTGTTTTATATTAAATTGAGCTTAGTGTCATGTGTAAACATTGCTACTCTGTTATGGTACATCCAATACAAGGAAATAATACACAGGTTAATACTGTATTTTACACTATAAAATATAAAATTATATTATTTTAAAGTGAAATCAAAAGATTTCACTTCGCGACCCCCCTGTTGAAGACCTCTGTTCTAATGTTAAACACGGGTCTAGACAGAATGATAAATGAATTATAACCAATCTAATCTGTTAAAATAAAGATTAAAGTGTTCCAAAATGTATTTTCTCCATGGAGATTATAATAGTTTGCCTGAAATGTTCCACAGGTTGGCATTAAACTTAGGACTTTCGATGGAGAAAAGTAGCTCACACCACCAAAGTATTTTTTGGACAATAAAAAATGCTGTAAGTGAATAAATTAAAGACAGATGAGTTTATACCAGTGGTGGAACGTAACAAAGTAGAAGTAAAGTACTGAACTTAAGTATATATTTTAGGTATCTGGACTTTAGTTTAAGTAGCCTACATTTGAGAGCAGGTATCTGTACTTTCTACTCCATTTTTGAACAGGACTCAAAAGTAAAAGTATTTTTTACAGTACATTTTTAAACAGGTACTTTAATACTTTTATTTAAGTATTTTTATATATATATATATTTTTTTTACTGTTACTTAAGTATTTCTTTGCTTTGGTATCTGTACTTTTACTTAAGTAACAAAATAGAGTGTTTCTTCCATTACAGATGTTTTCATTTCGACCAGAAAAGTTACATCTTTAACTAACTGCATATTTATGGTCTCTTACTTGACTTCCTGTCCCAGCTCAGAGTCCTGGATCTGTTTCAGCGACTCCTCGGCCATCTGCGTCGCCTTGGCAACGTAGTCCCAGAACGTGTCCTTCACCAGATCCACGCTGGTCTTGGGCTGCTCGGGCAGGACGTTGGCATTGCAAACTGTACAAGAAACAAGAATTATTAATGTTTTATTATCAAGTTTTTAATATAAAAGTAGATCAATAATTACATGTATTATTTTATAACACTGGACATGTCTGTTTGTGACCTAATGAGCTCAACAGTGACCATCTTCCCCCCAGTTCTAAACTAAACTAAATTTGTTTTTCTCATAAAAAAAAGTTGAAAAACTTGCTCAGAGTTAATCAGCTACATGTTAATTAATGACCCCAAGACCTACGATTTTATTTAAACCTTTTTCTGAAACTTTATAAACTGCTAAGTTACTAAAAAAAAAATTAGCAGAATTTAGCATTTTAAATGTGCTTTTGGATATTAGTTACTAACTACATAGCTGCTTAGCCTCTGTGATGTCTTTTAACTCTTAATATTTACATTTTTTGAAAAGTCTATGGGAAAAATGAATAGAAAATTTACTTCTGGAGTTGGAGCGAGTGGTCACTGCTGAGCTTCATTGGTCTGAAATGCTTTTCATCTTCAGGACTGTATATTTGTCAACAGTTTTTACCTTGTAGATTGTTAAACAAATCTGAATTCATACAATTCAATTAGGCTAAAATTTGTGTATCCACTTTCTCTCACTAAATACATGTCTTTACTTTTACAATAATAAATTATTTGAGATGTTAATTACTCAGATATATCTAGTACAGTCACTCACCAGAAATAAGAGCGAGAACCACAAGGAACTTCATGTTTGAATCTGTAAAAAGAAAAAAAAAACTGTTAAATTTACAATAAAATTGCACTGGTATTTGCAGTATAACAGATCTTTGGCATTACCGTGCAGTGTGGGCCGGTCCTTCTTCGTCTTGGCACCTCTGTGCTGGCTCAGGGCGAGAACAAACTTTTATAGTAAAAACCAGGTCCAAAGTCCCTCTCACCTGTGCCCTGCTGGACGGTGCCAGACACAATCCACTCCACGTGTACACTCTGGGTCCTGTAAAAGACAAATTCAGTTCATTATATAGTTTTACATAATGATGTTTGCTTTTTTTTTTTTTTAAATCCCCAATCACACAAAGCTGAATCTTGTGAGCTTTAAGCCATGTTATAATACCATGGAGATGTGTTTTGTTTCATTCACAAATGTTTGAGTAATCCACCATTATCTGATTACGTCTCTAAAACTCAAAATGTCCAGTTCCACCTTGTGATGTCATGTTGTGGTAGTTTTCAAGTTAACACCTACTTTTTACCTTAGGTTCATTGCTAACTGACAATTCCAGGACTGAAATCATCCAAATGAATATAGTGTATCGACTTCAAAAACACAGTGGAGCTCTTCCTGTATTACCACATGACATCACAAGGTGGAACAGAGTGTTTTCTGTTTGAGAGAAGAACTCAGCCTAAACATGCAGGATTTGTGTGTTACACATGTGTGAATGAAACAAAACACAACTCCAGGCATGTTTTTGATGAGGCAACAATATTATTGCACAATATGTAACTTTTCTAGTGATTTTTCCAGAATCCACAGATGCTGTTGTATATTCACAACAGGAAAACAGAGATTCAAAAAAGGTTTAGCATTCTCAAAGATCAAAGATCAAAGTCAGCTTTATTGTCAATTCTGCTAAATGTGTTCAACATACAGTGAATCGAAAATTCGTTTCTCTCTGTCCAGGTAGTGCAAAAATACAGTGTACAAATACAATATAAAGATGAAACAAAACAAAAACTATATAAGACAAAAATCTAAAATCTGAAAGCAGTGCAACAGAATACATACCTATTTACAGATGTCCAAAAATGTGCAGTGTCCTTCAAAAATGTGCAATGGAAGATACAGCAGTGAAATGGTAATGTGTGTGTGTGTGTGTGTGTGTGTGTGTGTGTGTGTGTGTGTGTCCAGGAGGGAGGGGAGAGAGACTCCAGTGATCCCCCCAGCTGCATTCACTATGCAGCTATTCACAGCTCCCGTACCACACAGTGATGCAGCTGGTCAGAACGCTCTCAATGGTGCCTCCGTAGAAGGTGGTCATGATGGGTGGGAGGGCTCCAGCTCTCCTCAGTTTGCGGAGGAACTAGAGGTGCCTCTGAGCTTTCTTTGCCAGTGCCGCAGTGTTTGCTGTCCAGGAGAGGTCCTCACTGATGTGCACCCCCAGGAATTTGGTGCTGCTCACCCTCTCTACAGCAGCACCGTTGATGTACAGTGGGGGGTGCCGGGTGGGGCCTCTCCGGAAGTCAATAACAATCTCCTTGGTCTTTTCAACATTAAGAAGGAGATTCTGTAGTATTCTGTAGTATTTATACCTTTTATAAACAGAACCTTTCCAAAATAAGCAGTAAAACCACTTCAGGGTAATGACTCAGTGTCCCAGAACAAATGATAAAAAAAAATATTATTTGGCATTTAAATTTGCAGTAATTAATTTATCTGAATGATGTTGGTACGTACAGACCGGATGTCTCGGACTGTACGTACATCATTCAAGGCTGAGTGGTTTCATTATTAAGTTTATTTAAAGGCGCATTGTGTAACTTTTCTGGTGGAGACACGGATCAATTCTCCATGGAGATGTTATTGCTTTGTCTGGAATGTTTCACAGTTCAACCATTCTATCTTCATGGAGACCAAACCAGACCAAAAAAAGGAAAAACTCTCAAAAACATGTGAGTGTGTGTGTGTGTGTGTGTGTGTGTGTGTGTGTGTGTGTGTGTGTGTGTGTGTGTGTGTGTGTGTGTGTGTGTGTGTGTGTGTATGTGTACGTGTGTGTCATATTCTTTCGCTGATAAAACTGCAATCTTTAACTTGAACAGAAAAATACAATTGAGTGGAGATAAGGCCCAGGCCAAAGTCCAGCGCTGTGACCTAAAAATGACTCCACATAATGAATAAACAAATTCACAGGTCCACCGTGGAAACAGCTACAGATCCACTGTGTAATCTACAGCTCTGAAAAAAAAGAAGAGACCACTGCATTTTTTTTTCTGAAATCAGCATCTCTACATGTATTACAGCCATTCCATTCCAGCGTCTGTTGAATGAAAAATAAGGGTTATTGAACCAAATATTGATTTCTGAACTCTTCTTAAGTGTAAACATTAGTATTATGTTGTTGTAAAATGAATTTGATCTTGCTTCTTTGCATTGTTTGAGGTCTGAAAACATGTATAATTTTTGTTATTTTGACCATTTGTCGTTTTCTGCAAATACATGCTTTAAACGATAATATTTTTATTTGGAATTTGAAGGAAATGTTGTCAGTAGTTTATAGACTCAAACAAAAATGTTCCTTTTGCCCAAACACATACCTATAAGTAGTAAAATCAGAAAAAATTATAATTTTGCAGTGGTCTCTTATTTTTTTCCAGAGCTGTATATGTACTGTAGACCTACCACAAAACAGACTGCTCCATTACTGATAAAACAAAGCAACATTCCCCGGGGGTATGAAGCTAACTGAAAGCACTACTCTGTTTGAAGCTCTGTTAATCAAGTCAGACTTTTAGAGAGGTGATTTAGCTGGAGCTATAACAGATAAGATGATTTGTGCGCTTAAACAAAGTCTCCCATGCTTAAAATTATAATTTCAAGTTACATTTGGATCTTTTTACTTTTTTAAATTTATTTTATTTTTTTTATCCCTGTAGGGAAAATTGTCATCCTTTTTTTTCTGGAGCAGTGGGCAGCACATGAAGTTGCCCGGGGACCCATCTCCAAACTTATTGTTTAGGCTTGGTCAGGACCTCAGCTGGAGGATTTTATCTACTCAGCCACCGTGCTCCCAGCCCTACAACCTGATCTTATTTATGTTCATAAAATCAATAGTCATTTTCATTTATGTATATAAAAATTTACTCTTGTAAGCTTTAAGACATGTTATAATGTTGTTACCTCATCAAAAACATACCTGGAGCTGTGTTTTTAGTCTGTCTACATTTCCAAAGTCATGTCATGAAGCAGTAGTTTTCAGGTTAACAGCTTGTTTTACCTTTAGTTCAGTAGAGTTTGGCAATTCCAGGCCTGAAATTATCCAAATGATTCTAGTGAAGGTGTGTGGAGTTTGAGAGAAGAACTCAGTCTAAATATACAGGATTTGTGTGTTAAACATCTGAATGAAACAAAACACAACTCCAGTACGTTTTTGATGTGGAAACAACATTATAACACAGATCAGAAAACAGCGTAATATGGGCCCTTTAACTCATCTATCTTGCATTCCTTCATTTACGGGTAGTTTAATCACTGAATGAACGATCAATACTACATTCAATTCAACACGCGTTTCCTCAGAGGTCATAGGTCAGGGGTTGATGTGGGTCACTGTTGTAACCTCCAGTTGTGATGTGTCTGACAGCTCAGCGCCCAGATCTGGACTTTACTCCTCCAAATGTCCCTCTGTCCACACCGTCCGCCGCATATAAACATGAGGGTCTCGAGTCAGAATCACAGCTCAGCTCAGGACCAGAGGCAACTCTCCGGGACTCTATACAAACATTATACCTCCTATAACTTCAACAACATGAAGCTGGTCGTGCTTGTACTGGCAGTCTTTGCAGGTAATACTCATTTTAAATCTGTATGTAGCTATATATTACACATACATTTATTGTTTTTATTTATTTATGTTTTTTTTTTAAATATATGTATCATTTTTATATATTCATTTTTATTATTTTACCTTTATTTAACCTTAATTCAGAATAAGGATTTAACAAGATTTTTTATTTTTTTTTGGGCAACTGTCAAACCAGGACTAAACCAGGACTAAACCAGGGCTAAACCAGGACTAAACAGAATTGATCAAGAGCCAAATCTGGACTAAACCAGGGCAAAACCAGGACTAAACCGGGATGAAACAAGGACTAAACCAGGACAAAACCAGAATTTATCAAGAGCCAAACCTGGACTAAAACTGCACTAAACCAGGACTAAACCAAGACTAAACCAGGATGAAACAATGACTAAGCCAGGACTAAACCAGAACTTATCAAGAGCCAAACCAGGACGAAACAAGGACTAAACCAGAACAAATCTAGGACTAATCAAAACTAGGGTTGAATGTGAGATTAACAATCCAGGACTATTACTGACTGTTACCATGGAGATGAACAATTTCAAATAAAATATCACATCTTTTTTAAACCAGGACTAAACCAGAACTACACCAGGAATAAACAAGAACTAAACTTACATAACCAGGACTACTCGAGTAATAAACCTGGACTATATTAGGATTAAAGCAGGCCTAAAACAAGGGCAGAATGACAAATTTCAGTCTACAGAAATGAAAATAAAATTGTGTTCTAAGATTTTTATATTTTAAAGATGCACTATGTAACATTTCCGATGCAGGTTTGTCTGCCTGGAATGATCCACAGTATTACATTCTGCATTCATCTTATCTACAGTATCTTGCATCTTGTATTCAGGTGTTTTAAGTGTAAAAATGCCTTGATAAGCATGTATTCTTACAATGAGAAGGGCCTTTCAACAGATCTGACCTGTAACATGGCCACCTTCTTGTCTCCATGGTGATAATGTTACATAGTGAACCATTAATGGTAAAAATAACACATTTTGGAACCACAAAACATGTTTATTATTCAAGTTTCGGTTTTGTATTAAAGGTGCACTATGTAATGTTTTGATTAGGGGTCCTTCACCTTTTTGTTTCTATGGAGATGTCATTCCTGGAATGGTCCACAGTATGACATTAAACAGTTCTACCTTACATTTATTCAATTACATGTGGTTTTACAGCTCAAAAATCCATAGAAAAACAACATTCTGACTGTGAGTGGGGTTCCCTCTCCATGAAGATAGAAAAGTTTAATCCCATATTGTGAAACATTTCAGAAAAGCAATGACATCTTCATGGGGAAAAGCATTTGAAGGACCCTGCACCAGAAAAGTTACATAATGCACCTTTAACGGGATTGGGCCTAAGAATATTATTGTTTGTAAATATCTTGTTTTTTTTGTTTTTTTTCTCAGTGGGGAGTCAGGGGCGGACAGTGGCCCAGAGCCCGGTCCCGGATCGTCAGGTGGAGATGCTGAAAGATGCATTCTGGGATTACGTTTCCAAGGCAACCACAGCAGCCGACAAGTCCCTGAAACAAATCCAACAGTCTGAGCTCGGCAAAGAAGTCAAGTAAGAACTCAAGCACTAAATATACAACTAGGAGTTAAACAATAATATTTTCTTTACCTTGAGAGGAGAATGAGAAAGATTAGTCACTCTAGTTTAGCCTGTCAACTATCCACTGATAAATTTAATTACTATTTTTGTTTTTATTGAATGATTTTATAACAAATGGCATTCAATGTTCATTTTATGAGCATCAGATGGTGTCATTTAACAAAACAAAACCAAAAAAAATCTCATTCTTATCTCCAAAGTCTGAACTTTTGTCTCCATGGAGATCGATAAGTTTAAAGGTGCATTGTGAAACTTTTCTGGCGGAGGGTCCGTCAAATGTTTTTCTCCATGGTGATGTTATTGCTTTGTTTGGAATGCTTCACAGTATGGCATTAAACCTTTCTATCATCATGGAGACCAGACCAAGTTACAGGTCAGATCTGTGTTAGAATGGTGTTTTCTAGGCATTTTTTGAGCTATAAAACCACCTGTAATTGAATAAATGTAAAGTAGAACTGTTTAATGTCATACTGTGGAACATTTCAGGTAGAGCAATAACATCTCTATAGAAACAAGCAGGTGACCAAAAAGTTACATAGTGCACCTTTAATGCCATACGGTGAAACATTCCAGACAGATCAATATCACCTTCATGGAGAAAAGTAGATCTATAGTGTTTCTGTTACTATTATTATTATTATTATTTTATTTGTATTTTTTTACTGACATTGTGGTTTAAAAGTTCTACCAAGTATCAAACCTTTTCTCTAGTACTGAAATCAAGTTTGTATTGTAACAAACTACTTTCTTATTTCTAACATTTCCTGTTTTGTTCCTGCAGTACATTCATCTCACAGAGCTCTGAGGCTGTGACCAGGTTCAGTGACGCTCTCCGGACACAGGTGGTGCCGCTGACCCAGGACCTGCTGCAGAAGTTCAACAAAGAAGCTCGACAGATGCGCAAACGCCTGGAGAAGGATCTGTCCACCTTCTCCAACAAAATCAAACCCTACACACAGGAACTGGTGACCGATCTGCAGAAACAGGTGAGGAGCCGCTGAGTCAAGACTAAACCAGGATGAAACAAGTACTAAACCAGGACTAAACCAGAATTTATCAAGAGTCAAACTTGGACTAAACCAGGACTAAACTAGGAGAAAACCAGAACGAAACCAGGACTAAATCAGAACAAACCTAGGACTAATCAAAACTGGGGTTGAATGTGAGATTAACAATCCAGGACTATTACTGACTGTTACCATGGAGATTAACAATTTAAAATAAAATATCACATCTTTTGAATGTGAAACATTACTATACTTAACTAATCCAGGATTAACTAGGGTTAAACAAGGACCAAACCTGGACTGAACCCGGATTAAACCATTGCAAAACCAGGACTATATCGTGACTAAACCAGGACTAAACCAGAACTACACCAGGAATAAACTTGGACATAACCAGGACTACTCGAGTAGTAAACCTGGACTATGTTAGGATTAAACCAGGTCTAAAACATGTCCAGATGTGATAACCTTTGTTCCAGTTGTAGATTTGTCATTGTGGTTAACATGTTAAAAAAAAGCCTATTTAATTTATTATTTAAAGGTCCTTTATTACACAAAATGGACTCTTGTGAGCTTGAAGCCATGTTAGGATGTTGTTACCTCATCAAACAGATACCTGGAGTTGTGTTTTGCTTCATTCACAAATGTTTAATTGTCTGTCTAACTCATTTCCTAATCCAACATTTGTTTCTCCAAAATACAGATTGAGGATCTTCAGAGAGAGGCCGCTACTTTTGCTGAGACCATGGACCCCGAGACCCTGAAGTCCACCCTGATCCAGAGGACCGAGTCCATGAGCCGGGACCTGCGGTCTCAGATGGAACCCTACACGGATGACATGAGGCAACAAATGGAGAAGAGCTTGGGAGACTTCCAGACCAGCCTCAGGGCCATGTCACAAAACTTCGAAGCACAAATGAATGAGAAGATGGGTAGTTTTGCCCCCTATGGAGAGGAAATCAGGGGCAAATTTGAGCTGGAGGCAGAAAACATGAGGGAGCAACTGGAATCCCTGTGGAAATCCTTCACTAAAATGATGTAATTTAATACCGGACTTTTATTTTGAAGGGTTAATGTTATAGATAACTCAGTTCAGTAAAATGACAAAGTAAAATACCTCATATGAACAGTCTCTGTGGAAAAGGTCAGTTTATCATGTGTTTTGTATTATTCTGAATGAATAAATGTTTTAAATTTCAAGAGTCTTAAATATATCTCGACAATATAACAATGCACACAATGCAAGTTTCAGAAACAGTAGGAAATATGAGCATGCATCATCATAAGATAAATAATAATAATAATAAGTATGTACAATCAACTAAAGGATTAAACATTTGTTTTTATATAGATATTTTTTAAAAATATTTAAAGGGCTCATATTACGCAATTTCCTGATCTGTTATAACGTTTCCTCATCAAAAACATACCTGGGGTTGTGTTTTGTTTTATTCTCACATGTTTAACACACAAACTGCATATTTAAGACAAGTTATTTTCTCAAACAGAAAACACCCTGTTCCACCTTGTGATGTCATATGGTAATACAGGAAGTGCTCTGTTTTTTTAAACTCCATACAACTTCACTAGAATCATTTGTATAATTTCAGCCCTGGAACTAATCATCTCTACTGAACAAAAGGTAAAAGCTGTTAACTACCACTAAATTACATCACAAGGTGGAACAGAGCATTTTGAGCTTTGGAGGTATAGACTAATGAAAAAGGATTACTCAATCGTGTGAATGAAAAAAAAAAAACACAACTCTGACTGTTTTGTCTGGATGGGTGGAGAGTCCTTGCCTCAAGTGGAGGAGTTCAAGTATCTCGGGGTTCACAAGTGAGGGGAGGATGGAGTGTGAGGTTTACAGGTGGATCGGTGCAGCATCGACAGTGATGTGGTCGCTCTACTGGACCGTTGTGGTGAAGAGGAAGCTGAGCCGAAAGGCAAAGCTCTCGATTTACCGTCAATCTATGTTCCTCCCCTCACCTATTGTCGTGAGCTTTGGGTAATGACCGAAAGGACAAGATCGCGGGTGCTCCCTTAGAGATAGGGTGAGGAGCTCAGTCATACGGGAGGAGCTCGGAGTAGAGCTGCTGCTTCTCCATGTCAAGAGGAGCCAGCTGAGGTGGCTCAGGCATCTGTTCCGGATGCCTCCTGGACATCTCCCTCGGGAGGTGTTCCGGGCATGTCCCACCGGGAGGAGGCCCCGGGAAAGACCCAGGACATGCAGGAGGGACTATGTCTCCTGGCTGGCCTGGGAACGCCTTGGGGTCCCCTCGGAGGAGCTGTAGGAAGTGTCCGAGGTGAAGGAGGTCTGGGCATCCCTGCTTAGACTGTTGCCCCCGCGACCCGGCCCTGGATAAGCGGAAGAAAATGGATGGATGATTAAGTAAACATTCTCAAAGCTAACCTTTTGACAACAGAAATGTAACAGTAATAAAATAAATTGTTATTTAGATCATTTATGAATCCATTTGTTCCCATGAAAACAAACTGAAAGGATACCACTTATCAGGACAAGAACACTCACAAAAGTTAAGACGTGCCCTGTGCCCTGCCCTGTGTTTAGTGATATATTGGTGGAAACATAGGTCAAGACCATTTTCTGACTTGTGTTATAAGTTATGTTATTTCATCATCACACACAAGTGCTTCACTGTGTTTTTAAACTTCATACACCATCGCTAGAATCATTTGGATGATTTCAGACCTGGAATTGCCAATCTCTACTGAACTAAAGGTAAAAGGAGCTGTTAACTTGAAAACTCCCACTTTATGACATCCTTGGAGCTTTGTAGACAGACTAATAATAAAGTCTGTTTTAAGTAATATTGTTTTTTTTTTAAAGTGATTTATTTCAGTATCAATACTAGTTCAAGAGAATATCTAGTTTTGATACTGGTCACTTAGTCTCTGAATAATATAAATTACCTGTGTTCATTTTGACTAAAAACTACACATTAATGTAATCATTAATTTCAGCTTCATCCCATGAAATAGACAACAACACAATTGTCTAAACCAGGTTCGATCTAGAACATGTGTGAGTTAAATCAACAGATGTTTTTGATCAATATTTTTTTATCTTAGATAAATGACGTGGAAGTTTAGAGACAGAGAGCCATAAAAGGTGACAACACTGCAAGAGCTCGGACACAGGTCAGGCTAGTTTATTGGATCAGATCAGACTCAGATATAAATACAGAGAGAGCACTGTGTCTCTATCACACAGCAACTCTCAGACCTCTCACAGGTAAGACATGGGGACATTTGTATTTGATATGGCAAACTTAAGTGGGCTTCATATTTCTGTTTATAAGTGATATTTTAAAGTGATTAGAATATATACTATATATATATTTTTTTTAATTGTTAAAGAGCCAATATTGCTTCATTTTGTTTCATTCACACGTTTAACACACAAACCCTGCATATTTAGGCTGACTTCTTTTCTCAAAAGGAAAACACTCTGTTCCACCTTATGAAAAGAAAGTGCTCCACTATGTTTTTAAACTCCATACACCTTCACTAGAATCATTTGAATGAAATCAGCTCTAGAATTGCCAATCTCCACTGAGCAAAAGGTAACTGTTAACTTGAAAACTACAACCTCATGACATCACAAGGTGGAGCAGAGCGTTTTGAGCTTTGGAGATGTAGACAGTAATAATAATAATAAAGGGTTACTCAAACATGTGTGAATGAAACAAAACACAAAAAATTCCAGGTATGTTTTTGATGAGATAACAACATTTTAAGATGACTTCACAAGAGTAATTTATTTGTAATACAGGACCTTTATTACTTGCAATACCAGTAGATATAATGCTGTTAGCATTTTACAAAGTTAGCAGTAGAAAATTACAAATAGTTGTTACAAATAAATAGATTTATTGCACAAAAGCTTTGTTCTGATTCTGACTGTATTTCAAAATCTGTATTTCTGATTCTGATTGTATTTCTGATGAATTATTTATTTTATTTTATTCTTAACCATTTATATTATTAGAAATGTTGGTATTTTGCAGATTTTAACTTTAATTTTATGTGAGAGGCACTTGTTTAACTGCACAGATTTGCTCACCTAAAGTCAAGTCTTTCTGGTCAAATCATGTTAAAACAAAACTCAGATTAGAGTCTACTTTGAGTTCAGACAGAGCAGTGCCTCTATTTAACCCGAGGAATGTTGATGATGTATTGTCTAAGATGTTAATTCTACTTTGAAGTAAAGTAACAATGTATTTTTAGTCTAAATCCTGCTGGTAAAAATGTTAAACTGTATTTTAACTGTAATTTCAGGTGCTATCTTTCATCATGAAGCTGTTTGCAGTGATCCTCACCTTGGCCTTAGCCTCAGGTCAGTCCCTCTATATTACTGGAGTAATACATTACTTATATATTTTTTCAAATATCACTGATAATCAAATTACATGTATTAGTAATTTATTAACTGATGGATGATATGTCACCTGCGTATCTCCATAGACATTATGGCTTTATCTTGAACGTTACACATAATGGCATTTAAACAAATCTCTCCGGCATTTATTAAATTACTGTGTTTTTATTGTTAAAAAATGTGAGTGGGACTGCCTCTCCACAGATCTCAACAGAACTTTGCTACCTGCTATGACTCCATGGAGATAAGTTCATTGTTATACTAGGGAACATTCTGGGCAAAGTAATAACATCTCCATGGAGACAAGCAGGTGGCAGACCCTTTACTAAAAATGTTATGCCGTATCTTTAGGCTCATTGTAACGATACATCGCACTCACAGCTTGTCTTTTCCTTCAGGCTGCTGGTCGCGTAGTATTCCACAGCTGGAATCATGGGAGGAGGCTGTGGACCAGTTTAAGGACTATTTCACCGAACTGAACTCAAAGGCCGATGAGATGGTCCAGGACTTCAGGAAGACCCAGATCAGCCGAGAACTGGAGTGAGTGCAAAATCACACCACACAGACCTATAGGAAAAATAAAGACATTAAATTATATTGTACAAATAGTAAGACGTTATCCAGATACATTCCCTGTGTTAACATGACATCACAAGTCCACAATCAGGATTCATTCGTAATTTAGATTGCCTGGGTCTCCTCTTATAAACTAAAGTAAACTCAAGAAGGTTCCCTTTTACAAAACGTACATAAAGTTAATTTTATTTTAAAAAGTCTAATAATAATAATAATAATTCATTGGATTTATAGAGCGCCTTTCATGACACTCAAAGCGCTTTACAGTTCATTGTTCATTCACTCCACACTTGGTGGTGGTAAGCTACTTTCTGAAGCCACAGCTGCCCTGGGGCAGACTGACGGAAGCGAGGCTGCCAATCTGCGCCATCGGCCCCTCCGACCACCTCCAATACACGCCACTTTCATACTAGGCAAATGTGGGTAATGTGTCTTGCCTAAGGACACAGCGACAGCATTTTGCAACTGGCGCCCCACTGTGGCACCTGGAATTCCCAGCGGTCTCCCATCCAAGTACTAACCAGGCCCTGCCTTGAGATCTGACGGGATCAGGCTTTGACAGGCAGGTATGGCCACAAACTAAACAAACTAAGAAACATAGACTTTATATATAAAAAAACATAGCCTGTATATGTAAAAAGACATAGGAAGTGTTCATGGGGGCACTTCTGGTTCCATCAACTCTGGCTCCAATTGACATTACATTGAAAAATTGAAGAAAAAAAAAAGTGCCGCAGTGACCCTTGTCATTTTGGTCTTAAAATGTTTGCATTAATCTGCTCTACATGATCCTGGTGGTTTTATTTTGCTATTTTGTCTGTAAATAAATTCCTATTCCTAATATGGAACTTGGCTCCTAATTCTCCCCTATAACTACTAGCCTCATGAACTTCATTTGACTGGAGCTGAACGTTGTGGATGGCGTCACACTCCCTTAGTCTAGTTTTTCCATATTAATTATTAGCAGAGACAGGGGATCAAAGGGGTGTATATGTTTTTGAGGTTGTCCAAAGCCTAAATATGCATAAATATGGACTAGCTATGTAAAGGGGGGACTTAAGAGTAACCACTCATTTGTCAGTTAATAAGAATAAGGAAATAAAGGGCATTCCAGTTGGTAAATTACAGTCTTTAAGGAGCAAATATCTAAGATCACTAAGGTAATGTTAGGTAACAATAATAATATAGGTTGATTTGACCATTTGTCACAGTTACATAAGAGCAGTCACCTGGAATAGGGTTATCAGCTGATTTCAACACAGTGAGGAATTTAGAGGGCTCATGATAAGGACACACAGACACAGCCCTGCCACATCCACACTGACGAAACTCTAACAAAAATATATAGAATAGGACACTATAGGATATATAGAAATACCATTAAATTATCCATATTACACTATTTTCTGACCTATGTTATGTTTGTGATGTCATGTGGTAATACAGGAAGTGCTGTGTTTTTAAACTATATATATATATATATATATATATATATATATATATATATATATATATATTAGGGCTGGGAATATTAACGCGTTAATCGCGATTAATCGCGATTAGAGTTATGATCGCGAACAATTTTTTTAATCGCGATCAGAGTTTGCCAGCATTTTCCGCAATTCTACCATCCATATGCAGCTCATTTGGTTGTATTAATTAAACTCATTGTCGGTTAAATGCGCTATTTTGAGTTTGCTAGTATTTTGTTCCTTCTACGCATCCGTAGGCAGCTCGAGCGGGCTTCAATCATTTATTTACAATTTCTCAAAGTAAGCACTATTACTGGTTCATTGTTACTTTTTCCTTTCTCTGCACTTTTTTGAAATAAAAAAATGGTGAGAAATACTTTGCATTGTGAGTTTAACTTTAGATTCGAACGGTCTTACTGCAAGATATCAATTTTAAACATGCAAAATAAATTGCGATTAATCGCGATTAACTATGAAATTTCTGAGATTAGTTGCGATCAAGAAAATTAATCGTTTGACAGCCCTAATATATATATATATATATATCTATATATATATATATATATATATATATATATATATATATATACTATAGCATTATTCACACGTGTGAATGAAATGAGTGATGAATGAATGAATCCAGGTATGTTTTTGAGGAAGTAACAACTTTAACGTGACTTAAAAGTGTAAAAAGTAGAATAACAGTAGAATTCTGAATAAAATAATAGAAATATCCATTCATTCATTCATTTATTTATTCATGAGCAGGTCAACACAAAGAATAAATACATGTAACCAATATATTCATATCCATGAGTTTCAGAATGATGAAAAGTTTGGACCATTGCCACAAGAATTAACAGTTCAAAACAAAATATTATATCTTTTGAATAGCCAAGCATCATCAAAATGGCACCGTCTAACAGGAAGCTGAAACCCATGAGTACGGTCAGTCGTCTATTAAACTACATTATGTTATTGTGCCCCCAGCACCCTGATCCAGGACAGTATGTCAGAGCTGGCCATGTACAAACAGGACATGGAGAGCAAACTGGCCCCATTTGCTCAGGAGACGGCCAAAAACCTGGGCAAGGAGCTGGACCACATGAGTTCTAGACTCCAGGACCACATGGAGGACGCCCGCGAGCAGCTAGAGAAATACACAGACGAGTTCCAGACGATGATGGAGCAGAATGCGGAGGATGTGAGGTCCAGACTGGCCTCCTACACGAGGAAGATGAAGAAACGACTCAGCAAAGACACACAGGAGATCAAGAGGTGAAAAACTAGACAACAATTCTAATGGAAAATGTGCACTTAATAACATAAAGATGCACTGTGTAACTTTTCTGGCCTAAAAATAAGACAGTTCGATTGCGGATTAGTGCTGTGGTGTTCTGTGTGGAGTTTGCATGTTCTATGTGTGTGTGTGTGTGTGTGTGTGTGTGTGTGTGTGTGTGTGTGTGTGTGTGTGTGCGTGTGTGTGTGTGCGTGTGTGTCTGTGTGTGTGTGTGTGTGTGTGTGTGCGTGTGTGCGTGCGTGCGTACGTGTGTGTGTGTGTGTGTGAGAGAGAGAGAGAGACACAGAGCGAGAGAGAGAGAGAGGGAGGAAAGAGAATGAGAGAGGAAAAAGGGGCAGGAGGCAAAAGCAGCAGTCAGAAGGACATGGGAAACGCAATACAGTAAGACGTGTGAATTTGCTTCTTCTATTTTCCATTATCCATCCATTTTCTCATTTCTGCTTTATCTGGGGCCGGGTCACAGAGGCAGAAGTCTGAGCAGGGGTGCCCAGACTTTTCTCCCCATGCACACTTCTCGATCCCCATTCCCAGGCCAGCCGAGAGACATAGTCCCTCCAGCATGTCCTGGGTCTTCCTTGACCTCCTCCTGGGATCTAGAAGAGATTACTCTTGATATGGAGGAGCAGCGGTTCTACTCTGAGCTCTTCCCATGTGACTGAGCTCCTCACCCTATCTCTAACTGAGGCATTATAGATGATAGAGGTGATATAGTTAAAAGTAACAAGAGGAGCTCAGACCAAGCTCAGACTGTGGGCGGTTCTGTGGTGCCGGCAGATGTGCTGTGGAGCTCCAGATTAATTCAGTTGGATTCTGTTTTTCACACCAGAACAACTGCTGCCTTTTTCTCTAAATAAATGAATAGATAGTTATTGTGCAAACACGTGGTCTCTGTGCAGCCTTCAAAGGCGCTGTCTACAACAGCACAGAGGAGCACCAGTTCTCATGTGAGTGTCACACCACAATAAGACCAGTCCGACAATGGAGCTGCAGCTGGCTTGTCTATGTTTTGTGTACATGTTTTTAGGGATAGAAAATGCAATTAGCTAACCTTTCACACCAAATCGCCAAAAAAGTTACACAGTTTATCTTTAACAATAGCTGTATAACCTCCCTCACTCTTTCCTCTCACTGTTTCAGACATGTTGAGAACTATCTCTCTGAGCTGCAGTTAAAAGCCTCTGACAACATGAACGAGATGAGAGAGCGCATCGACCCCTACTTCGCCCAAGTCCGAGACAACACCCAGAGCAAAATCTCCACCATCAATGAGCTCCTCCAGACCCATGTCCAGACCGTGGGCGAGACCATCCAATCCAAAGTGGAGGAAATGAAAGAAAACTTTGGAAAAACCGGCAGCGATCTGCGCACGGTGCTGGAGGAGAAGGTGGAGGAACTGCGCCGGTGGCTTGGCCTGTAACCTGGACCTCCAGATACATCACAAACAAAAACAACTGCTCAAAAACAGGCTTTTGTAAATGTGCAATAAACATCTTTATCACTGTGTAACAAGTGTGCTGTTTATATTTAGAAGCATGATAAATTGCTCATTTAATTTGTGTATGCGTGAAAAGTCCCTCAGTCGTCCAGGTAGAATCCATGATAAAAGGAGAAGTTCAATTTGTCAACTGGACAAAGTTTGTTTGGTTGAAAAAGTTTCGTCGCTCATCCGAGAGACTTCTTCAGTTCTGGTTCTAGTGCTGGTTAGTCCCTGTTTATATCTAGCTGCAGGGCGGAGCTCACTACACTGAAATCCTTCTGAAACTATTTCAGCTAATTTGTATCTTTTGTTTCCCTGGCGTCTCGTTTAGCATCTCTATTTAGCCCTGAGAAGCTCACTGCTCTGAAATAGCTACTATCCCCTCATTTGTTCCTTTTGTTGTTCGAATATTTAGCATCTCTATTCAGACTACATACCGTCTCCACCCTTCTGTCCCTGACTCGTCTGCCCTAATGTTTTTTTTCCGTCTGTTATGACTTGGTTTAAGAATCGAATTATAAATGGGAGACAAGTTTTGTCTAACTCCCCCATTTCTGTTTAACGACGGATTCTCTTTTTTGACAAAAATTGCTTCTTTTCACTCCAGTTCAAACCAGTTCTTTTCCCTGGCTAAGATCTGAACTTCACTGTCCTCAAACGAATGGCCCGTGGCTTCTAGGTGAAGATGTACGGCAGATGAGGGTCCACTTTGGCACGCCCGTCTGTGTTGGTACATCCTCTTGTGGAGAAGCTGCTTGGTTTTGTAGGGAATTTAATTCAGGAGACTTCAGCCGGAGATCTGACACACAGGGTTTAATTCGAAGTCAATTCAGTTGGTTTACATGGCACTGGTTACATCTTACTCACAACTTGATACAGAGAGAACGTCTTCTTATATAGGCAAGAGAAGACAAATGTACTGAACACATGGCTTTTAGCTTAAAAATCTGCTTGCCGTAAACAGTGATAAAATTAACTTCCCACAGTTTTAGCTTCCTGGGAACTCCATGAAACAACATATGGAAGACAACTGGACAGGAAAAATGGGCAGTTTCACACACTTAGAAAGACCAGAAAAGAGACAAGGTGAAAGGTCTCTCACTTAAACAAAACAAGACACTGTTATAAAACGAAACAACTCACAGTTTCTCCAATGTAGCGCTCATTGCAGTCTTCACTACATTGAATGGCGTAGACCACATTGCTTTGTTTGTGGCTCGGTGTTTTGTCCTTTAGGTGGACGAGTTTTTGTCTTAAAGTGTTTGTGGGTTTGAAATAAACTGGGATTTCATATTGTCTGAAAATCCTCTGTAGTTTTTCCGAAACGCCGGCCAGGTACGGAATCGCTACCCCTTTCCTCCTGGGTTCGGACTCTCTGTTGTCTTGTTTCTTGCCCTTGTCTCTCTTGGTTTTGTTGACAGCCCATTTAGGATATCCACAAACAGAGAGGGCTTCCTGCACGTGTTGTTCTTCTTTCTCCTTACCCTCTGTGCTTGTGGGAACCACTTGGGCCCTGTGTTGTAATGTCCGAATAACACCCAGTTTGTGCTGCAGTGGGTGGTGTGAATCAAAAAGCAGGTATTGGTCTGTGTGTGTGGGCTTCCTGAAGACTTCTACTTGGAGTCCCCGGTCTCCTCCTATCGTTACTGCATAATCTAAGAATGCCAATGTGTTATCCTTGGCATCTTCACGGGTGAATTTGATGTTCGGATCTACAGAATTGATATGTGCAGTGAAAGGTTCCAAATCTTGAATTTTGATTTTTGTAAAATTATCATCAACATAACGAAACCAGTGTGTGGGAGGAGTGCCTGGATATGAAGCTAAGGCACTCTGTTCAAATTGTTCCATGTATAAATTAGCCATGATAGGGTAGACCGATGAGCCCATCGCACAGCCATGGATCTGCCTGTAGAAGTTCCCTCTGAACTGGAAATAGGTGGTATTTAGACAAATTTCCAGCAGTTGGCAGATTTGGTCAGGAGAAAGTTTGGTTCTCTCTTCTAGCTTGGAATCCTGTAGTAAACTCCTTCTCGCTGCTTCGACCGCTACAGCTGTGGGGATACAAGTGAAAAGAGAGGTTACATCAAAGGAAACCATTGTCTCATCCTGACCAAACTGGAGAAACTTAACTTTGTTTACAAATTCGGCTGTGTTCTCAATGTGGTGCTCCGTGTTACCCACCAATGGAGCCAAGATGGTTTTTAGGTGTTTGGCCAAATTATATGATAGAGTCGACACTACACACAATGGGTCTGAGTGGTACTCCTTGTTTGTGAATCTTCGGGAGGTAGATGCACGGGATAGCATCACCAGGGTACAGTCTGTAATACAGCTGTCGATCAATGACTTCTTCTTTCCTCAACTTCTGCAAGCAATCAATGATCTTCTTTTTGTACCCATTGGTGGGGTCCCGTTTCAGTACTTCGTATGTTGTCGTGTCACTGAGTAAGCTGTTCACCTTAGCCTCATAATCAGCCTCATAATCTATGACAAGCTTCTACAGTCACGTCAAATAGTTTTTAGTCTCCCTTTTAATTTCTTATTTATGTATTTATTTATTTTATTTTTTATTTTTATTTTTTTATGTATTATTTATTTTATATTAATTAATTTATTTATTTTTATTTATTTATTTATTTTAGTATTTTTTATTTATTTTTATGTACTGTACTGTATTATTCATTTTCTATTTATTTATTTATTTATTTATTTTAGTTTTTTATTTATTGTTATTTTTATGTATTATTTATTTTTACTGACTGGTTAACTCAATGTCCACTATAAAGCACACAAATGAATGGGTGGGTCTCAGGAGGGTATAATTATGTCTCTTTTTACCCTCTGTTATATATCATATATTATATATTATATTTGATGAGTGAGCTACCGTACCCAAAACAATTTCCCTTGTGGATCAATAAAGTTTGTCTAAGTCTAATTACTTATTACTTATTATTTTAAAGTGAATTAAAGTGAACAATATTTGGCTATTCTTCGTACAGAATTGGTACCTAAAAATAATAGAACCAACTGGTATCTACCTGTTTC
This sequence comes from Paratrypauchen microcephalus, assembly GCA_036785185.1. Taxonomy (NCBI): domain Eukaryota; kingdom Metazoa; phylum Chordata; class Actinopteri; order Gobiiformes; family Gobiidae; genus Paratrypauchen; species Paratrypauchen microcephalus. The sequence goes on from JAVJIX010000236.1 coordinate 944,962, forward strand.
AATGAGCAAAGTTCTGGTTTATTTATCATAATTAAAATTTCAATCTTGACACGTGAGGCAACGGCACACTGAAACCAAACTATATCCCGTTATTCCTTCAGCCAATCAGGTGCCTCCATACTCCGATTCTGACCAATGGGAAACTCCGTATTTCTCACGTCATGTTTGTTCGCCATTGTTGTTGTCATTCTCCAAAACATGCCTATCATGCGTCCAGAAGAGAGAAAATACTTAATAAAAATAATTTCTGGTGTTATATTTTATCTTTTTTGAACCACGATGAGCGGATTCTGCAGAGAAGTGATCACGCTGCAGCTGGGACATTATTCTAATTTTGTCGGGACTCACTGGTGGAATTTGCAGGTTTGTAAAAGTAGCAGCTAAAGCTAAGCTAAGTGGCTATCGCAAGTTATAGTTTTTCGATTAATAAAACCAAAAGTGTGGCGTGGTCATTTGCGTTATGCATTTCTAGCTGGATGAGAATATGAGGTGGAAGCAGCTGTCATATGGTTAAATTATTCTTCTTATTGGTTAATTTTGAAGCAATAACTGTCTACTTAGCGTTAGTTCTATTTCTGCTGATTAATTGGTCGCCACTGTTGATTGGATGAATAAAATATATGAATGAGCTATATAATTTCTTTTCTCATTAGTATTAGGAATTAGTATAAGTAAACTACAGATTACTGAATACCTGCATTAAAATGTATTTTGGGAATTTATTCTAATACATGGTTCAATCACAGTACTGTATTTTAATAATATTTAGAATACTTTTACATAAAGCTTTCTCACTGCACATGTGTGAATAATGCTATAGTAATTTTGTGATCATGTTTACAATCATTTTCAGTTATAATTATACTATATACTATACACATCCAGACTAAGGGATTATTTGTGATTATTTTGTTTTCTTTCTTTCCCAGGATGCCTCTCTATCCTATGACCCAGACTCTCCTTTGGGGGAGATTCAGAGCGATGTCATGTTTCGAGAGGGACAGACCCCTGGGGGCCATGTCACATACACCCCACGCCTCATCGCAATGGACCTCAAAGGTAAGGCCAATTTGAGTGAACATCTTTGGCTTTATTATAGAAGATCCCTAATTGACAAACATGGCATAGAGCATCTTTTCTCTTTAATAGACTTAGACTTAGACTTAGACAAACTTTATTGATCCACAAGGGAAATTGCTTTGGGTACGGTAGCTCACTCATCAAATATAATATACAATATAAAACAGAGGGTAAAAGAACAAGAAGAAAAATAGATGGAATAGCAACCAAAGAGCAATAGACCTGTCAGATGAGACACAATTATATACATAAGATAATGGTAATAAATATATATGTACAATCAGATTTAAATAGAAAAGTAGTAGTCAAACACAAAATACAGTATCAAATATGATGTTCAGTACCAGATGTATACAGTTGTAGGGAGTATTATCTGTTACATAAGGGTGAGTTGTTGTACAGTTGTATGGCGTATGGTATGAATGTAGTCCTGTATCTCTCACTGTTTGAGCGGAGTTGTAGGAGCCTGTTGGAGAATGAGCTCCTCTGTCCCTCTATGGTCTGGTACAGTGGGTGAGCAGGAGTGTCCATGATGGAGAGCAGTTTGTTCAGTGTCCTCCTGTCCCTTACTGTGACAAATGTCTCCAGCTCACAGCCAATCACGTGACCAGCTTTGCGGATCAGTTTGTCAATCCGTCCGATGTCCCTTTTACTGGTGCTGCTCCCTCAGCAGAGTACAGCAGAGTACAGGGCGCTGGCAACCACAGACTGGTAGAAGATCTCCAGTAACTTACTGCAAACATTGAAAGACCTGAGCTTCCTCAGAAAGTAGAGTCTGCTCATGCCCTTCTTGTACACAGCATTACAGTTGTCCCTCCAGTCCAGCCTGTTGTTCACATGAACGCCCAGGTACTTGTAGCAGTCCACGATCTCCACCTCGTGACCCTTGATGTTAATAGGCTCCACAGGTGACCTCATCCTCCTGAAGTCCATTACCAGCTCTTGTCTAAGGCCCTGTCCGCATGACAACGCTCATGTTTTTTTTTTTTTTATGCGGGGTGAAAAAAAGTCGCATCCACATACGTGTTGGATCAGTAAATATTCGCGTCCAGATGAGCTCGGAGCGCTGAGTGAAAACGATGTAATAAATATGTCACACCGATATGTGGCGCTGTAAACAGGAAACAGCCAGAGCCCCCAGACACGCAATACTACAAAGAGCACATGCGCATAAAGTCCTTTCTCTTTCGTAAACAAGCAAACACGTGTACTTTAGGGACCGTCAACAAACGCAAAATTATTTCGTCCCCCTGCTCCACCAATGTAGCAGTGACTCCCTCCATTAATGTGAAGATCATTTGTTGACGGTCCCTAACATAGACATAGAGGTTTGAGCTGCGTGAGCAGAGTTTTTGCCTGTAAATCGATAGTTAGTATTACTTGCTATCGTTTTATTAGAAAGACATTAACAAGTAGAACTCTCGTTAACCTCGTGTTATTTAGACAAAATGCTTGTTTGGATCTTAATACGGGAATGTTAAACATACTCGGACATTATGTTGGCTTTTCGGCGAGAATATACAATCACCATACCATCCCCACGGGCAGCTATATAGTTGTGTGAATTTGTGTAAAGAAAACAGAAATGCTTTTATATATTTTTGTGTGCATGTGTCTGTAAAAGGTAAATTTTCATTCAATAAAAAGACAAGAAATGGTTGCTCTTTTCTTTATTTACAGCACACAACACACTCAAATTGGTATGGGCTTCTCATTGTCTGCCTTTTCATTGATGGGATCTTTCCAGTTTTGAAATACGCGTTTACCTTTGAATTGGCAAACACTCGTGTGTCGTGCGTACTGCCAGGCCACGACGTGCGTAATTGTGCATGCGTCTCCGCTGATGTTGCACTGCATAGTAGATCAACAGCTTTTGACGCAACAGTGCAAATAAACTTAGAAATGTCCGCAGAACAAACTCAACTCCATTGTCCGCCATGGTTGTTGTTATCTGGTCGTTACCGGCTGAATGCGCTTAAGGTTACCTTTTCGTCACTGGTTACGTGATGTCATGTTTTCCCAAAAGTCGCGTTTTGCCCGCCCACACGACAACGCGACCCCCGGCGTTCTCTGACTTCTCCACTCTGGAACCCGTTTTTAAAAAACACCGTTTACACCCCCCCCCCCCCAAAACGCCGGCGCAGTGTGGGCGACAGGCCCAAATGAACACAAACTTCCCCGTTTCCACCAAAAAACGTTGTCCTGCGGACAGGGCCTAAGTTCAGGAGCAGATGGTTTGCCTGGGACCACTCCACAAAATTTGAAATCAGTGTCCTATACTCCATCTCCTGTCCATCCCTGATACACCCAACCACCACAGAGTCATCAAAGAACTTCTGCAAATGGCAGGACTCTGAGCTGTACTGGAAATCAGAGGTGTACAGAGTGAACAGGAACGGAGACAAGACTGTCCACATTACTGACCACAGTGTCAGACAGGGTGGTCCCCAGTCGCACGTACTGAGGCCTGCCTGACAGGTAGTCAGTAATCCAGGAGACAGTGGAGGAGCTGACACCCATCCTGAGCAGTTTCTCGCCCATCAGAGAGGGCTGGATTGTGTTAAAGGCACTGGAGAAATCGAAGAACAATATCCTCACAGAGCGAGGTGTGAGTGAGCTTGCTGCAGAATAATAATATAATCTATGCTCTGTCTTTGTTTTATATATAAATAAGTTTGTTTTACATTTGTAATCGGTTGTGTATTGTGCAATGTCTGTAAAGTTGAACATGTTTTTTTTTTTTTTTAAACACAAAAGGCAGTCTTCGGACTCTGCGGCAGGAGGGACGTTTGTATGACCCTGGTAAAGATACATCAGCAGTCACATGGTGAGTGGGGGAATTTCATTTTATTTTATTTTATTTTAGCAAATTGTTACACAGAGTAACACAAAGAAAACATTTTTTTTTTAAATAAAATAAATACTACAGAAAAACACAGCAATGCTCAAAGGGAGTAGGCATCTTATTTCAGCCTCCCCCTTTTCACGTGTAACATTGACTGAAAACAACTGATTGTTACATCCATTACCAATACAATCTAATACCATACAAAAGGAAGGGAGTCATATTCACTACCCAAGTTACGAAAAAATAAATACACATAACTTCACTGGCATAAACGCTATTCCATTTGTATATTCTTTGGTAATGTATTTGTTGTTTCACAAGATTTATACATTTATTTATCAACTTTATTTCTTAACTGCCTCAAATACTAATACAAATACTTCTTTTTTTCAGGGAGGGAGATCTCACAATGCACAAAGAAAGTCCTCCACAGAAAAACCCTTTTCTTGAGGATCTAGACAAGTTGGATGTAAGTATCATACAGAAAAACTAAAGAAGATAAGAATATAAATTGATAACCATAACATTTAAGTTGTCTTAAACATTTATTTTATTTGCAGAAAGGGGAGATTTTAGCTGAAGCTGACTTTTCCAGCTCTCATCCTCAGTGCTCTGGTATGAAAAGTGTTGACATACTTGACAGAAAATAGATTATATCTTTGTAACAGACTTGGACAAACTTTATTGATTCACAAGGGAAATTGTTTGGACAAAGAGCAATAATATACACCCAATGTAACTTCTCTACCCCTCTTACTGCAGCACCAGCACCTGTGAGTGTAGATACAGTGAACAGTCAGCTCTCCAGACTTCAGAAAACCTACCAACTCGAGGGCAGCGTCAAAGTCTGGTCCGATTTCCTCCGGATCCACTTGCATCCCCGAACCATCTCTGTAATTCACCAGTACAACCACGATGGGTAAGTAAAACTGCATCAGATTTAATAACTTATATCTAAATGGACATAGTTAACCCGCTGTTCATGGGGGCACTTCCGGCTCCATTGAGTCTGTTTCCAATTGACTTTAATAGAAAAATTGTCGCCCTTCTTTCTGTAAATTAATTCCTATCCCTAATTCGTCCCTATAAGTGCCGGCATCATGAGCTTAATTTGACTGAAGCCAAACACAATAGTCACTTCTTTATACAGTCTATGATCAGATTGGACTTTCTGCCAGACGACCTAGTATAATTATGTGTTAAATTATGTGTCCTGATGTGTTCTAGATACAGTTGATTAATCAGCAAATTACAAATGGTTATACTGCAGATAAAAGAAGAGAGAGTGTGTGATATTATGTTATTGTTTCTCAACTTGTAAAGGTGTCCAAAGTTGGGCTTAGAACCATAGATGCATTGTTCCAGCTTTTTCAGTTCACCATACAATAGATTTAAGTATCTGCCAATACCCAATATCAAATGATACCTGTAGAGCAGGGGTGGGCAATTATTTTTCCCCAGGGGCCAAATGAGAAGCAGAAAATATTGTGGAGGGCCGGGCCAAAAGTTTGAAGTCTACTCTGGTTATTAATTTTATTTCTACTTTGAAATCAGTAAATGGCATTGTTTACAAAAAACGATTTTATTCAGTAAAATAATTCAAAACAATGGTAAACGTGAGCTTTCAAATATTATTTATCAACGCAACAAAGCTTGGGCAAAAGCAAGAAAGTCCAGTCTTACTGACGATTGGCTTACCTTCAGAAGGCTACGAAATAGATGTTCTTACTTAATTAAGAAAGCCAAAGCAGAATATTATTTATCTATTACTACTGACAGTCTGAATGACCCAAAACGTTTTTGGGAAAACAGTCAAATCTCTTTCTGTAAGCGATAATTCTCAGTCTTTGCCAGTTTCCATTGTTAATGAATCAATTGTTGTTCGAGACAAACATGAAATGTTAAATTGTTTTAACAAATACTTTGTAGCTTCTGGGTCAAAACATTCAAACGATAACATGGCAAATGATGGCCATTTTCTTCCAGCTTCCAGGCCTTCCTCTTTTAACTTTCAGCCTATCATTGTTGAGGATGTGCATAAACAGCTGAAACATCTCGATACTAAAAAATCACATGGCCCAGATCTTTTAGATCCCCATTTTTTGAAATTGGCAGCTGATTCTATAGCAGAGCCGCTTACACACATCTTTAATTTGACCTTGTCCACTTCAGAAATCCCTAAAATATGGAAATCTGCTTTTGTATTTCCACTTTTTAAAGGAGGCGACCAAAGTGTCCTAAGTAATTATAGACCAATTTCAAAATTGTCTGTTGTTTCCAAAATTTTAGAGAGTTTGATAAATGAACAACTTAAATCATATTTGGAAACTTGTGAAATCCTTTCGGAATTTCAGTCGGGATACAGGAAAAAGCATAGCACCATGACGGCAGCATTGAAGGTTGTAAATGATATTTGCTCAGCGTCCGATAAAAAACTAAATTGTGCCTCTATTTTCATTGACTTGTCCAAAGCGTTTGACTCTGTAGATCATCAATTATTAATGCAACGACTTGTAAGCATTGGACTTTCGGAACAAGCAATCAGTTGGATTTCAAATTATCTTTGTGACAGATCTCAAAGGGTTAAATGTGGTGACCAGTGTTCAGATGATCTTCCTGTTATTCGAGGTGTACCACAAGGGTCTATTCTGGGACCACTTCTCTTCACTATATATATAAATGATGTGGGGCAGAATGTAAAAAATGCAAATTGCCATTTTTATGCAGATGAAATGATTATATATTGTTTCGCATCTTCACTCACTGAAGCCATTGACAAATTGCAAAATGCATTTAACATTGTTTGCCACAGCTTCTCTGAATTGAAACTCTGTCTTAATGCAAACAAAACCAAAGTAATGCTGTTTTCTAGAAGTAAGATTGTGCAAAATGTTCCTCCAGTTGTTGCACCTGATGGCTCGGTTATTGAAGTTGTTCATGTTTTTAAATACTTGGGTGTCATAATTGATGATGGACTGTCTTTTAAGTTTCATATCGACTCTCTTGTCAAAAAGTTGCGTTTTAAATTGAGTTTTTATTTTAGAAACAAGTTGTCTTTTTCATTCAATGCCAGAAAGAGGCTTGTTGCTGCAACATTCCTCCCTGTGCTAGACTACGGGGATCTTTTGTATATGCATGCCCCAGCCCAAGCTCTGCGCTCTCTGGACTCAGTATTTCACGCCTCTTTGCGCTTTATTACAAACTGTAGTGCTCGGACCCATCATTGCGAACTCTACTCTCGTGTTGGATGGCCTGCTTTAGCGACCCGGCGGCTCACACACTGGTATAAACTTATTTATAAGGGACTTGTTGGGCTGCTCCCTCAATACCTCAGTGTGTATCTTCAGCGGAGGCCTGACGGACCCCAGAATTTACGTTCTCAGGATGTTTTCACGTTGCTGGTTCCTACTGTGAGAACAGAGAAAGGAAAACTGTGTTTTCAGTACCGTGCTCCAGCAGACTGGAATTGTTTGCAGAGAGTTTTAAAACTTCAAACACTCGTACCTATGGCTTCTTTTAATACTCTTTTAAAGGACCTGGAAACGCAATCGATGATATGCCAATGTTTTTAAACTGTTTTTCATCATTTTATTTGTGTTGATTTTATATTTATTTGTTGTCTGGTGAGTCGTATTGTGTTTCTAATTGTCTTTAACATTTTATCTGTGTTGACCTTATATTTAATTGTCGTCTTGTGAGTTGTACTGTGTGGGCCTCTTGGCCAGGACTCCCTTGAAAAAGAGATCTTTGAATCTCAATGGGACTTTTTTTCCTGGTTAAATAAAGGTAAATAAATAAATAAATAAACGTGAAACATTTGTAACTCTTTTTCAGTCACATTAACCCCACACTGCTTTCTTAGTTTAACTTTCTTAACTTTGTATTAAGACACCACAATGTCTTTGTACGCCAAATAATATAATACAAGATATATTGCACTTTTTTTTTTTGTCTAACTATAAAACTGTGTTTTAGTGTTTTTTTCTTGATCAGTGAGAGAAATCTAGCCTCTGTTGAGCTTTAATTTTAAGTGCATCAAAGTCAGGTTGCATGTTTGAGGTGGAGATGTGAAGCACGTCCATCAGATGATCATCAGTACAAATGCATCAGTACAATTTTGAAAGTAGGTTTTAATTTCTTAATCCCAAGCAACCTTTCACGGGCCGGTCAGAGTCAGCTCGCATTTGGTCCCCTGGCCTTGAAATGCCCAGGTCTGTTGTAGAGAGACTGAAAACAGCATTAATTTCCATTAAAAAAATAAATAAAAAGAACAAATTGATCCAAATGTGTTATGTAGCTGTTAATTATCTCATGCAAATACAGAACAACTTTGTATAAATAAATAAAAAATCATTATGAGACCTTCTGGGCCAACTACAACCAGGAAATTGTCTTTTTACATTAATTTATATGTCCAACAAAGATATCAACTAAACAGATATTTGAAAGTCTATAAGAATACCCTAATTTCTTTTTTATATGTTGACATCACATATTTGAAGGTAGTTTTTTTTAAATTTTTTACTTGTGTTAATATAAACATAAATGATGTCTGAAAAGGTTGTTTTGATTTCATAGAGAAGCCCATCGTTTGGAGGCCTTTGCCCAGGGGGAGGCGCTGCTGCAGGGCTCAGTGCTCGAGGGCCTGGAGGACAGATTGCACTTCTTTGTTGAAGAGTGTGATTATTTACAGGTGACTATGACTTTGCATATTTTCAGTTGAGAGAGTTTTGCATTTTCCTGCAATTTTCCTCTCTCCTTTATTGGTGGTTTTCAGATTCTATAATGTGATGATGTCATACTCCCAGGTGGGGGCAAGGGACAGTTTTCCCTGTTGTACATATTCCCCTAGTTATCCCTATTACATTGTATGTTTTTATCAAATGCCTTGAAGGAAAATCCATAATGTTGAACTTGATCATTTCTACTGGTGATTAGACCCTAATTGTATGTTGTACAAGGAATTATAATGGCACATGTTTCAAATAGAGTAGGAGAAAGTAATAGAAATAAATATAATTAATTGCTTAAAGGGATATACCACCCCCAGGTCAAATTTGGGCATCTCCCCACAGTCCAGAGACTAAAATAAGTGGTGGAAAGCGTTTTCCTGCTCACCCAGCCATTGTCCGAGCCTGTCGCCACTGACCGCCGCGGTATCTGCAGCTACTCCGCCTTAGACTGGAGTCTAACGTCGCCAGAGAAAGATTTCGGCCAAAAGGAATTAATTTGCTCGATGCGTTTCCCAATTACTTTCTGTGTAGTGCGCATTCATATCGAGTGCAAATAAATGTGCAAATCAACACGGAGAGCTTGCCTTGGTCATTTTGGGTGGGAACTATTTTCCAGTGCGGAAGAATACAGTCGAATCACGCACCACGTTGTGCAACAGGGGAACTCCCTTCCCGGTGCGTAACTGGGAATCGCGGCGGTCAGTGGCGACAGACTCGGGACAATGGCTGGGTGAGCAGGAAAACGCTTTCCACCACTTATTTTAGTCTCTGGACTGTGGGGAGATGCCCAAATTTGCCCTGGGGGTGGCATATCCCTTTAAAAATCAACAACTAGCATTTACTAACATTTTAGTTAGTACACACAGCTGTTCTGTTAGATTCAACTCATTTGAGAACAGTGAGGTACAGATCTTGGCCAGAGAAAAGAACTGCTTTGAGAGGGGAGTTAAAGAGGCTATTTTTGTCAAACAAGAGAATCCTTCCTTGAACAGAAATGGAGATCTCAGACATCATTTCTCTCTCATCAATAACTCTATCCTCAAACCTAAATCAAAACAAACAAAGAAAACAATAGGGTTAGCCAGGTCAGGTCCAGAGGTGTGAAAACACCCATTATGGCCCTGAATGGTTCTGCTAACAAGACCCCACACTCCCACTGCATATTTAATACGCTTACCTAACTAACAGAAACTGAAAACAAGGTGTAGTAGTTTCAAATTAATTTCATTGTAGTTAGCGCCTCCCTTCAGGCAGATATAGGCAGTGTCCACCAGCGTCTGACCAGAACTGAAGAAACAGCTTGGATGAGCTGAGAAACATACTCGGCCAAATAAACTTTTGTTCAGTTGACAAATTGAATTTCTCCTTTTACCAATTCCTGTTATTCCATAGTAAATGGAGACTTGACGACACCTAACATTTCTACATTTATCTTGTCGTATTATTCGTTCTTTTTGTCGCTTGATTTTTGAATGTCAAAATCTGTAAGTTTTATATTGTTTAGAAACATGACTTACCCAATATATGCTATAGAAAATATAAAATGGCAAATAATTCTTCCTATTTCCTGCAGGGTTTCCAGGTGTTTTGTGATCTGGCCGATGGTTTTTCAGGCCTGGGGTCAAAGGTCACAGAGATGCTCCAGGACTCGTACAGTGGGCGGGGCATCCTGACGTGGGGAGTGACTCCTGTCAATCACCCAAACTCTGTAAGTCATTCCCTAATACTATCAGTCTGTTCGGAGCAGAAGTGTAGAAAAATAAATTGTCCAACTACAGATGAACAAAGTAAAAAAGTGTAAAAAAAAAACAAAAAAATAAGTACTGGTCTATAATCCTAAAATACTGACCTTTGGGACTGATTCATAATTATATTGCTGTAAATTAATATTGAAACAACATATTTAAAACAACAGACATTAAACTTCAAATTGTAATTTCAACATAATTTTATTCAAAAAGAAGAATAAAAATAAGGTGCATTAAATCTACTACCGATGTACAATTTCTTCTGCAAATATGTTAATCTAACTCATTATCACACACCTGCTAAGTTATTTGATTGTAAATTGATACCTTTGTTAAATATAATGTAATAATAAATAATTTGTGTAAAAATTAATCCAATATCCCTGTTTCCATAGACTCCATTGAAGGATCTGTACCACCTGTTGAACTGCACTTTAGGCACAGTGCACCTGTCCAGTCACAGCTCTTTGTTTTGCCCCATGACGCTGAGAGGAGGTCTGGGGTTAAGACCTACCTCACCTGTCACCTTTCCCTACCTGAACTACAATGTGAGTCGCCCATTCTGTTTTCACTATCATTACTCAATATTTCAGTGTTTATATGTATGTCTCGTAGTCTGCTTTCTTAGACGTAGACAAACTTTATTGATCCACAAGGGAAATTATTTGGACAAATCACAATACCAAGAAACTGCTGTCAACTAAGGCATAATTATATAAATGTGTATGTACAAGTAAGAATAAAATACAGTAGAAATAAGTAATAAAAATTTCTCAGCTATATACAGGAGGTCATACGGAGAAGATGATCAAGAAGATGATATTGACAGGACATAGTGTTATCTGTTACATAAGGGTGAGTTCTTGCACAGAACAGTGTAAGTGTAGTCCTGTATCTCTCACCTTCTCTCATCTTCTAAGTTTGTATTACTAAATTTCTATATTTTATTTTTCTTATACATACACATTTTTATAATGATGCCATTTGACACGAGTCTGTTGATAGACAAAGGAAATTGTTTGGGTACAGTAGCTCACTCATCAAATATAATATATAACGGAAGGTAACAAAAAGTAGATTGAATAGCAACCAAAGAGCAATAGACCAGTGTCAAATGAGACATAAATATAAACAAAAAAATAAATAAGATGTCCAATATGTTTAATATTAACATTTATATTTTTGCTCTTTGTTATTATATTATATTGTGAGGTGTGAACTACTGTGTCCAAGTAATTTCCCTTGTGGATCAATAAAGTTAATTTATGTCTACATTTTGAAATGTTAAACACTTGAAGATATAGTGAAAAACAATTACTCAGTAGTGATTCAGTAGCATTTTAGATAGATAGATTGATACTTTATTGATCACGAAGGAAGTACAAATTTTAATTAAATATACCTGTTTTCTCTCCTTTTTGCAGCCCTCTTTGTGGTACCACTCCAGTGCAGTTCTGGCTTTAGCTCTGGATGCCCTGACTGTGCCTTTCAGACTCAGAGACAACAGCGTCCCCATGTGGCAGCTGTCGGACACTCTGGCTGTTTCAGGGAGAAAGGTAATTATTATTTATCCTTTACAATGGAACTGTAGAAGATTTTGTATATCTAGTCACTGCTTCATTTGTAAGTTTCTGGAGCATTTTTTTTTAACTAGTGCTGGCTAAAACAATGATACTTAATAGTACATTTATAATTGTCCAAGAAGTGAGAGAAATTTTAATGATGAGGATATATATATATTTGTCTTTTTTCTGTAAAAAAAAAAAAAAACTAAATTGAGCAAATAAAATTACAAAAATTATCCCTGGTGGTATATAAAATAAAAATCAGTGGTAGTAGTGGTTGAAAAACTTTTTTTTTAAAACTTGAAAATGACAGCTATCATATATGTTTAATTACACATTTACAAGTAGAAAACTCATCAGCAGGTATTCATCCCCTAGACTAGAACGATTATGCAATTTGGTCAACTTCCCTTAGTTCAGAGAGGTCACATTTTTTCACACATGGCTTGTAGCATTCCTGTGATACACTTGGCAAAAAAAGAAAATTGACACAACTTATAGACTTTGATGTAGGTCTTGAAAAGTCAAATTTTTCTTTCCCAGACCGTGTGGTGTTTCGGGGGAGTTTTCCTTGTGTGTGGGTGGGGGTCCCTGAAGTTGAAGTTAACCATTCCTTTTTGTGCTGATCCTCAGGTCGTCTCTGCATACGGCGCTGTCCCATTCCCCATGATGCACGGCAGCTCTTTGCCCGATGCCCTCAGCCCCTTCTCCAGATCGTTGCCGTGGAAACCTCTGTCGTCCTGTTCAGAGCTCGGAGACGGGCGTTGCTACGGGCAGTGGACCACGCTAAAGGGCTACGATGGACAGCGACTCATCAGGTTACTGCATACCGCATAACTTCATTAGCATAATTTAATTTAATATTTAGCATACATAAGATCATTTTTGTTTAACAATTCTTATCACATTTAACTATGTTGTGTTTTTATGAGCACTGAACAACATTAAAATATTAAATGGTGGAAAATTGTAAATTAGATCATGCAAATATCACATATGCAAAGTAAATGATAATTTGTGGACAATCCTTATAATACTAATCCAAATCTTGGGGTGATTACTTAAAGGTGCACTGTGTAACTTTTTGGTTTTGGGTTCCATCACCTGCTTGTTTCTATAGATATGTCATTGCTCTGCCTGGAATTTTCCACAGTATGACATTCAACAGATCTACCTTACATTTACAGGTGGTTTTATAGCTCAAAAATACATAGAAAAACAGGCATTCTGATTGTCAGCGGGGTCGTCTCTCCACAGATCAGACCTGTAACGTGGTCTGGTTTGGTCTCCATGAAGATAAAAAGGTTTAATACCACACTGAAACATTCCAGACAATGCAATAACATCTCCATGGAGAAAAGCATTTGATGGACCCTGCACCAGGAGTTACCCAATCCACCTTTGATGTAAAAATGTTTGGTGTTCATAGCGTGTATGCTAAGTTAGCTGTTGTACAAACTTGGCGAGCAGGTATCAGTTCCAACATTCAGCGGTTTCTCTCACAGCTCTGTGCCTCCTGGGACCCCTCCACCCTCCCCTCTACACTCCCTGCACAGTGGAGAGGACGTCCTGGGATCATACCTCAGCTCCTTCTACCCCAACTCTACTCTGTAAGTCCCCACACACAAACACAGACTGCAAATATAAACATAGCTTTCCAAATAGGAAGTGAGCATGGGGGTGCTTCCGGCTCCATCGATGCTGGCTTCAAATTACTTTACATTGAAAATGTCTCTGCAACTACTGCTGTCGTCATTTTGACCTTAAAATGTTCGTATTAACACGCTCTACATGATTCTGGTGTTTTCATTTTGTTATATTGCGAAAAATACTGACCAGCTCCAGCTAGTCGTGCCCAAAACCTCAACACGAGAGTTGACAGAGCCCAGACTGTGGAACAGCCTTCCTCTTTCATGTCAGATACGCTCAGTCTGTAATGCAGTTTAAGACTAGACTGAAAACTCTCCTTGGCATTTAATACTGGCTAATCAGGTCATCTTGGTGTTGTAGTTTTCACATGTATTGTGTCATCTGTGTATTTGTATATGTTTCTTCTGTTTTTGTTGGCTTTTTATGTGAAGTACTTTGGTCAGTTGAAGTTGTTTTAAATGTGCTATATAAATAAACTTGAATTGAATTGAATTTTGCCCGTAAATAAACTACAGATTCACCCCTATAACTGCAAGCCGAGGTGAGCGTCATTTGACTGGGGCTGAACGCTAAGGGTGACGTCACACTCCTTTAGTCCACGTCTTTATACAGTCTATGCATTTAATCCAAAAAACCTAAACATAACTAAAATCTAAATTATTTCCTGTGTATTCTGTTTCCAGTGCGCTGCAGTTGGTGTCCACGCCCAGTAAACTCACCGCTCCCTTTCCTCAGATGTTCAACCCAATGCTCGATACGCATGGATTTTTACACAGCGAAACTCCTCCAGCAGGATGTAAGCTTTTTTTTTTTTGTCAGGTTGTGGGTCTGTCACCATGGAGATGCTATTGCCTTGCCTTTAATGTTCCACAATATGGTGTTAAACTTACAATATAAAGTGCATTTATTAAATTATGGATGTTTTTAGTGCTCAAAAATTCCTTTAAAGGGACAGTGTGTAAGATTTTTACCCGTTAATTACCGAAATTGAAGATACCCATTCAAAAATACATTGTTTTTCAAGCCTTTTCACTTCCATCATGAAATCAAAGTATTCTTTTGGACTTAGATATAGTCACATAAAAGGGGGATCTTCCCCATGCAGAGGCAGCCATTTTGAATACGAGAGCCGCAGAAGGACATTTGGGCTCCGCCTTCGGCAAGGCTCGTGGTAGCACCGGAGGCAAAGCAGGCGGAGCGCTCGGCGCGCTCCACAAGAGAGAAGGACAGAGGGAGAGAGGTGCGGGTGGGGTGGGGGGAGGCTCGTGGTTTTGGGTAAACAACAAGCATGCTGCTGTATCACACATCGTAATGGATCTAACACGTGTTTTGGACTAAATTGTTTTACTGGATTTTATTCGCTGGATCCTTACGGACATATTGATACCAAATTGTGGTGAAATACAGAGTTTGACCTGTGCAAGGCCTTCAAAGGTAAGCAAAGTAACAAACCTCGTTTTGTGCTTTTCCGTATAAAAGCCCCATGTGCTCAGGGAGTGATTGTTGTGCCGGGAAATGAATTGCATAGTCAAAAAGAGGAGACTGTAAGGTTTCATTTGATATGTAGATTATCATGGTACACGATCGGGAATGTGTGCTTTCATGCAAAAAGAAAAAAAAAACTGAACGGGAGGCCGCGTTTTATTAATACCGTTGTTGTCGGCCGGATGCACGGCAGGTGCGCGCGCGGCTACACGAGCTGTCCGCTACGGCGCGTCCGGGTGACCCTCGAGGTTTGCCGTAGCTAAAACAGGAAGTGCCATAGCCACTATCCACCTATGCGCCACGAATCCTACACACTGGACCTTTAAAAACATGCATTATGACTGTGAGTGGGGTCGCCTCTTCACAGATCTCATTTATACATTCATTTTTGTCAATATCGCCCACATCTTACTCCAACACAGTGCTGTACTGTTTTTGCAAGAAAATTAATATGGCTTATTTTAAAATTGTCTCCTCAGCCTCAGTCCTGCCTGTGCTCTCTGCTCCGGTCCTCACCTCTCTCCAGTCCAGTCCAGGTCTTGGGTTTTGGCTTTCGGATCTGCACCGTGTGGTCAGCTCCTTCGATATTCGGCGTGTAGCCCCGACCTTCCTATCCGAGGGTCTGGAGGAGGGGGACTACCACGAGACTCTGGAACAGCTGAAGCTCCTGTCCAATCTGTACAGAGACGACAGCGGAGGGACCACCCGCTCTTCTTCTGAGGATGAGGATGATGACTGACCATTTATATTTTCACATTGCACTAAAACCAAATTAGGACTCAGAAACTCTTATCAAATGCTTAAAGGTGCATTGTTCAACTTTTCTGGTGGATGTCTGTCACTGTGTCTCCATGGAAATTCTATTGTTTTGCCTAAAATGTGACATTAAACACATTTATCTAGCATTTAATTCATTACGGGTGTTTCTGCTGCTCAAAAATACAATAATTCTTTCTGTGAATAGGGTTGCCTCTCTCCTTCCTTGACATAGATAGGTTTAATCTCTAACGTGGAACATTCTAGACAAAGGCAATAACATCTCCATGGAGACAAGCAGGCGAAGGACCCTCCACCAGAAAAGTTGCTCAAGAGGACCAGGGACACATGAAATCAAGTTACTGTAAGAGATGTTATAGCATGTAAAAACAAGCACTTAAAAATTCTAATTTGTGTGAAATTAAACTTCACAATTGTTTCTCATAATATAAAGTGTAACTGGACTAAGCTTAAGCTCATTAAAGCCAGCAGCAATTGGACAACTGTGAAGAATGTTACTTTCTGAGCAATCTTGTTTCCTGTCCAAAGGGTTCAGTAAATTTGCCATGAAAAAAGCATTACTGAAACAAGTAAAATGAAATGGCAGAAGTGATCTAATGTTGTATGTAAATTAATTCTACCACTATCCAATATGGGAACGCATGTGCCACATTAGCTTTGTTAATGTTTATTCACCCTGGGGGTTGTGGGTTCAAATCCCCCCCGGGCAATGAGCTAACCAGTGTGGGTCCTTGGGCAAGACCCTTCACGGTACTGCCCCCCGGGCACCGAAAAAGATGGCTGCTCACTGCTCCTGAAAAAGGATGGGTCAAATGCAGAAGTCAAATTTCTCCCGTGTGTCACTGTGTGTGAGACCAATAAAGGCTTAAGCCTAAACTTAATCTTATAATCTTAATATACTGTATAGACTCAGACTGTTCTCATCTCATTAAATGAGTTTTTCTACAAATGTTTAGTTGTATTTGTTACCTCTTGTAAAATGTGCAAAAAGATCATTATCAAGCTCCAATTTGAATTTGACAAATCCACGTGAACAAAAATCTCAAGAGATTTACTTAAAGGTCCTATTGTATCCAAAACTGAACGTTGTATTACCACTTGACATCACATGTGACATGCAGAAATGATTATGGTGGCAAATAACACACAAGGCTGCATATTCTTCTGTGTGAATAGGATCTTTTTAAGCCTCACATGAAAACATTGCCTTTTAAATGTATTTACAGTTCTCATTTGCAGCCTGTGTCCCTCTGGGCAGTCGACCCTGGAGCCACAAAATGGCTAACATGGAAATCAGGCTGATGGCTAAATTACTTAAATTACCTTTTTTTTTAGAAAATGTTAAACGATCACCTATGTTATAAAGAAGAATATGTATTCTCAATTTTTGATGCCATAAGGGTGTCACATGACTAATTCCTGGTAAGTGGAGTTCAACTGGGGATCCTTTTGGTCCCAGCGAAATATTTGTAAGGTAAAAAAAAAAATTCGAGAATCCATTTGAACTTCAAATGTTAGTATTAATTGTTAATAAAAGACAATGAGTGCTGCAGGTCAAAACCACAGTGGTTTTACAGCAGGACAGATGAGGGAACCTCAACAGTAAAAGACTCACTACATAAACAGTTAAAGGTGATGTAGTATTGTAAAAAGCGCTCTCTATGTGCGGTCTGCATTTAAAATCTCTACCAGAGTTTTCGGTCTTAAAAAATAAAATAAAAACTCCAACTCCAGGTATGTTTCTGATGTGGCAACAACATTCTGACTGAGCGGGGGTCACCTCTCCGCCGATCTGACCTGTAACTCCCTGTAACTTGATTTCCCTGATAGAAAGATCTAATACCAAACTTTAATTTCTTCAAAATTATACTAAGTTTAATCTTTCCCTTGCTGGGGAATGCTTTTAGAAGAAAACATGCTTTATTTATCCTCGTAATGAAATTATTCCTCTGCATTTGACCCATCCTTCAGGAGCAGTGGGCAGCTCATCTTTCAGGCACCCGGGGACCCATCTCCATGATCTTATTGCTAGGCTTGGTCAGGACCTAAGCTGGAGGATTTTCCTGGAGCATGTTTTGGGTTCCTGGGTTTGGGTTTTACCAAACTGACATACGGTTGCTTGAAAAACTCTTAGTTTGGATCTCTTTTGATCCAGTACAATCATTTTACTAAAAAACACACACAATCAGGTTGGAAATAATAACCACACTAGGGAATACTGTAACTTACCTAGGTCAAAACTCCTCAAATTATTTGACAAATAAAAATACGAGACCTTTATTTTTTTTAGAGGATCAGGAAAAAAAGTGCTTCTTATGTGTTAATATTGTTTATTTCCAATTTATCTATGCAAACTGATTTGCGCAAAACTAATTTATATGTACAGGTATTATCCCACAAAATAAAGTAAAAACCAGAGAACGATAAAAACGTGTCACCAAACACATTTAAATAATGTAAATAAACAGTCACAAATCCTCAACAGGCATTTTAATATGAAACTAAATGTTACAAGGACTTTCACAAATGGGAAAATTGGAATTTGTTCCCATCAATTTGATCAATGAAACATGTCAGTGTGGCATAAAAAAGGCTAAAACACAATATTTTAACTTATAAAACAGATCACTTTCTATACAAACACTATGAAGGATAACTGACGATGTAAAAATACAGTCAATGTAATTGTGTGATCGTGGGTGCATAAAAGAATTTTCTACGACAATTTATCAAAAAACAAGAGGTGGGGTTTGGGTTGAGTGGCGTACAGAGATGAGGGGGCAAAGGGGGCAAGGGGTTTCTAAATCTTGTTTAAGAACGAGAACGAGACCTGGAAACAGACCTGGACTTGGATCGGGACACTGAGCGGGAGGGAGACCGAGAGACAGAGCGCTTGTTCCCATTAGCAGGAGAGGGAGAGCGAGACTTGGAGCGAGATTTTGAATGAGACTTGGAACGGGATTTTGAGCGCGACTTTGAACGAGATTTCGAGCGAGATTTGGACCTTGCTCTGGACTCGATGGGAGAGCGTGATCTTGAGCGGGACATCCTGTCTCCATCGCCCCCATCTCCGTCCCGACCCTTGGATCCGGACTTCCTGGAGCGGTCTTTGGGCCCAGACTTGGACTTAGACCTGGATCTGGACCGGGATCTGGACCTGGAGACGTCTTTCTTGCCCTTCTTGGCCTCCTTTTTGCTCTTCTTTGGTTTGGGACTTCGGCTTCGGCTCTGCTCCTTGTTCTTCTGACCGCGCTCCTCTTCCTTACCTTTAGCTTTAGCCTTTTTGTTGCTACGGGAACGACTTCGTGAACGAGACGCCGCCCTGTGGAGAAAAAGGAAAAGTGAGGTTTGAGTCAGCAAAAATCTATGGCAATTAGTAGCTTTCTCTAATAGTCGTTACAGGAGATCAACATATTACATCATGCATGCATAATACAGACATGGCAAATGTACTCAAACAGCTTTGTCTTGCCGTTATAACGATAAAACCTTATTATCCTTAACGAATTAGATTAAAAAAAGGACTACTCCATTGCCACTGAGCCAAAAGGAGATGACAAATGCGGATACAAATAAGCAATGCCAGAACCAGACTGTATAAAAAGGAGTGGATAAAGGGAGTGTGACGTCACCCATAGCGTTTGATCAAATGAAACTCAGTTGGCTAGCAGTTATAGGAGCGAATCTGGAGCAGAATTCAAAGTTCAACATGTACTTTGTCAATTCACTAAAACAGACATTACACAGAGAAATGAAATTGAGTTTCACCAGACTCTAAATGTACAATTTAAACTAAAAACACACACCGCGCACTCACATGCTCACACACAGCTACCCTCATGACAAAGTGTACACAGCCATCAACAATAAACATAAAAACAGGCAAGCATATACTCTTCCAGCAAGAAGTCCAAGGTAGAATGATATGTGCAATTTGTAAAGTGCAAGAGTGCTGAAAGCTGCATGGACATCAGTGTGTGTGAGATTGTTTTTTCTGGATGTCATCAACAACAGAATGTTCATGGAATTTTCTTCAATGTTGATTAGCCTGGTGGCTTGTGGAAAGCTGTTTCTCAGTCTATTTGTGTGGCACCGCATGCTGCAGTACCACTTCACAGATGGTAGGAGGGAGATTCCATATTAGGAACAGGAATCTAATTACGGACAACAGCAAAATAAAAACACCAGGATCATGTAGAGCGGGTTAATATGAACATTTTAAGACCAAAAGGACCAGGCTCACTGCAGCAGCTATAGGACAATTTTTTCAATGTAAAGTCAATAGGAATTGATGGAGCTGGAAGCACCCCCCCATGTTCAGAGAGAGATGAGATAAGATAAGACTTTAATGATCTCACACAGGAGAAATTTACTTGTCACAGTAGCTCCAGGTAGGGACAGTTTGAACAAGAAAGACAAGTGCATGCAGGCAAAAATGGCATAAAGATAGGTAGTAATAATAATAAAATAAGTAGTAAATCGAATAATAATAAAAGTAATAACAGTGACAGGGAGAGTATTGAAGAAAAAAAAAACTTATTGCACGATAGGAATACTTGGAAAAAAACAATATTGCACATTTAAAGACAATATTGCACGTCTGGATTATACAGTGGAGTTGTACAGTCTGATGGCGGTTGGGATGAAGGATCTGCGGTAGCGCTCCTTCTTGCACTGGGGGTGCCTCAGTCGGCTGCTGAAAGAGCTGCTCAGCTCCTCTACAGTCCGGTGCAGAGGGTGAGAGGTGTCGTCCATGATGGACGTGAATTTGGCCAGTACCTTCCTCTCAGCCACCTCCTCTACAGAGTCCAGAGGACAGCCCAGGACAGAGCTGGCCCTCCTGACCAGCTTGTTGAGTCTTTTTCTGTGCCGTTCTGTGCTGCTCGGGGCCCAGCAGACGACAGCGTAGAGGAGAGCAGAGGCCACCACAGTCATAAAAAGTCTTGAGCAGAGGCCTGCACACTCCAAAAGGACCTCAGTCTCCTCAGGAGGTGGAGGCGACTTTGGCCCTTCTTGTACAGGGTGTCGGTGTTGTGGGACCAGTCCAGTTTATTGTTGAGGTGAACACCCAGGTAATTGAAACTGTCCACAGTCTCCATGTCCTGCCCCTGGCTGTTCACCGGTGAGTGAGGTAGTGGTCTCCTCCTGAAGTCGATCACCAGCTCCTTTGTCTTACTGGTGTTAAAGGCAAATTAACGTTTTTTTTACAATCTGAGCCTTCTTTCGGCAATAAAACAAGTAGTTTTACTCACCCATAGCATTTTTCTGTCAATTGGAGCAGTATCGCAGAACTTATGTTGAGCCGTTCTGTTCTACTAATGATCCCGTATCCGTTAACATGGTGCTGTATCATATGCTCGGGGCATTACTTTGCGGTGTCCAAATAACACAAACTTTAGCACTTTTCAAATCATAGAAGCCCGATGTCTTAATGTAAGATTTCGTTTGAAGCAAAAGTGACCTGTAATCCGAGATTTAGCCATAGTTTCGAGTAGATGAGGATGCCAGTGCGCATGCGCGGAGTGTGCCATCAGCTCCCGGGACCCAAACATGAAACGCAAAGCTGAAAACTATGGATAAATCTCGGGATTACAGGCCACTTTTGCTTCAAACGAAATCTTACATTAAGACATCGGGCTTCTATGATTTGAAAAGTGCTAAAGTTTGTGTTATTTGGACACCGCAAAGTAATGCCCCGAATACTCAGGCTAACGGATACGCTACAACATAACTTTCTTCAAACAGCTCCAAATGACACGAACGTGATATGGGTGAATCAAACGACTTGTTTTATTACCGAAAGAAGGCTCAGATTGTAAAATAACGTTACTTTTCCTTTAAGGCACAGGTCAAGTTTCTGATGACAGAGCGGTACTCCAGCTCGTTCCCCTCAGAAACAAAGCCCACAATGGCTGAGTCGTCTGAGAACTTCTGGAGATGGCAGCTGTCTGTGTTATATGTGAAGTCCGAGGTGTATATGGTGAATAGGAAGGATGAGAGGACAGTTCCCTGGGGGGGCCCCAGTGCTGCAGACTACCACCTCTGACTCACAGCCGCGCAGCCGCACGTACTATGGACAGTCAGTGAGGTAGTCGATGGTCCAGGCAGCGAGATCATCACCATCCACTCCCGCATCCTCCAGCTTCCTCCGCAGCAGCGCCGGCCTGATGGTGTTGAAGGCGCTGGAGAAGTCAAAGAACATGACTCTCACAGCACTCCCGGCGGTCTCTAGGTGGGTGAGCGCCCGCTGCATCAAGTAGATGACGGCGTCCTCTACTCCTACGTTTGGCTTGTAGGCAAACTGCAGCAGGTCCAGGGAGGGGCTCACCACAGAGCGGAGGTGACTGAGGATCACCCTCTCCATGGTCTTCATGAGGTGGGAGGTCAAGGCGACTGGTCTGTAGTGGGCCGGTTCCCTGGCGTTTGTTGTTTTGGGAACCGGGACCACACAGGAGGTCTTCCACAGGACGGGGACCTTCTCCAGGCTGAGGCTCAGATTGAACATGTAGCAGAGAACCTCACAGAGCTGGTCTGCACAGGTTCTCAGCAGCCTGGGGCAGATACCGTCAGGTCCTGCGGATTTCCTCTGGTTGAGTCGCCCAAGCTCCCTCCTCACCTCGTCTGGTGAGATGGAGATGGAGGAGTGAGGGGGGGGACTGGGGTGGACTCCAGGGGGTGGTGGTGGGGGGCTGGTGCTGGATTGGGTCCGTGTGAAGGGGGAGGGGGATGTGGCCACAGGCCCGGGGAGGTGTGAAGAGGAGGAAGGGGGAGTCGGCAGGGGGGCAGAGGGGGTGGGGGGGCGAATCAAACCTGTTGAAGTAACAGTTTAATTCATCCGCCCAGCGCTGATCACCATCAGCTGTCCCTCTGCCACTCTGTCCAAAACCAGACATGCTCCTCAGAACAATTCGTACATTTAACACGGTGATTAGCAGGTTAGCTTTGTCCATTTCCATATTGTACATACAGTCTATGGCCAGAGCTGAGGAGTAACCAGAACAAGCTCAAGTACCACCAGCGCAGTTACTTACATATCATATTATCAGTATTACTATTATGTGAATTAAAATATTGACTGACCTGGATCGTGAGCGACTGCGGCTGCTGCTCGCGCTGCGGCTTCTGCTTTTGCGAGATCTGCGGCTCCTGGAACGAGACCTGAACAAAAGTTAAACTTCACTCAAACAAATAACAAAAAGACAATATCCCAGGCAGATTTTTTTTTCAGATTCATTAAAAAAAAAAAGTTTGTGTTTTGTTCCATTTTTGTTTTTCCTTTATAATTTGCACATTTATAACTAGGCCTGTCATAACAAATTTTGACGCACAAAATTTTGCTACAGACTTATATTTAAAACATGAGCTGCAACAAATAGCAGAATGAAGCAATAATTAACTGTAGAAGATATTTTACCCTCTACACCTTGCCAAGTCAAACTTGAATAAATATAATCTAATTTATACAACATCATAAGAGTTTTGCACCATGTCAACATAATCCAAGTATCAGAATCAGAATTTATGAATCATTTCAGTATAAAATAATACAAAGAAGCTTCAAACATTACATGTCAAGTGCAGTCTTTAAAAGCTGCATTGTGTAACTTTTCTGGTGGAGGGTCTGTCAAATGCTTTTCTCCATAGCAATGTTATTGCTTTTTCTAGAAAGTTTCACAGTATGGCATTAAATTTTTCTATCTTCACGGAGACCAAACCAGAAGTTTCAGGTCAGATCTGTGAAGAGGCAACCCCGCTCATGTGAGTTATACAACCACATGTAGAGCTGTTTAACGTCATACTGTGGACCATTCCAGGCAGAACAATAACATTTCCATAGAAACAAGCAGGTGACACACCCTCCACCAGATAAGTTACACAATGTTCCTTTAGAAAATGGGGATGGGTGAGTGTTGTTTTAAAGAGCTTCTCAGTCAGAGCTATTGTAAGGTGCATTGTGGGGCTACACGAGTTGGTCTGAGGCTTCAGTAGTAGTAGTAGTGTATAATCACATGACACACGTCTCTAACCTGGATCTGCTGCGGCTGCGTGAGTACGAGCGGCGGCGCCTGGCCCCGGGGCGGTCTTCGATGAGGCGGATTTTTCGCCCGTTCACTTCGGTCCCGTCCAGTTTCTCCAGCGCACGCTTCATGTCAGCGTACAGCCTGAACTCGATCACGCCCTCGTTCTTACGCCCTTTATGGGTGTCTGCGTAGGTCACCTCTCCGGCCTGACGCATGTAGTCCTGATGAACAGACAGTGATGTTCAGGCGTGTAACAATAACAGTCAATAACATTAACCGCATCGTCAAAAGTCTCACAATAATATCATGGGTGCTTAAATCAATTATTATAGTGTAGCAATATAGCTAAAACCGAGGGAACTACATAGACCATGACACTTTGCCCAGTTTCTGTGCTGATAACATGAAGAAATAACGGTTATAAGCACTTTTAAATCTTAATTAATCTTAATCCTTTGAATTATGACTGAACCAAAGTCTTGTCAAGGCATTTTAAAAAATATCGCAATAAAAATACAGCTTTGCATTCTGTTTCATATGTCTCAAGGACTGCAGATGTAAACTGGCTTCGAGAGATACAGTCTGATACAAAGCATAGCTTCAATGTTTCTTTGGTTAATGCTCATGTACATGGTCCCTGTAAAAAAAAACTAAGATAAACTAATAAAGTAAACTCACCTTCAGGTCCTGCCAGCTGCAGCGGCTGGACAGATTCTCTACAATGAGTCGATAGTCGGTCCTGATCGGAGGTCCGTACCTGTCTCTGCCCCAGCGGCCATATCCACCTTTTAATGGAAGGAAAGGAGAGCGCAAATGAGGCCAGGAAAGCAACACACTTGGAATAATTATGCTAAACTAATGCTACATCTTCTAGTTATATTGAAAAATGGTGTTCTACAAAATCATTTGGGGAAAAAAAAAATAAGGAAAATTAAATTATTGTGTACCTAAATTAATGTTATTAGCTGATTATGTGAGAAATTCTAGTAACTAATGACTAGAGGTATTGCTAATTAAAAAAAAATAAAAAAAATAAATAAAAATGATTGAGGAAGTACTTACGTTGAACTAAAATTATATTAACTACATTTAAATATCATTGACTATGATTGTAAAAGATGTAGTGCTTCTGACTGAACCCACATCTGATCCTAACCCTTTGGCATCCTCACCACCCGGCCTGGCCTAGTGGCAAAGCGGTCTTCATTCACACTGGCTCTGGCTTTTTTGGCTCTGCCCAGGGGCCCACAATGGTCAAACCACACTCTTGGAAAGGGGGGACACCATGGCCAGCAATTGGGGCAGGCAGTCAGCCAAGGACTCTTTCAATTAAAACATTGGAGGTGCTTTGTTAAATCTTTAGCTTTAAAATTCACAATATTTACAGCAACATTACATTACATTAGATATTTAGCAGAGATATATTTTACATTTAGTTACAGTGTTTTAATAAGCCATAACCCCAATTTAAATTTCATTCTTAAAAGGTCACAACAATCACATTTTCACAGGTTCAATAGTGGCTCTAGTGCAGGCAACATTTTATCATTATACAACAAACAGCTATGCCAATTTTGATTAGCAAAACGTGATCAGAGATGCTTTTCATCTGGTTGTAATTCCGCATTCATAGGAGTGCTCCAAAGTAGTAGTATTTTTATTTATTTATTTTTAGTTATGTTTTGTGATGTCTGGTTTTTATTTTAGCTCCATTTTAGTTCCTTGGTCAGTGTGAATGTGGTACATGTACATCCTATCTTTTAAACTGTAAACTGCATGTAAAAAAATAATAATTCCTGCATTTATAGGGGTTTAAGTAAAAACAAACAAACACACACTAAGCTTTATAATTCAGGGCAGGATTTGGCTTACAGCATTGTAAATCCTTGTATTTCACTGAACATAACTTCTGAAAGAGTCTGGATTTCAATAACAGGGTCCCAAAGGCTACTTTTGAAAACTTTTTTATACTTTTGCTTTTCATATACACTACCAGTCAAAACTTTGGACACCCCATCTCATTAAAAAAAATGTAATTGTTTCCTACTTTCTACAGAAGACATCAAATGTATGAAGAAAGATGGTATTATTTAATAAAGAAAAAAACTTTGACTACTAAAGGGTGGGTAAATTGAGGATTTGATTATATATACATTTTGTATTTAGTTTGTTTTGTGACTTTTTTTTCGTTGCTACATCATTCCATACATCTTACTTCATATTTATGATGTCTTCTGTTTGTGTATCAAATGTAGAAAGTAGTAAACATAAACAACAGAAAACAACATTGCATGAGAGCGTGTGTCCAAACTTTTGACTGGTAGTGTAGTAAATTGTTGCTGGGGCAGTTGTTTAGCACCATATTACAATCGAACGGTGTGGTACATTCTGTTCTGTTCAGCTACTTGAGAGGCAGCCACATGACAAACATGCTTACAACTTTAAACAGCCATAGCACCTGTTGGGCTGCTCTAGTGTGCTTCTCAGTGTCCTGACCCAATTAGCAGAGGGCCAAATTAACAATAAAATCAACTGAATAGCTTTATTTATATTTCAGTTATCCATTCAAAATGTGCTAAAAAATGCCTGTAAATGATTCATGTATCAGTCTTTTTACCCCAGTACATCACCCACCTCTACTGGTAATGGTAGATTACAAGGATGATTTCATGTGGTTCATGTTTCTGCAAGTTATAAACATGTTGCCTTCACAAGTGCCACCAGAGACACTTGAGAAAATGTTGTTTCCTATCAATTTTACATTTCATTTAAATGACCAAACATGTCCAAAAACTTACTGCGTCCGCCTCCTCCGCCTCCACCTCCTCCTCCTCCACCCCCGTACCCCCCTCCTCCTCCTCCTCCTCCGCCGCCGCCGCCGCCGCCGCCCCCTCCATCACGACGAGGGCCTTTGGTGTGCTCCACTATCACCCGCTCCCCACACAGCTCCTTCCCATTCAGGTCATACACCGCATCATCTGCATCTCGGGGGTCATCAAACTCCACGAAACCGTAACTAAAAAGCAAAAAATAATAATAAAATAAAAATCAGTCAACTTGACAAAAGTTTTGACTTGTACCTAAAAACACAATATGGAAAAGAGGTTTGATTAGACTTAGACAAAGCTCAGCTTACACATCAAGATTATAATAATAAAGAGCAAAAATATAAATGTATAATACATTCAAAGTAGCAAAAATAGCAAAAGACTCATGTCAAATAAGGCATAATTATAAAAATGTACGGTATATGTACAAGTAAAACTAAAATATAGAAATAAACTAATACAAATACATCTCAGCTATAAACAAGAGGTCTTAAGGATAAAACAAGGTAAAGATGAAATGAAATAAGAAATAATTGACTAAAATAATGAGTTGCTTGAAAATGTTCATTCCTTTTTGTTGTCAAATAATGCACTGCACTATGACTGGTTTCAAAATGTCTCAAATTTACTCAATCAAATAAAACCATTTTAAGCTTTCTGACTATGTGTGCATGTAGCTATATCCTGTCTTTTTTTTATTTATTTAATTACTATCGCAGCCGTACTAGATTTTCCTGAAACTGAATAAATCGATTGCTGCCGGTGTACTGTCAGAGGACAGTACAATTAAAATAAAGAAATTAATCAATTAAAAACAATTGTAAGGACCTGACAAGATACCCAGTTCCCTTTATTTGTGCATTCAAGTGTCGTTTCAGTGAATATTTTGTTAATTTCGGAAGGAGTCGAGGCATTCAAACCTGTACAAGCCTGAAATAAAAACATATGCATTGCCACGTCTCACGTTAGCTGCTGCCCCGCCAAGATCATGCTACACAATAAAAGCTAACCTAAATTAATTAAATTTTAGAGCATCATTTTGCAGATTGCCAAAGTGCTCTCGGCAATATTAACACATAAATAAACTAGTGCAACATTACTCACACGCGCTTACAACAATTTCGCAATCTGTACCCGAGGCTAGAGTTGCACAAATGGAGCTAGCATTGTTAGCATGAGCCGAGGAACCCCGCGTACAATCGGTTGAGAAAAACAGTCGTATCTTACCCGTTTTTCAAATCAACCTCTAGAATCTTCCCATATCCTTTGAAAAACCTCTCCACGTCCTTCTCCCGGGCCCTGTAGCTCAGTCTGCCCACGTACACTCGGGACATGATGCTTTTTCGGTGAAGACAACGAGCACACAGACAGCGGCTGCTAAAGCACGGTTGCAGTGAGCGAGGGACGTAAAACTCATATGGGGCGTGGTCTCCGGTTCAGGGGCGTGTTTAGCAGGTTTAGAATTTAGACTTTAGACTTTAGACTCTATTGTCCCCAAGGGGAAATTCATTTTCACGCACACAGAGCCTGTTTGACACACACAGCAACAACACAACAAACACAAACATATACAATAAGCGTTACAGCACACTCAGCGGGGCCTGCTGTTCAAAAATGTGATGGCTGAAGGGATCAGGCTTCTGCCAAAGCGGGCCCTCCTGCACCTGATCGCCCTGTACCTCCATCCTGAGGGCAGAGGGGTGAGGTGTTCCTGTAGTGGTTGAGTGGGGTCCTGTTCTATTGAAAGTGCAAAGCGTCCAATAGCCCTGTTGTTGAGATCTGCAAGGTTGGGTGTGAGGAGTCCTATAATTTTAGCAGCTGTATGAGTTACCTTTGTGAGTTTAGACCGGTTTTTAACAGTGAGCATATTGAAAAAGCAGGTAGAACAATACAACAGAATAGACTGGATGATGGACTGATACAACAGTAATAACAGATGTGGAGAAACAGAGTCCTGTAAGTTTTCTGATTATTGACAATCGTTTTTTTTTTGTAAATGTCTGTGATATGTTGATCAAATGTAAGTGCATTGTCTATTGTGATTCCGAGATATTTGAAAGTGTCCACTGTATTTACTGTCTGGCTGCTAATGATGATGAGTGGCGGGGGGGGGTGCACCGGTGTTTATGGTGAGAGCAGAGGATGTGGTCGCGCCCAACTGTACAACCTGCTGTCTGTTGCTCAGTAAGTTATGGGTGAGATGGATCCATAACTTGAGGTTAAACGTGCATTGCGTAACAGAAATTCACTTTGTCAACTGGACAAAGTTTATTTGGTCGAAGACGTTTCGCAGCTCATCCAAGTTACTTTATCAGTTAGCCTCTTTAACTACCCTTTTCCCCAGGGAAAAGAGCTAGTTTGAGAGGAGAGTTAAAGAGGCTATTTTTGTAAAAAAAAAAAAAAAAAAAATATCCTTACTTGAACAGGAATGGAGGGGTCAGACACAATTTGTCTCCCAGAAAACAATAGGGCTAGCCAGATCAGGTCCAGAGGTGTGAAAACACCCAATTATGGGACTGAATGGGCCCACAGACAGAAACTGAAAACAAAGAGGTGTGATCATTTCATAGTAATTTCATTGTAGTTAGCTCCTCCCTGCACCTAGATCAGTGTCCACCAGCACTCTAGCCAGAATTGTGGAAGTAACTTGGATGAGCTGCGAAACGTCTTTGACCAAATAAACTTTGTCCAGTTGACAAACTGAATTTCTCCTTTTGCCATGGATTCTACCTGGACGACTGAGGGATTCTTTACACGTGCATTGCGTAACTTTTCTGGTAGAGAGCCCACCATCAGTTTGTCTCTGTGGAGATGTTATTGCTTTGCCTAGAATGTTCCACAGTGTGACATTAATTTCTCTCTTTTTTCATCCTGCTCCCCCTCCCCAACTTTCCCGTGTTGTTTACCAAACAAAAAGATCACCTCATGTGAACTGTCCCGGATGTTGTGTCGTCTGTGTTTCTGACTATCTGCATTTCCTACTCTGTTCATGTTTCTTCTATCGCTGGTGAGAGGTGGGATCTTAGAACCTGCTGGCTGCTTAAGGTCCGTCTTTGTCCTGACAGGGGGAAGATGTAGACCCGTCCATTTCCAATCTCATCTTGTTGTAGAAATACAATGACAATAAAGGCTTTCAATTCAATTAAACCCCATGAAAACAGACAGGCAGCATGATCCAGCAAGTTAACCCTTTAAAAGTTCTGCAGAGATGTAGACCCGGTCACATATTTTCATGTTTCAATTTATTTTTTAGCACTGTAATCGAATAAATGTTGGATCAATGTTTAATACCATATTGTGGAACATCCAAGACAAAAAAAAAAAAATATTTTATAACTTATTATAATTAACTGAATTGATTGCTTCATTGTCTGATTTTGTATCCTTTCTGGATGCTATTTTTATTGTTCTTGTACAGCACTTTGTAAACCTTGTTTTATAAGTGCTTTATAAATAAAGATGTATTATTATTATTAACATGCAGGCAGCAGACGATCAGATAAGTTACGCAGTGCGCCTTTAAAGCCTAAAACATTATGTAAAATTTTTTAGAACCACAAATTCTCCACTAAATGTACAGATGGTAGCATTAATTAAACAAGTGTGTAATTGCAAAGAAATGCAAAACAAAGGTTTGTAAAAGCTTTATTATGGACACATTATAAAAATAGTGGCACACAAAGAACACATTTTAAGGCAGATGTTTATGCAGCATTCGCTTTAGTTTGAGTTGTTTTGTTAATACGTGAACAACAGACATCAGTACATATGTAACAGTGTGCTTGTAACACTTTGTACTCAATAGCAATACGCAACATGAGACAGTCAGTATTGGACATAATTTCATGATTTTGCAGCATGTTTAAAGTCCCTGAGGAAAAAAAAAACACTAGTCAAACAGATAAGCCAAAATTACTTCATATATGATTAGTGATCTACTAGAAGGCCTATATATCAGTTTGGAATGTAAGCTTTGAAACATGTAGTGATATTAAGCATATTACACCAGATTACAAATTCAAAACTATGAAAGCTGATTTACAATGTGAGTCAGATTGGGAATTATAATGGTTCATGCAAAAACAAAAATATTCTCTTCTTATTTGTTAAAAAAAAAAGGAAAAAAAAGAGCATATTGGCTTTAATTATGTAGATGATTATATTACAATTAAATAACATTTTACTCCCAGTGTAGATAAAAATCAACTGAAACATCAGTGTCAGTTAATTTTAAAATTTGATTAAAATAACTTAGAGCAGTCCATAGTATGACAGTTTGATGTGCTTTTCCAAATGTTTTGTGCTATAAGTCAGTTTAAAACAACACTTAGTCACATTTGACATTTAAAGATCCACTGTGTAACATTTCTAGTGGGGGATCTGCCACCTGATGTCTCCATGGAAATGTTGTTGCTTTGACTAAAATGTTACAGAGCACAAGCAGGTAACAGCACTACCCTATATTGCCCCTTTCACAGAATTATTGTATTTTTGAGCAATAGAAACACTTGTAATAAATAAATGCTAGATGGAAATGTTTAAAGTCATACCATGGAACATTCCAGGAAAAGCAATAACTCCATGGAGACAAGCAGGTGGCGGACTCTCCACCAGAAAAGTTGCGCAGTGAACTTTTAATTTTGTCTGACCAACTAACAAAGACAAAACGCATATTACTTCTATTATAAAAACAAGCATGCTTTGGTAACACTGTATGGTTGTGATAAAAATATAAGAAATGTACATAACAAAAGACACAAAATCAATGAATAAATATTAATACTTATGGATTATATGGAGGATATCTCTATTCAATTCATATTATGAGTTCTATGAGTTCATCCTCCATGTTTTGGGACATTTGTGCATTTTTATGGTAGAAATGCGTCATCTTCCTCTTCCTCTTTTGGTCCTGGGTCACTAAGGCAACGGGACACTGTTAGACCGACGTCGTCTTCCTCTTTGATCTGATTGGTTGGTTTCTTTGGCGCTGCTGTCTGAGTGGTCGGTGGCGGTGCTTCACTTGGGACAAAGACGTCGTCAGGGTCCCTGGAGGAGACGGAGGTGCCCTCAGATCTACTTCTGTTGGGACTCTCACTCTCGTCGTATGTGTAAACCTTGTGCTCTATAAAAAAAAAAAAAAAAAAAAAAAAAAAAAAAAAAAAAAGGCCAAATTTAATTTTTTTTTTGAGACTCAGACTATTAACATGTCACTTCATAATGTACAGTGATAGAACATAACAAAGTAAAAGAAGTACTGTACTTAAAGGTGCATTGTGTAACTTTTTGGTCTCATCATCATTCTATGGATGTGTCACTGCACTGCCTAGAATTTGACATTAAACTCTAGCTCTTCCTTACACTTTTTAAATTACAGGTGGTTTATAGCTCAAAAAAACACCAGAAAAACAGGTATTCTGACTGTGAGCGGGGTTGTCTAGAAAGGTTTAATGCCATACTGTGAAACGCGTGAAAAGTCCCTCAGTCGTCCAGGTAGAATCCATGATCAAAGGAGAAGTTCAATTTGTCAACTGGACAAAGTTTGTTTGGTTGAAAACGTTTCGCCGCTCATCCGAGAGGCTTCGTCAGCTCTGGTTATTGTACTGGTTAGACCCTGCTTATATCTAGCTGCCGGGAGGCGCGTCCTACAATGACAAAAGCTCTGAAAACGATCCCCCCTAATCTGTCTCTTTGTTTTTCAAATTACTCTGACGGCTGGTTTCGACCCCCTATTCAACGTCTAACGACCCTCTCCACCCCTCTGCCCTGGCTCTGTTTGACTGGTCTAAGAATCGCATTATAAATGGGAGACAAGTTATGTCTCACTCCCCCATTTCTGTTTAATGACGGATTCTCTTTTTTGACAAAAATAGCCTCTTTAACTCCCCTCTCAAACCAGTTCTTTTCCCTGGCTAAGATCTGAACCTCACTGTCCTCAAAAGAATGGCCCGTGGCTTCTAGGTGAAGATGTACCGCAGAAGCCGGTCCACTCTGGCACGCCCGCCTGTGTTGGTACATCCTCTTGTGAAGTGGCTGTTTTGTTTCCCCAATGTAGCGCTCACTGCAATCCTCACTACACTGAATGGAGTAGACCACATTGCTTTGTTTGTGGCTCGGTGTTCTGTCCTTTGGGTGGACCAGTTTTTGTCTTAAAGTGTTTGTGGGTTTGAAATAAACTGGAATTTCATATTGTCTGAAAATCCTCTGTAGTTTTTCCGAAACGCCGGCCAGGTACGGAATCGCTACCCCTTTCCTCCTGGGTTCGGATTCTCTGTTGTCTTGTTTATTGTCCTTGTCTCTCTTGGTTTTGTTGACAGCCCATTTAGGATATGTGAAACATTCCAGACAAAACAGTAACATTTCTATGGAGAAAAGCAAGTGACGGACCCTCAACCAAGTATACATTTTAGGTATTTTTACGTTATTTTACATAGATTTTAAAGAGACTTTTTATTTTTACTTTACTTTCTATTTATAAAAGGATTTTCATTATTATTCAAGAAATGCTAAACAAAAATATACAAAGAAAAACGGCCAAAAAAAGATTAATTCAGTTATTTCTGTTGAACAAAATTCAGCACAATTCTGCCAGAAAAGTTACACAATGTACCTTTAAGTCATGAAGGAGCCTGATCTAATAAAGCTGTGAGATATAACAGAACTGACCTGGTTCAAAATTGACTTTCCTCACAGAAGGTCTTTCATGGGTTTTTGCAGGAACTGTGAGATAGTGACTCATCTGTAGAAATAAAAATAAATATAGCTTTATAAAAATATAATAATTTATCTGCCAATATAAGTTAAAATTACTTGGATTTAAAATATTAATCTTGAGTTTTAGTTTGAATTTCAAGTGAATTTATTTGCCAAAGTCTTAAAGTTGGACACATTGGATTATTATTTTTAAATGAGCCAGAAGTGTCAACAAGCAATGTATTGATTCATTTATTCTTACAATCAAGATATCCATATGATCGATACAGTATTGATTTGAAGTCACCTTTGTCAAGAGCTGTTCAGAAGTAGTAGCATTGTGCCCCCTAGTGCTAAAAATTGAATGTAAAGCCCATAGACTGCATAAAAAAAGTGAACTAAAGAAGTGTGACATCACCCATAGCGCTTGGCTCCAGTCAAATGAAGCTCACCAGGCTTGCAGTTATAGAAATTAGGAATAGGACTTTATTTACAGACAAAATAGCGAGATAAAAACAACAGGATCATGTAGAGAGGGTTAATAATAACATTTTAAGACCAAAATCACAAGACTCGTTGCAGTTACAGAGAGAGAGGTGACAAATTTTCAATGTAAAGTCAACTGGACAATGGAGTTGGAAGTGCCCCCATGCTCACTTCCTATTTGGAATGTGACGGCTAGAGGGTTAGCCATTTCCATTTATACATACTATGGTCAGCCCTTTATATTGCCTTTACTTGTCTTAATTATTTGTGTTTTTGATGTGCATGAATCTCTGTGTGCCCTTTTGCACTTTGGGGACTAATAAAGTTATTTGAATTTAATTTCTAAAGTGCAGCAAAGTTCTCTCACCCTTCGCTCCATCGCCCTCTGTTTCCTGAAGCGCATCTCACTGACGTTGTCCTCGAATGGGTCGCTCATCAGGTCATGGCGACTGTACGACCGCAGCTGTAAAGAAAAAAAAAATCAAATTATACAGTACAGATGAAAAAATCTAAATACAAATGTTGAATATTACAATACTGAAAGACTTACTCTCTGTCTTGTTTTCTGCAGATTTGCCCGGAGGATCTTTCGGATTTCTTCTTCGCGTTTTTTGGAGATGCTCGGTATTGCTCGCTTCTTAGGCAGGTCCTTTGGTTGAATATTTCTGCAAAAATATCTATTTTTAAAACAGCATTCTACTTTGTGATTCACAGACTGAATATTTGCATTTCTTTCAGAGATGATCACTGCCAAAAAGTTGCTGCTCTACACGTCAAAGGCACTATGGGTAGTTAAGTGCCAAAAAGTGGATTGTGCGGTGGTTATAAATGTTTATATTGTTTATTTGTAGGTACATGCCATTATGTTTATCTTGCCTCTCTACAGATCTGACCTTCACATAACCTAGTGGCATCACCTGCTTGTCTCCATGGTAACAGATGTGTTGAATGTCATGCCATGAAGCATTCTTGGCAAAGTGGTGGACACTCCGCCAGAAAATTTTATAGTGCACCTTTATTATTTATTTATTTTATAATTTATTATTTTTAAAAGTTGTATCATTTGTATCTAAACATGTAGTTATGAATATGTTTTTATATTTAATACTCACTGTAGGGAGACTGTGGAGACCAGTGTGGGCAGTTTAGGAGTGCTCCCACTCTCCGCCATCATCATGGCCTGTTTCATCTCCATCTTATTATAAAAGGAGAGGAGCTGAGGCTCTGTGGACCTCTCTCCTGCGATCAGCCAGCGCTTTACATACGTCTTATTGAAGCGATTCAACCTGAAATATACAGAAAAGGAATTTTGTTTTTTTTTGTAAGTAGACCAATATGTGACTGTGGCTGTGACGATTACTACAGAATAAATAATTATATGACTCATAATATAATCTTAAGAAATTTGGGATTTTTGAGAATAATCCTGGTTTAGAGTTTAGGGAATTAATTCATTTAAATATTTCCTTCAGCAATATATATCACACGTCAAATTCTGTTATCATGACAGGCCTTGAGATATGACACATTTTTTAAATTTTAATTTTCAATTAACGAGCAAGGAAGATATTTTTCTGGCAGTTTAAGATTTAAACTATTCCCTACCAAATCTTCAGCTCACTCTGCCCCCTTTCGTTTCTGTTGTTGTGCTTACAAATCTTTATAATTTAAATAAAACAGACAGATACTTAATTGATCCCTAAGGAAATTCAAATAAATACATAAATCAAATGAAATAATTACACCTCTATTACAATTTTTCGTCGACCCAGACTCCATGAAGGGATTAATTAACTAAACGACTAAAAGACTACACCCCCCCCCCCAAAAAAAAAAAAAAAGATAATAATATAAATTTTAATTGTACTTGTCTTTCCAGTGATGATGTCCATAATGACCACAGATATCTTCAATCCCAGTGAGGAGATGATCCAAAAACTAAAGCAAAAACATTGTAACCTCTCAACTATAAAATACAGTGTAATATAAAAGAAAATATAATATAAAAGATGCAGTACAAGATAAGACTCCAAATCATAGAAATACATCAATACATGTAATGAGTTCAATAGAGTAGACCCTGCTAATGTCAAGAAAATCTTCATAAATAAACTGAAATAAACTTGTGTTGAAGACATTACTGAATGTTAAGACCTGTGTGTGGATCTCCTCGTTTATGGATCCTTTGGTTTCTTTCTTTCTCTTCACGGCCAGTAGCTCCACCAGAGGTCTGATGGTCATACCCTGGAGAAAAACACAAAAATATTTACTACTACTACTACTACTACTACTGCTACTGCTACTGCTACTACTACTACCACTACCACTACCACTACCACTACCACTACTACTACTACTACTAATAATAATACAACTTTTTTTATAAAGCACTTCTAAAAGCAAGGTTTACAAAGTGCTGTACAAACAGTAAAGAACAATACAAAAATAAAAATGCAGAAAGGAAAGCATACTAAAACAGACAATTATTATTATTATTATAAATACATTATTAAAATTGAATAAAAAATAAATAAGGAATAAAATCAAATAATAAAAGGTCACATATTACAAAAAATTTACACTTGTGTGTTTTAAGTTATGTTACCTCCTCAAAAACATATCCATATCTGTGTTTTGTTTCATTCACATGTTTGAGTAATCCTTAATTTTTAGTCTGTCTACGTCTCCAAAGTCAAAATTGTTAACAGCCATAAAACCACCTGTAATTGAATAAATGTAAGGTAGAGCTGTTTAATGTCATACTGTGGAACATTTCAGGCAGAGCAACGACATATCCGCGGAAACAAACAAGTGACGGACCCCCCAACCAAAAAGTTACACAGAGCACCTTTAAATGAAGCTCACCTGTACAAAAACAGTGAAAAAAATGACGGTGATGATGGCAGTGAGGAACATGTGCTTGAGGTCATCGTTGGTGAGAAGGAAACCCAGAGAAAAGGCTATTGCCCCTCGCAGGCCACCGTACGCCACAATGAACTGGTCCTTCTTGGTCAACTTCACAATACGGAATTTATTGATTATGTAAGTGAGTCCAACCACGCCTGAAATCAGACAAAATGTAGACAACCAGTGATCAGTGATGAAATTATTATTATTATTACCACCGATTTAATGTGTCTCACCCACAGACTGTATAAAGAAGTGGATTATATAAGTGACTGGGTTAATTTTCCTTTAGTAGTTTAGAACAGTCTCCCTTTACACCTATATATTTTCTTATGGGGAAAGTGGTGTTAAAAATAGATAATGTATGCTTTACTATTTTTCCTGTATCAATAGGCCTGTCATGATAACACATTTTGAATTGCCACAAAAACTATTCTAAGGCTGCATCCCATTACTCTGTCTTATTCCTTCCCCTACCCCAATATCTACGTCTTTGTCTTTGGCAACCCGCGGCTCCGGAGCCACATGCGGCTCTT
This sequence comes from Paratrypauchen microcephalus, assembly GCA_036785185.1. Lineage (NCBI taxonomy): Eukaryota > Metazoa > Chordata > Actinopteri > Gobiiformes > Gobiidae > Paratrypauchen > Paratrypauchen microcephalus. Next base: position 982,319 of record JAVJIX010000236.1, read on the forward strand.
TGCTCCCTCTGATGCGGCTCAGTATAGCGGCCCCTCGTTTATTTATGTTCTAAAAATAACCCACGACAAGCGAAATCGTCAGCTTTATATTTTACAATTATTCTCCATGTTTTAAGGCTGTAAACGCTTCACCACACACATTCTACACTTTTCTCAGACTGGAATTAACCTTTTCTCACATTTCTCTCTTGTTTAAACACTCAAACGTTCGTAGATTTTCAACAAAAAAGCACAGTATTAGAGAACGAAACCAAAGTGTATTTTGTGTGTTTTTCACAGTTCTTATGACCGCTTCGCTGTGGCGGGTTTTGTCTGGGAGAAAACTTGCAAACATACAGCACTTCAGAGTCACACTGCGATCGAACTGAACTGGCAAACTGAACGCATTCTGTACAGGAGGCACAGAGGAGAATAACTGACGAATCGGCAAAGGTCTACAGTCCCTTAGCCAATCAGGACGCAGAAATACGCGTTGATACACTATAAAAAAATTGGAATAAAAAATCTGCGAAACAGCGAGGCCACGAAAAGTGAACCATGATATAGCGATGGACCACTGTATTTAATTAAAATGTATTTTATTTTAGTTAATTCATTTTCAAAATGTAATTCTATGGCACAAAGGCAAAAAAGCCGTTATATGCAGTGTTATTTCATTTTAAATTTCAAAAGGGTTTTGTGGCTCCCAGTGTTTTCTTCACTGTGTGAAACGGGTCCAAATGGCTCTTTGAGTGGTAAAGATTGCCGACCCCTGGTCTTGCCCCTCGATAATGAGCTGAGAGGGCTCGGGGTACGAATGTTCCCCTAAGAAATGGGACACCACTCGATTACTGTTGGCGTCATCATCCCTTGCCTCTACCTGGCTGCTATGTCTACAGAGGCAACAACAATTGACGCAAACAAACGTCAAGGATTATTGGGTACCTCAGCTCGACAAAAAAAAATAGCTTGAAAGTTAGATAAAAACGATAACGTCGGCTAAACAGACATCACTACAATTAAAACCACAACAACAGTTCACTAAAAGCAATGTAGAACATAAGTGTCATAATTGTAAACCATGCTAAACTGTTAGTTGATAATTAGAACTGCTGAAAATACATTTATGAGACTCCTTGGCTGGTCGATGTGACGCTGCCATCCTGATCCCAAAACCTGCCTGAGCTTGTAGGCGTACCCCTTTGTTTTAAGTCAGGTCGAGAGCTTACTTCGTTTCAAGGGGTATGTAGCCCTCAGTCGTGGCCCGAGCCCTTGATCAAAATTAGAATCGGGACACCCCTTGCGCTCACATGAACGCACAAAACCAAGGGGTAGGGGTAAGACGAGGGGGTAAGACAGAGAAATGGGAGAAATGGCAGCCTTAATGAGATGGGAGAAATGGCAGCCTTAAGCTACGATATTCTTAAAAAACATGAGTGCAATAAATAAACAGCAGAATCACTTTAGTACTTTACACCTGTAATGACTCATAAAAGTTATTAATTCAACCTTTACATCTTAAATCTTATTGCATAGCCAAAAAATAACAAAAAAGTCCCAGTAGCGTAAAGAAAATGTACACATGATCAATATTGAGCCCCCAAAAATATTGTTAGGGTAGGTAGGGTAGGTAGTTAGATTTCATAATACAGTAATTATCATGACAAGCCTGTGTAGCACTCAAAACAGCAATATATTAACTTTTCTGAATACCTAAAGATACAGATTGACAAAAAATATTAACTTTGTGTACAACCAGGCCTATCGACAGAAATTTGGGGACCTGGGGCAAGAAGCCCCTCTAGGCCCCACTTCAATATAAATTAATAGGAAGACAGTCCAATTCTGGGCCCCTAAAACCCTGGGGCCTCTGACAACAGACCTCTTTGTCCCCCCCCCCCATCTACTGCTCTGTGTACAATCACTAACAACCTAAAAGTACTCACCCAGGACTCGCGAGACCAGGCAGAGGAACACGGTTACTATGACGAAGGTCCAGTTCCAGGAGTGAGGCCCGACCACGGTGGAGACACCAAGGAAAATGAAGATCAGAGTTTCGCTCACGCTGCTCCACATCTTCAGGAAGTACTTTATGGTTGTGTAGGATTTATGGGAAATATTGGCTTCAACATAGGGACGCATCATCACTCCACACGAGATCAGACTGCAGGACAGAGACAGGAGAAGAAGAAAAAAAGTATTTGATCTGTTTACATCCCATTATTTTTTATTTAGCATTGTTATTATTTACGTTTTGATTGGTTTGTATTGTGGAATTAATGTCCTTCTTATTCTGTAAAGGACTTTGTGTACTACTAAATGTAGATCCATCCTAAAATGTTCTTGCTAGTAATGCTTTTTTTCTTGCCTTTTGTCTTCTAATTGTTATAGCAGAAAGGTGAAAATAAGACTAGAGGTGGGTAGATCTGTCACTGTAACTACTGTTTATCAACTTATCGTTCAATATATGAAAGCTGAAACAATATTTTTGGGAGGCAAATATTTATAGTGTGCATAATTACTTAGCCATGTCAGAAAATGTATTTAGAATTTATTGTTTCCATGTCTCTTTTGTTATTATAATATATTATGATTTGTGAGCTACTGTGTAAACTATTTCCCTTTGGCAAAAGACTAAAAAGTTTGAGCTTCACTAACAATTCAACGTTAAAATACTCCTGAATGTGAGACATTTGAACTGCAGTTACAAAATGTAGAGGGCATTTAATAAGAATCACAGACCCACATCAATGTAATTAAATGCTTAAAGAGATGGTGTTATACTAAATTAGCTTTTTTGAGCCTTCTTTCATGTTATAACGTTGTTCTCTCATTAAAAACATGCCTGAAGTGGTTTTCTGAATCATTTGCATGTCTGAATAATCTTATGATCTCTCCAAAACACTATTCAAACCCACCTTTTGGTTTGCTCTCTGCAGCAGTCCAGTCAAATGAAGCTCACGAGGCTAGCAGTTTTAGGAGCGAATTTGGAGCCAAGTTCCAAATTAGGAATGAGAATTGATTTACATTTATTTACAGATAACAGTGAAATAAAAACACCAGGATCACATAGAGCGAGTTAATGTAAACATTTTAAGACCAACACTCACTGCAGCAGTTGGAGAGAGAGGTGACATTTTTTGGAGCCAAAGTCGATGGAGCCAAAAGCACCCCCATGCTCACTTCCTATTTAGAACTTGCGGCTAGCGGGTTAACTATGTCCATTTATATCTACGGTCTATGCTCCCACAAAACTAATTAAACTTTATTCTAACCATCAAAAGGTAACATGGTGATCTAACTTTTTAGTTGAGGGTCCATCACCTGTTTGTTTCTATGGATATGTCATCGCTCTGCCTGGAATGTTCCACAGTATGATATTAAACAGTTGTACATTTATAAAATTACAGGTGGTTTTACAGCGCAAAAAATACCTAGAAAAACAGACATTCTGACTGTGAGCGGTGCTGCTATTCCACAGATCTGGCCTGTAACTTGGTCTGGTTTGGTTTCCATGAAGATAGAAAGGTTTAATGTCATACTGTGAAACATTACAGACAAAGCAATAACATCTCCATGGAGAAAAGCATTTGACGGACCCTCCACCAGAAAAGTTACACAATGCACCTTTAAATAATCATAAAAATAAAAGGATGGGCAATAACAACTCACGACATGATTCCTGACAGGTGGAAGACTTCAGCCGACAGATAGGCCATGTAACTGTACAGGAACACAAACAGCGGCTCTATGACTCGTGTGTGAGATGTGAAGCGGGAAGTGAAGGCCCCCAGGAGCCCGTATATCGCCCCCACCAGGATACCACCAAGTGCTACGACGAAAAAACAGACCATGCCCAAAAATGCATCTCCCACTGTGACTTCACCCTCCACGGAGAACTCTCTAAACAGGTGATACAGGACCTGGAGAAGGAAAAGAGAGAAACACATCAATAGCAATGTATATAGCATCTTCTTCATATTGTTTTTCATATTGTTTTATAGCTTTACTTGTATATTGTAATTTGAACTCATTTTTTAAATCTATTTTATTCTATTCTTACTGTATATACTGTGTCTATTATGCATCTGTTGTTGGCTGCTCCAAACAACATCTCACAATACTTAGTGACAATAAAAACTTCTATTCTATTCTATTCTATTCTATTCTATATTAATGGTGTAGTAAATAATCACAGGTTTTATTCTGATTCTATTTTGTCTAATTAAAAATAAATACATGAGTTTAAATATAAATTTCTGGAACATAAATTAGACAGGCTTTTAAAGGGCCGATATTACGCTATTTTTTGATTTATGTTATAATGTTGTTTCCTCATAAAAAACATACGTATCTGGAGTTTTGTTTTATTTCATTTACACATGTTCAACGCACAAACTCCAAGTTCTTCTCTGAAAGGGAAAACACTCTGTCCCACTTTGTGATGTAATTAAGTTTTCAAGTTTTCCACAGCTACCTTTTACCTTTTGTTCAGTAGAGATGGCAATTCCAGGGCTGAAATCACCTATGATTCTAATGAAGGTGTTTGGAGTTTGAAAACACAGTGGAACCTTTTCTGTATTACATGACATCACAAGGTGTCATGTGTTTTCAGCCCAAATATACAGGGTTTGTCTATTTAAACATGCGTGAATGAAACAAAACACAACTGTAGGTATGTTTGTTATGAGGAAACTAGATAGAAAATAGATACGGGCCCTTTAAGCCTCCACTCACCACAGTGACCGCATCATTTAGGAGCGACTCTCCAAACACCAGGATGTGCAAAAATTCATTTATGTGTATCTCCTCAAACACAGCCAGCACCGCCACCGGATCCACCGCCGAAATAATGGTCCCAAAAAGCAGAGAGGACAGTAAATCCACTCTTTCTAACTGTGCTCCTGCAATCTGACAAACTCCATACATCGTCCCACCAATGAAAAAGGCGTTCCAGAGGGTCCCGACCACAGCAAAGGTCAGAATAGTCCCCAGGTTTTCGGTGAAGGGGCGGATGGGTAAGAAATAACCAGCATCGAGGATGATGGGGGGAAGGAGGTAGAGGAAGAACAGTTTGTCGTCCAACACTGGGGGGTCTTCTTTGAGGGCTTTGATGACTCCGCCCACCAAGAGACCAACCACAATCAGCAGACAGCTCTCAGGAACGATGTTGGAGACACGAGGAATGATATGGAAGCCTGTAGAGATAAAATGAGTTCAAGTTCAGGAGTTCAAATATTTATGCTATATTATAAGCCTGTAGAGATGTAAGGCAAGTAGAGATGGTCCTCGTTACAAGATCTCGTGAGGCAAAATTGTCACAAGATCATGCACACATGAGAAAAATGATCTTGTGAGATTTTTTTTCCAAGTGTTTACATTTTGGTTTGGACAGAAAATGGTTACATAATGGTGGGTAACATCTCTTTACCAGTTCCAAAAAGCAATACTAGAATGGAAATAAAAATGTAATAAAAAAATGTGAGGTCAAAACTAGAAACTGAATCGTGAAATTTATATATTAGGAATTATGATATGACCAAGCCTAAACAACAAAATAAACTATTTCTCCTGTGTGAGATCAATAAAAGTCAATCTTCTAATCTTCCAATCCTTAATCACTATAAGGCGTTTTGTGTTACACTTTTGTATGAAAAGTGATTTATGAATAATGTTTGATTGATTGATTGAAAATCTTGTCTTGTCTCGAGGTGAGGCAAGTTTATTTATATGGCACAATAGAAACAGTAACTTTACAGAATAGGAAATACTTTAAAATCACGATGCAAACAAAACAAAACATAAATAATCATCATAAAATGAACATTAAAAGAAAAGAGAGAAGAATTTAAACATAGTCAAAGTAGAGGGCTGTCTCACATGTTCAGAAAATTGTTCCAGGTTTTAGGTGCATATAATGAAGAGTTAAATTATTTGTGTTTTATATTATGGTTGTTCATCTTTTATTTCTTTTCTCATTGTGCAAGCAGGTGACGGACTCCCAAAGAGTTACAGAGTGCACCTTTAAAGTGATTTTAATGTCCTTCTTTTAATTTTTACTTTTTGTACAAATTGTGCTCAACAAATAAACTTGTAAATTGTGTTTTTATATCACACTTTTCTACCTTCAAGGCACTCAAAGCACTTTACATTAAGCAACCACTCACTCATCCACACACACACACATGCATACACCAGTGTACACAGACACAGGGGGCAAGGTGTGTAAAGTGTCTTGGCCAAGGACACAACGACAGCATTCATCTGTGGGAGCTGGAATTGCACCACCAGCCTGTGTGCCAGCGGGTCTGACTGCTCTGCCAATGATGTTTAATTCAGGAGTGGGATTCGAACCACCAACCTGCAGATCAGTGGATTTGCCTTACAAATTAAAAGAAAGGGTATTTAACTTTCTAGAGGTGACACATTCCTTGCATGAAATAGAAAATTAAAACTTTACTTTGGAACATTCTCCATGGAGATACACATTTTATGCAACACTAGAATATTGTAGCCAAACTGTCAAAGGAACAACATTTCCATGGAAACAGGCAGGAGGAGGCCCTGTCAAAGTCAAAAATAAGAGCAAAGCCTCCTATAACTATTTATATTTCAGCTTCATGTTATATGATGCTAATCTGAGGACAGCTGACCATTCAAAATATACTTTGTTTTGAAATGTTGATACATAAACCCCATTCTGAAATCTATGGATAGAGTATAACTGACAGAGAAATTGCTGTACCAAGCACATTGTCAGCTCAGTCCTTGTTATGTTGTTATAATACTCCCTACAGCAGAAGCCTGCAAAGACTTGAATGGACAAAACCCAACCCACACTGTGTGCATGTAAACATAAAGTGTGTGGTGCGCAGTTATCTCGGCTATCTAGAGATTGACCGTTACACACTTGACTAGGGGTGTAAATCAGACACTTCATGCCGATTCGATACAATATCGATTTCTTAAGCCAACGATTTGATTATTTTCGATACTTGAGAATTCCCCATGATTCGATACTACTCGATTCAATGGTGCATAGTTTTCAATTTATGTATTAATGATGTTTTGAATAAATTTTATTACAGAAAAATTCAATTAGATTCTCTTGTGGACGCTTAGATGCATTTGGATCGTCGGCTGTAGGATCGATGCATCGATACGAATTGATTATTATTTACACGACTACTGCTGACCACTGTTTAGAATCCAGAGCAACTGATCGCTGATAAGATCTGCTGATATCAAATTATGCTATTTAAATTTACAAAAACTCAGCCACAGACTTTCCCTCACCACAAAACCATAAAAGAGCTGTGGTGCCATGTCTTCAGCAGTTATCTCTTTGCACTCAAGTGCTGAAATAAATCTTTATGAGTATTATTAGACTGGAGGTCAACTAAAACAAAATATAAGCCTGTGCTGGAGAGTTAAGGTCAATAGTCAATATGCTAAATCCAAATATTGGCAGGATATATCTCTAGTCCAGAGTCCTGCCTCTCTTTACAGCGCTCTGGCTCTTTATTCTACAACAGCTTTGGCACCAAAGCTCATATTTCACAACAAAATGACAAAATTATGTAAGAGTCCATTTTTCCCTATTAGTTATTATTTGTAAAGCTAGTAGACCAGGCCAGCTCTATTAACACCCAATACGTTAGCAACTCAATTTACAATTTAGTAACTCATTGCACCTATTGTGCCAACCACAGTAACAATTACGACATCTGTAAAGGTAAGGACAGCAGTGTTTTGTTTTTTATTGGAGATACACAAGTGGTCTGTGTTTCTAGAGGTAAACACACAAACACAAACACTCATACACTAAAATACTAAAAATGAGGCCGAGTACAAACCATTGACTGTATAAAGAAGTGGACTAAGGGAGTGTGACATCACCCATAGCGCTCGGCTCCAGTTAAATGAAGCTCACCAAATTTGGATCATGTAGAGCGGGTTAATGCAAGCATTTTAAGGCCAAAATGACGAGGCTCACAGCAGCAGATATGGAGAGAGGGGCGACGTTTTTTTCAATACAAAGTGATTTGGAGTTGATGGAGCCGTAAGCACCCCCATGCTCACTTCCTATTTGGAGTGTAGTGGCTAGCAGGTTAGCTATGTCCAGCTCTGGAAAAAAAAAAAGACCACTGCATTTTTTTCTGAACTCAGCATCTCTACATGTATTACAGCCATTCCATTCCAGCGTCTGTTGAATTCCAACACAAACACAAAGCTGAGATACTTCAGTTCTTGCACCAGGAGTGGAATAAAGTCACCCAAGAACAATGTGAACGACTTGTGGAGAGCATGCTAAGACGCATGAAAGCTGTGATTAAAAATAAAGGTTATTGCACCAAAGATTGATTTCTGAACTCTTAAGTGTAAACATTGGTGTTATGTTGTTTTCAAATGAATTTGATCTTGTTTCTTTGCATTGTTTGATGTCTGCAAAGTGCAAACATGTCTCTTTTTTGTTTTGTATTTTGACCATTTGCATTTTCTGTAAATAAATGCTCTAAACGATAATATTTTTATTTGGAATTTGGGGGAGATTTTGTCAGTAGTTTATAGGCTCAAACAAAAATGTTCCTTTTGCCCAAACACATACCTATAAGTAGTAAAATCAGAAAAACTGATAATTTTGCAGTGGTCTCTTTTTTTTTCCAGAGCTGTCCATTTATACAGTCTATGATACAGACAAACCAGTTGAGAACCAGACCCTCCAGGAATTCGCGATGTTGCGATTTGCAACTTCAACGCAACTTCAGCCAATCCCCGTGAATTCAGAGCGGTGTTGCAATTTTGACCAATCACCGCAACTTTTCCGCAATTTTTACTAATTTTGACCAATCATCGGCGACGTATTGAACGCCGACCAACTTCCTTCTGTGTAGGAGACATAACTGAGATGAGGTGCACGGTGCGTTTGTGTGTGTGTGTGTGTGTGCGACAGAGGCGGTGGGTCACGTGTGTGTGTGGGTGTGTGCACGTACGGAAGTGTGTGCGTGTAAAAGCGCGCGCTCACCTGTCACACAGAGGAGAGAGTCAGGGTTGGGGTGTAGCCGTATTTTTTGTTGAACGCAAACCATTCATTCATCTTTCACGTTAATCTGTTCATCCTGCTGGTTTTCATGAGTTCCATTTCATCCTGCTGCGCTGTCATAGCTGTGTGCGCTCTTTTTGTAATAAATGCACAAAACGCATATCTGGATCTCAGCGTATCTGTCACCATAGCCTCCTCTTTGCGCGTCACAAATCTGCGAGCCATAGGACCCAACCTCATATTCTCGGCGGCTAAAAGGTTTGAGTTTGGAAGCCGCAACATTCTGCTTTACTTCCGTGTGACAAAACGAAACTGCGGCCGTGTCCCAGTTCCCAGAGCGCACAGCTCGGAGCGCGGCCCGAAGGGGGCTCAGACTGCAGTCAAGGAGGTGCACACTTGCTCAACCCCGACTGCAGTCCGCGGACCGCTTAACGACTGCGGTCTTCGGACCGCGTGTTAACTGCGCATGGGACAAAAAAGAAGTGGGACAGCAGTCGTCGCGCCGGTGTACTGTCGAAATGTGTGACGCACATGCCCTTCGGGCCACGCTCCGAGCCGCACGCTCTGGGAATTGAGACATGGCTTCTAATGGCAAAGAAACATGTCTGCGGCGCCATTTGCCCACAAAAATAACAGCAAAAGACCGCGCGAAACAGTTCCCCTCCTAGTAGTCATTTATTTTCGATGTTGGTAAGGTTGTTTTAGGACCATATCTGTGATCTCTGTGTCTTTGTATTATTCTTTGTCAGTAATAACTCAGTATTCAAAATATTACTAAATTTTAATTACAAAAAGCGAAAATCGCAACTATTTATCGCAACTTTCACTTCCTCCCGCAACAAAATCGCAACAAAAACCTTAAAAGCGCCGCAACTTTCATCGCAACTTTTTGTAAAAGCTCCCGCAAATTCAGGCATTTTAGCCCGCAACAATCACAAAAAATGCCCGCGAAATCCTGGGGGGTCTGGAGAACCATCAGAGGAGCAGGTGGAGAGAGATGCCCAGTAATACTCACTCTCTGGATTAGTCATAAAGGAAAACCTAATGGTGATTGACTCTCTTCTAAAACACATTAGTGAATTTCGTGAGTTATTCCAGTAACATCTCGGGAACAGTAAAAGACTTGAGAGCAGCCTCATTAAATATGAAACAGACCCCAGTTTTTTCTATGGTAAATATTGACTGTGGAAAAATGCTAATGGTTTATTGCCAACATCTATTTATGACCACTGAAAATGCAACTCAGCACTGCAACTGTATTGGTAACTGTTTATCCCACATATAAACCCTTTGACTGAATACTGTTAAATAGTTCTAAGCACTGCTGTGTCTTATGTAGTTTGTCTTAACCTTACAATTATGTCTGGCAATATGACAAAAAGATGCAAGATTCAATAAATATGTTTTGTATTGTAATAAAAATATCACTACAATATTTCAATAAACTTTTTCTGGGCGATTTTGCCTGAAAATAAAATTGCCAATTCATTGAAAAAACAAAACAAAACTAGATTTGTTTTTTTCCCCTATCTCCACTAAAAATATTCTGCAAACTAAAGAACATTTTCAAAACTTAAATGGCCACAAATTCTGCATATTTAGGCTGAGTTCTTCTCTCAAACTAACAACAACACTGTGGGAATACTGGAAGTGCTCCACTGTGTTTTTAAGAAGAAGAAGAAGAGGAAGAAGTGACTTTATTGATCTCACACTGGAGAAATTCTTCTCTGCATTTTAACCCATCCTATATATATATATTAGGAGCAGTGGGCAGCACACTTCTGCGCCCGGGGACCATCTCCATGATCTTCTTGCTTCGGTTTGGTCAGGACCTAAGCTGGAGGTACCTATGGTGCATGTTTTGGGTTGATGGGGGAAACCGGAGTGCCCGGAGAAAACCCACCCAGACATGGGGAGAACATGCAAACTCCACACAGAAAGGCCCAGGCGACCCGGGGATCGAACCCGGAACCTTCTTGCTGTGAAGAGTGAGTGCTAGCCACTCAGCCACCGTGCCGCCAAAAAAAACTCCATACACCTTGACTAGAATCACTTGGTTAATTTCAATCCTGGAATTGCTCATCTCTACTGAACAAAAAAGGTCAAATGTAGCTGTTAACGTGAAAACTACCACTACATGACATCACACGGTGGAAAAGAGCATTTTGAGCTTTGGAGATGTAGACAAACTAATAATAAACGATTACTCAAACATAATGAAATAAAATGCAACTCTAGGTATGTTTTTGAGGAGGTGACAGCATTCTAACATGTTTCTAACAAATCAGTTTTGCATAATATAGGACCTTTAAAATATTGTATTCAGTTATCATATTTAACCCACTGGCCATTGGGGAAATCTTTTATGAATGCGATAAAACAAACCATTAAATTAAACATGCAGCGCCAACAACACTGTTACTGATTTCAAAACATCAGCGCTGCCATGGTCGTGTGCAAAACTCTGCTCCTGTGACTGCGATGAGAGGTTTTTCTTATTTTCAATGCAATTTCCAAAGCAAGAAAGTGAGGAAAGTAAAAAACAATTTTCTTCCAAACAAATTGGTTTAAATTTTTACTTTTTCTTACCCAGCCTTCTACTGTACACTTGTCTTATAACAACATTAAAATACCACCATAACAGACAGTATTGACACAGTCTTAACATAATATATTCCAGTTTACTAAAGGTGTATTATGTTACAGTTCAGTCTGAAGCCTCTGTTATCACCTGGAGCATGAGGAGGAAGTAGGACTAGCCCCACAGCACTGACAACTGCACATAATGATAAGACAGGAGAAGGCCTGTGCTCCAGCAAACTGACTAACTGGCATCTCTTATAGGGGTGAAGAAATCTATACGCAGATATTTATAAACACTAAAACCATAAAACTGAAACTTGATACTCATCTGAATAACATTGATTTGACACTGAAAGAAAGTCAGATAAATAGGACATAGTTGAGACGTACATGGAATAGTCTAGATCTATCCGTGGGTTTCAGAATGATGAAAAATAGGACTGCTGCCGTAGCGATTAACAATGTAACAACCAAATATTGCATAATATTGCACAAAATATTGGAAAAATTTCATATAACAGGAAGCTGAAACCCATGAATCTCAGAACTAGTGTAACACTGCATTGTAATATTCAAGAATGTGTGTTGTCTATTGTATAAATAGTGTTTTTATTATAATTGGTATCAAAATAAAGTTGTGATTTATGACAACACTGCCATCTCTACCTTTAATAACCAGCTCTACAATTACAGCTGTTGTAGCAGTTATGCAAGAGGAGGTGAGTGGAGCAGTCTGTATAAGAGGACATAGCTCCATTGACCTTTCAGCTAATTACATCGGAACTGGAGCCAAGCATTCAAACAATCCAAGCTGAAGGATATCAAAAACAGCTGCTTACACCTCGAGATATAGATTCATTTAGTCACACTAGGCTCTATATTCTGATCTGTGTTATAACGTTGTTTCTTCATCATAAACATATCTGCTGGAGTTGTATTTAGTTTCATTCACACATGTTCAATAAACAAATCCTGCAGATTTAGACTGTGGTAATACTGGAAGTGCTCCACTGTGTTTTAAACTCCATACACCTTCACTAGAATTATTTGGATAATGTCAACCCTGGAAATGCCAATCTCTACTAAACAGAAGATATAAACTACCACTTTATGACCTCACAAGGTGGAACAGAGTGTTTTGAAGTTTGCAGATGTAGACAGACTAATAATAAAGGGTTACTAAAACATGTGTGAATGAAACAAAACACAACTTCAGGTATGTTTTTAAGAAGGCAACAGCATTTTAACATTGCTTAAAGGGCATGTTTGTGTAAGTTTCAGTTTCAGTTAAATCCCCTGCCTATAGATAGACCTTGACAGTTGTTGGTTCAAATCTTGTTTTCTTCAGGAGGCCATAAAGTTGTTGTGTAATTGGGCAAGACACTCCCATCATTCTTTTTGTTGTGACTGCATGATTGAAGAGTCTTGGAGAGCAGCCAATCCATCCTGTTTTGAGAATTAAGTTAACAGTCAAGTACAATTATCAAGGTCACAGGGCATGTTTTGTCTTTTGGGACCAGAGTTTTTTATCTTTTATCGGCATAAAGCACAAGTTATGAGACAATATTCATCATTTAATTTGAATCAAGTTAGCTACTCTTTGTCCTTTGGTCATAACAGCTATTTGTGGCAGTAGTAACCTAAGCAGCTCTCTAGAACACAAAGTACATCTGGAGACAGTACTGCAAATGTATCTTTCACTACCATTTACTGTATATTTTCTCTGTATATTGTAATTTGTGAACTACTGTATTCAATTCATTTCCCTTGTGGATCAATAAAGTTTAAAGGTCCTATATTATGCACATTTGACTCTTGTGACCTTTAAACTGTGTTGGAACCTGTATCAAAAACATACCTGTATTTGTGTTTTGTTTCATTCACACATTCATTATTAGTCTGTCAGCATTGCTAAAACGTAAAAAATATCTAATTTAGTCTCGCTTTAGTTGTTGTTTTAGTCCTAGTTTAGTCCTGGCTTAGTCTTGCTTTAGTTGTCGTTTTAGTCGTAGTTTAGTCCTAGTTTAGTCCTGGCTTAGTCCTGGCTTAGTCTTGCTTTAGTTGTCGTTTTAGTCGTAGTTTAGTCCTGGTTTAGTCCTGGTTTAGTCTTGCTTTAGTCTTGCATTAGTTGTTGTTTTAATCCTAGTTTAGTCCTGGGTTAGTCTTGTTTTAGTTGTTTTTGTTGTTTCAAGCATGTAAAAGCATCTGAGTGAGCTGACAGTATCTAGACCATCAATATTTTTTATCACAAACGCTGTCATATGCTCATATACACTACTACACAGGCCTGTCTGTACATTTATACATTTATTTATCTATACTCACGTCATAAAGTTTTCAAGTAAACAGCTACCTTTTACCTTTGGGTTTCGTAGAGCTTGCCAATTCAAGGTCTGAAATCATCCAAATTATTCTAGTGAAGGTACATGGAGTTTAAAAACTCAGTGGAGCTGTTCCTGTATTACCACATGACATCACAAGGTGGAGCACAGTGTTTTCAGTTTGAGAGGAGAATTCAATCTAAATATGCAGGGTTTGCGTGTTAAACATGAGTGAATAAAACAAAACACAGCCCCAGGTGTGTTCTTGATGAGGAAACATTATAGTATAGATCATAAAATAGAAAAATATGGGCCTTTAAGAGACAAGAATGCAAAAGGATTGAATTAACTCACCAAGTTTCATGAGCAGAGCCAGGAGAATCCACATAGAGATCTCAAAAGGTTTTCTGACATGTTTATAGTTGAAGGATAAAACAGGAAACGCCTTTTTATGGACAGTGGACATGTTGTGGTGTCCCGAGCCGTCTCCGTGGACTGTCCCCGTGGGTCCGTCGTTTTTCGGGACAACATCACGACTCGAGGAGGCGACCGCCAAGCAAATGAGCAGCAAAACGCACCAAAACCTTGCACTGAAGTGGAGAGACGAGCGAATGTCGGTGGGACTCTGGAAGAAGCCAGGGAGCACAGCCATTTTTAGATAAAATACGGCTAAAATTACACCCGAACAATGCCCATTAAGCGGAGATCAGCGCTGCGCCAGATCCGTGACAGAAGCGCTGCTGCTGCTGGATGGGTGGAAGAAGTTCGCCAGACGCATTAACCTACTTTTACGCACCAACTCCTCTGTCATTTTCAGTGCATAAACATCTACGACAACTACATATAGACAGCGTAACTCCATGTAATTTGTGTCCCGTGTCTTGAGTCGGCATTGCGCTTAGTATTGTCCAGTTTGGGTGCGTGTAAAGGCATTCACTAGTTGCAGACTCTCCTCTCCCCAGCGATGCGTTGCGGTGGTTTTCTCACGCTTTCTCCTCATCATTTGATTAACGGGAGTGCCGAAGATCTGTAAAATAGTGCCGTCTGGTGGAGGGATGACCAAAAATGTAAAAAAAAAAAAAAAAAAAAATCCAGGGCATAAGTTAAATGTAGAGTCATTTCTGCTACATTACGCAGAATTGACTCTTGTCTTGTTTAATAGGAACAGTGCATATTAATGAACATCTACATTGTTGCAGTGTAAATATAGATAAATAAGATTATAGCAAAAATCCTCATTTCCATCTGTAGTCCCTAGGCAGGTGACACCACAGCAAAAAACAACAAACATAAAACCATTTGTCTCCCATCTATAATTCCATTCTTAAACCTAAATCAAAACAAACAAAAGAAACAATAGGGCTAGCCAGGTCAGGGCCGGAGGTGTGAAAAACAGTCGTGTAGGGGTGAATAGGTATGCTAAACTAGACGCCAGAGAAACAAAAGACAGAAACAAATAGGCGAGATAGTTTCGAAAAAATTGCAGTATAGTTAGCTCCTCCCTGCAGCGAGATATAAGCAGTGTCTTACCAGCACTCTAACCAGAACTGACGAAGCCTCTCGGATGAGCGGCGAAACATTTTCGACCAAATAAACTTTGTCCAGTTGACAAATTGAATTTCTCCTGTTATCAACAAACATAAAACCAATAACAAGTATTAACAGCATTTAAACATTAAACGTGTCCACAAGTCTGGTTTTCCTTTAGCCTCTGTTTCAAGTATGATTTGAAAGTGGTCAGTGTTGGAGTCTCTCTTATTGATCATGGAAGAGAGTTCTAGAACTTAGTGCCTCTGACTGAGAGCACAGTTTGTCCAATGTAGTGCGTCTGTGCTAGTCTGGTTAACACCTGACCCTATCACAAGTGAGATATGGGTCTGGAAACTAGCTTCGAAAAATCCCGTAGTGGAGGTGTGGTTAGCGATTGCCAACGGCCGTTTATTGGGCGTTATGAATGTCTATCATTGAGCGTGTACGTAAGTCCATAGCCAATCATGTCAGTTGTCAGTTCAAACTACAAGCTTCCGTTTGTCATGTAGTACGCGTCACCGTCTTGCCACACCTCCCCCGCTCTCTGATTGGGGCCCTAAATCTGGGACTCTCGCTTGGACGAGTTTCCAGGCCGCCTTCCAGTTCGAAACGAACGGAAGCGGCCTGGGAATTCCCAGGCTACGTCTGTGCAGGACCTCACAGTTCCCCTGGGGTCTGTGTGGGACCTCACAGCTCACAGTTCCCATCCCAATGACAGTCTTTGTTTTAATAAAAATCCTGTAGCAGAGGAGCAAGCCCATGTAAAACTTTATATATAAAACATCCATATTTGAAATGAACAAAATTATTAAAATTAAGCAAGTTGTACTTGTCTACAATAATGCAGTTGTGGAACTGAGAATGGTTTCTTGTACAATATTTTCACAGCTTTTTAAAAAAGTGATTCCACTGGTTACAATGCTGTTATCCAGACCCTCCAGGAATTCGCGATGTTGCGATTTGCAACTTCAACGCAACTTCAGCCAATCCCCGCGAATTCAAGGCGGTGTTGCAATTTTGACCAATCACCGCAACTTTTCCGCAATTTTTCCTAATTTTGACCAATCATCGACGACGTATTGAACGCCGACCAACTTCCTTCTGTGTAGGAGACATAACTGAGATGAGGTGCACGGTGCGTTTGTGTGTGTGTGTGCGGCAGAGGCGGTGGGTCACGTGAGTGTGGGTGTGTGCACGTACGGAAGTGTGTGCGTGTAAAAGCGCGCGCTCACCTGTCACACAGAGGAGAGAGTCAGAGTTGGGGTGTAGCCGTATTTTTTGTTGAACGCAAACCATTCATTCATCTTTCATGTTAATCTGTTCATCCTGCTGGTTTCATGAGTTCCATTTCATCCTGCTGCGCTGTCATAGCTGTGTGCGCTCTTTTTGTAATAAATGCACAAAACGCATATCTGGATCTCAGCGTATCTGTCACCATAGCCTCCTCTTTGCGCGTCACAAATCTGCGAGCCATAGGACCCAACCTCATATTCTCGGCGGCTAAAAGGTTTGAGTTTGGAAGCTGCAACATTCTGCTTTACTTCCGTGTGACAAAACGAAACTGCGGCCGTGTCCCAGTTCCCAGAGCGCACAGCTCGGAGCGCGGCCCGAAGGGGGCTCAGACTGCAGTCAAGGAGGTGCACACTTGCTCAGCCCCGACTGCAGTCCGCGGACCGCTTAACGACTGCGGTCTTAGGACCGCGTGTTAACTGTGCATGGGACAAAAAAGAAGTGGGACAGCAGTCGTCGCGCAGGTGTACTGTCGAAAAGTGTGACGCACATGCCCTTCGGGCCACGCTCCGAGCCGCGCGATCTGGGAATTGAGACACGGCTTGTAATGGCAAAGAAACATGTCTGCGTCGCCATTTGCCCACAAAAATAACAGCAAAAGACCGCGTGTCTTTGTATTATTCTTTGTCAGTAATAATTCAGTATTCAAAATATTACTCAATTTTAATTACAAAAAGCGAAAATCGCAACTATTTATCGCAACTTTCACTTCCTCCCGCAACAAAATCGCAACAAAAACCTTAAAAGCACCGCAACTTTCATCGCAACTTTTTGGAAAAGCTCCCGCAAATTCAGGCATTTTAGCCCGCAACAATCATAAAAAATGCCCGCGAAATCCTGGGGGGTCTGGTTATCTCCTCAGATGTCTCCTCAGATGTCATGCAGTTTAAAACTCGACTGAAAACTCACTTCTCCCTGGCATTTAATACTAGCTAGACAGGATCTTGGTGTTTTTACTGCAGTTTTTTAGTGTATTGTTTTATCTCTATATCTATCACACAGGCAACTTGGACTCAAGAATGCAGTCAAATGCAAAGGCCTTGGTTCAGTTCAACAGAAACTGTCCTTCAATGGGTAAGGCTTAATATGACAAATCAGGCGGATAAACAACAAAGGAAGATAAGATATTATAATGTGAACTAAAATATCCTCCAAAACTGGGAAATACTCTAATTAGAGAACAGGCTGGGAATAACTCAGGAACAGATTCTTCAAACAGGGAATAATGCAATATTGCACAAATTGCAAACAGCAGAAATCAGATTCAGAGTTTCAGATACAGAGCCTGAGAGTCTCTTGACTGGTCGACAATCTAGCAAGAAGTGACTGGGCAGAGGGAGTTTATATAGACAACACTGGGATGACTGGGGAATGAGCGGAAGCTGCAGGAAAAAACAGGGAGGAAGCAAAAGATGGACTGAATCAGGCTAAGAAAATAAAGCTGGACTGGGGATAACATGTAAGCAACAGGTAAAACTGTGACAATATCTGTTTCTTCTGTTGTTTGTTGACTTTTATGTGAAGCATTTTGGTCATCTGAAGTTTAAATGTGCCATATAAATAAACTTGAATTGAATCAAAAACATACCTGGAGTTGTATTTTGTTTCATTCATACAGGTTTGAGAATTATTTGTCTGTCTATATCTCTAAAGCTCAAAATGCTCTGTTCCACCTTGTGATCTCATGAAGCTATAGTTTTCAAGTTGTCAGTCACCTTATGTTCAGTAGAGATCGCCAATTCCAGGCCTGAAATCATCCAAATGATTTTAGTGAAGGTGTAAAGTTTAAAAACACAACAGAGCACTTTCTATATTACCACATGACATCACAAGCTGTAACAGTGGAGTGTTTTCTGTTTCAGAGAAAAACTCAGTGTAATTATGCATGTTTTGGGTGTTAAACATGTGTGAATGAAACCAAACACAACACCAAGTATGTTTTTGATGAGGAAACAATATTACAACATAAATCAGAAAATAAAAGTAGGTCTATAAATCTATCTGTGCTATCACACATCAGCACTGTGCCTCTCTGTGAATAAACCAGACTTTCTTTCAGGAAGTTTGTATTAAACCAGTGCGTCTGTGTGTGTTACTGCTTTGTCCTGACCTATGTTTGTGTATTCTGTTGTATTTTATAACTCTCTTTACTGATCTCTCATGTCATTCATATAAGGCCTAAATAATCCATAGTTTTATTCACATTGTCCAAACTGGCTGTAGCCCCACATCCTGCCTCTGCTGTTCCCACCAGACTCTTCTGCACCAGTGAGTCCAGAGCCCAGAAGATTTTCACTGTTTTATTTTAGATTATTTAAACAAAACAACACATTCTTATGGATTTACATTCACTGACACATTATAAAATAACACGCACAAAGTAAGTTATATCGTTATGTAATATTCAGATGAGAGAGATGTTTCTACATAGTGTCAATAAATAAATATATTTGGCCAATTTGCACTTACATTATAGGTTCTATATCATGCAAAAATTCACTCTAGTGAGCTGTGGAGTTGTGTTTTGTTTCATTTATTTGATTTCAGTTCAAATGTGAGAGTACCTGGTTCTTTTTGGCAGCTGCAGAGTCACAGTTTTGCTGGGGAGGTTGAATCGACGTTGGGCCCCTGCACTGTGCTGGGGTTGGATTAGTGGATCGTGACATTCCCTGCAAGAAAAATAACATGATAGTATTCACCTGTTTACTTCCTCTTACCTTTAAGAAGTGAGCCTATTTAATTTTCAAAATGCAACAGGCATACAGACATTAGACGGGACAATGTACGTGTGTGTGTGTGTGTGTGTGTGTGTGTGTGTGCGTGCGTGTGTGTGTGTGTGCGCGTGCGTGCATGCGTGTGCGTGTGCGTGTGTGCGTGTGTGTGTATGCATGTGTAAAAGTGTGACCTTGACCCTAACCTCCTAACCCCAACTCCTAACCAATTAAATCCAAGAGTTTATTGTCACTGACAAAGAACAACAAAATAACGTTTAGAGCATTAAACACTGCATAGTTTTGATGTAAAGTGCAATACCAAATGTGCAAAATCTCATAAATAATTTAAAAAAAAACAGTGTAAACATTAGCACAATAAAGATATTCAGCACATATTCAATACCCTAGCACTAACTCTGATCCTGACCTCGAACTTCCTTTGTCTATGACAAAGCTTTTTTTTTTTAGGTATAGCCAGGCACAATGTGTTTTGTATTGTATTTTTGTATTTTTGTATTTTTGTATTTTTGTATTTTTGTTTGACCTCCAGCTGTGCTTCCACACAGCTATTCTTTCTGGACTCAATGACCTATGGTGCATGTTTTTTTGGGGTTGTCACATAATTTAATTGTCACATAAATTTTCAAAATTTTTTGATGTGGTGCATCAAAAATTGGTTACAATTTGCAACCCATTGAGAGTCATTTACTTTTTTGTCACTGACCAATATGGCTGACATCTGGTTGAGTGGATAGCGTTGTCATAATAATATATTAATATGAATAGGTTATGAGAGTAAAGAGAATGCTAAGAAAGGGAGGGAGGGAAAGAGAGAGAGAGAGAGTAGAAAGAAGACAAAATTAAATAAGGAAAAATTAAATTAGTATAATATAGCTATGGGGTAGTGTTATTATCATGGTATAATTGCCCTTCAATATAAAGTTTATCCATTATATGTCTGTCCTGCCACTGAAGCTGCTTCTGGTAAGGGTGTTTATTCTCCTTTTCTTTTGCTCCTACACGGTGGACACAGGCAAATGAGGAGTTGTTGACATATACTGGCACAAGATGAGTTGTGAGAGATTTTACAGATATTTTTTTTTGTGACGTATTTTTTTGTGACTTCTTTGATTTGGCTTTGACTATATTCTACACTTTCACAGAGAATATTTATAAAGCGTCTCAGTGAGCAATACTGTGGTGTCCAGAGAGGCAAGTCTCTGTTTATATAGAAGATATAAGATTAGTGTTTGTACCTGAGGAAGATACACAGCAACCACATCAGGGGCAATGTTCTATGAGTCTATCCAAACTATGACAACTTTATGACCTTTGTCTCATTCCAGACCCACCCCGACGCCAGAGGCCAATGAAATTGATCTGTGGAGTATCTATGCAACAATGGGTAACCATGGCAACATTGTAGTTAGTTGGATCATCTGGAACAATGAGACAGAGGCTTTGAATGTGACCGGAACATGGGCGATGAGGGTGTTTAAGAAGGCAGTGACCAGTGCATTTATGTGTGTGGTGTTTTGTTTGCCACCAGGTATAGCAGTGACTACAGAGATGTTCTATACATTTGATACAATGGCAGGAGAAGAGGACAGATTTCTGCCTCTACCCATGGAAAAGGTAGCAAAGAGTCTGATTTACAGCCCCACAAACAGAAAGATACAGTATACAGTGTGGCCATACCAGCTTGTCAAAGCCTGATCTCGTCAGATCTCAGAAGCTAAGAAAGGCAGGGCCTGGTTAGTACTTGGATGGGAGACCGCTGGGAATTCCAGATGCCACAGTGGGGCGCCAGTCACAAAAACTGTCATTGTGTCCTTAGGCAAGACACTTTCCCACATTGCCTAGTATGAAAGTGGAGTGTGTGTGAGTGTTGGAGGTGGTCAGAAGGGCTGATGGTGCTTCCATCAGTCTGCCCCAAGGCAGCTGTGGCTACAGAATAATTATATTATACATGTACACCGATGGGTGTCTCCTAGCTTGCCAAACTAGCTTCAACTGAAGGACCAAGTAGACAACTGCAGTCTCGAAATCTTTCTGAATTGTGAACTATTATCTCTATCTCTCTTATCTATTCTCTTGCTATTTTTGCTACTTATTTTGAATTTATTACCATTTATATTTTTGCTCTCTTTATCTTTGTTTAGGTTTGTTTGTAAAATAGGTTCTTTCAGTGTAGTCACTTAAATAGGTATTAAATCATTTTCACATAACTCACAAACTCCATTCATTCAAATGTAGTTCCATTTTCAAAGGTAGTAGTCCGTCAAACAGAAAGGAGACATATTCCCAGGCAGCAGTAGAAGTAGTAGTAGAAGTACACAGTTCACAGCTATCCACTGAAGTACAAAACCACATGCTGACATTTCTACAAACAAGGTTCTAAATTAGCTCCAGATATTTATCAGTAAAATGCATATACAGTAGCTTAGTACATGACAACACAGTAAACATGAGCACGGAGACATCAGCAAGGTGGAAAATGAGTTGGAAAACCAAAACACCCTAACGCAGCTACTCCAGAAGTACTGGAGGTCAGAGGTCAGGGAAGAGTAACTCACATTCTTATATAGCGTGAGCTCTAATCCCACTGATTGATCTGATTAAATTAAATGTCCAAACTGCATAATGCCACATAAAGATCACCATAATCCTCCTCTGCCCTATGCAAAACTAACTCTTGCGAGCATTAAGACATGTTATAATGCTGTTACCTCCTCAAAAACATACCTGGAGTTGTTTTGTTTCATACACACATGTTTGAGTGACATCTCCAAAGCTCAAAATGCTCTGTTCCACCTTGTGATGTCATGTATTGATAGGCAAGTTAACAGCTGCCTTTACCTTTTTTTAGTACAGATTGGGAGTTCCAGAGATTAAATTATCCAAACGATTCTAGTGAAGGAGTATGGAGTTTAAAAACATCATAACATACACTGACGGCATATTGGCCCTTTAAGAATAGACCACTGGATGCATGGAAGTTTTACATTTTTTATTCAAATATTACTTGATAAATTGCATTAATTTATAGCAATATTCATAAAATTTGAACATTACAATTTGTGATCAGGTGATAGGATAAATGCTGTTTATGCTGTTGATGTGTTAATTTTTTTTATTCAAGTTTTTGTATTACATGTACTATATTTAAAGGTCCCATGGCATGAAATTTTCACTTTTTTTTAAAAATGGAAAGCGTCTCATATCTTCCTCCGCTCTTAAAACACGGAAGTGGGTGACAGCGCACAGCTAATCCAAGAAACAGCGGCGTATTTGGCCATAACCCACCCGCTGCACTGGCCTGTCTCTGTCCTCCTCATTTGCATTCAAGCAACAACGCCCAGAATAAAGCATTTCAGAGACATATTTAGCCTCATGAAGACAGTCAGAGTCATATCTCATGCACTGAGGCTTGATTTTGATTAGGATTCATTTACAGTATTAGGGAACCATTAAGGCGCCATATAAAAGCATCAAGAAGTACCATGTCATGGGATCTTTAAACACAAGAAAGTGATACATTAAAAGATTTAAAAAAAAAAAGTGATACAAAACATTTTCATTGAAGGAGAATTAACGTTTTTTTACAATCTGAGCCTTATTTCGGTAATAAAACAAGTTGTTTTACTCACCCATAGCACTTTGGTGTCATTTGAAGCATTTCCGGAGATGTTTTAGATTAGCGATATCCGTGAGTGATCGGGGCACGACGTTGCAGTCACCAAAATAACACAAACTTTAGCACTTTTCAAATCACAGAAGCTCGCTGTGTCAGCGTAGACTTTAAGTGGAGTCCAAAGTGGCCTGAAACCCGATATCCAGCTATATTTTCATCTGATGACATCATAGAGGACAGCGCGCATGTGCGAATTCCCCAGCTGATTCGCAGATAAACACCGCTCTGAACTTTTCTGTTGCAAGCAAGACATGGCTGAAGATTCGGATTTTGACACTGAAGAGGAGTTATTTGAGTATGATGGCCCTCCCTATCGTTTTGCGCCTGAGTATATGGATGAGGAGACAGAATGGATACGGAAAGAATGAAGCGGAGACAGTTTTAGGAGCAGCGCAGAGAACAGCCATCGGTTTCGCATTACTTCTCAGAATCGTGCGCTGAATCCGCTGGCCTTCTTTCTTTTCCTTTGCTGGTAAAAAATCGTCCTGACTGAAGTGGGTACTGCAAACACGATGGTCCAAACGTCTTACAGCTTTGCGTTTCATGTTTGGGTCCCGAGAGCTGAGAGCGAAATCAGCTGTGACTGAGCGCATGCGCACTGGCCTCCTCATCTACTCTAAACTATGGCTAAATTAGAGGCCACTTTTGACTCAACCAAAAGTGTAGACTAAGACATTGAGCTTCTATGATTTGAAAAGCGCTAAAGTTTGTGTTATTTTGGTGACTGCAACGTTGTGCCCTGACCACTCACGTTAACGGATATCGCTAATCTAAAACATCTCCGGAAACGCTCCAAATGACACCAAAGTGCTATGGGTGAGTAAAACAACTTGTTTTATTACCGAAATAAGGCTCAGATGGTAAAAAACGTTAATTCTCCTTTAATATTTCACCGTAAAACTCTTTGGCATTTTGTTCTTGACATTTATGCTGCAGTGGAATGTAACTGTGATTTTACTGAAAAGCTACAATCTTTTATATAGAAATGCAGCTAAAGTGTACAATATTTAGAGCAACGGCAATAAACGTGGAGATTTCATGGAGATTCTTATTATTTTTACTCATTCATTTCCTTCAAGGTGCATCGTGTAACTTTTCTGATGGAGGGTCTGTCAGATGCTTTACTCCATGGAGATCACTTTTGCTGGAATGTTTCACAGTATGGTATTAAACCTCTATCTTCATGGAGACCAAACCAGACCAAGTTACAGGTCAGATCCGTGGAGATGAAACCCCACTCACTATCAGAATGCCTGTTTTTCTATGTATTTTTAAGTTATAAAACCACCTGTATTTGAATAAATGTAAGGTAGAGCTGTTTAATGTCATACTGTGGAACACATTAGCAAACACCGCCAAAAAAGTTATAAGATCGTCCGAAAACAAAAACACATAAATTGTCTCTCGCCTGGTCTTGATTAGGTGTTTGATTTTCAACAAAAATGGTGAGAGTGACTAACTGAAAAAACTGTTGGCTAGTACTAATTAGTTTGTGATTGTAATGTGTAGTGTGAGAGACTTGTTTAACAGCACAAATCAGCTCACCTGTTGCAGTTCCAACCAAGTCAGCTCTTTCTGGTCGGATTGTGTTAAAACTTGGAAAAACTTGAGTAACAGAGCTTCAGACAGAGTAATGCTTTCAGTTAGCGTCACACCCCCAGAGAATGTAAAGTATGAATTCTTTGCTGAGACACACAACTTCACAACTTATCAACCTCTTAAAAAAACTCACAATTTCACTCTGAACACTTACTTTTACCTTTACAGTCATAACATAATAACACCATCTCCTCTGACATACATGGACCCTCGCATCGCGCTCTTTTCCCTCGGATTGTTCTCTCAGGCTGTAGTCCGGTCTTGATCCAGTCTGGACTTCTGGTCTAGACTCAGATGTGTTTGAATGCCAACTGCCTGGTGGTGGTCTGGATCGGGTCTTAGTCCTGGTCCTGATCCTGATCCAGGTCTAGAATAAGGCGTGTGTGTGTTTGAATGCCATCTGCCTGGTGCTGTACATAGAGACCCCCAGGCCCACTGCAGCCATCGTCATGGCGATGGGGTCCAGGAATCCGGACTGGGGCTGGAGCCGGACCTCCCCCGAGACCTGCCTCTGAGGATAGACAGAAAAATTAACATTCCTATTGAGTCCTTTGTACCGTAAAGTACAAGATGTCAAAAAGCAGACATTTTTTTGTACTGAAGAAGTGGATGAGCGAAATGTCTTCACTTCAAACCTTTGTCCATTTGACAGAATAAAATTTTTCTTTAGCAATGGAATGTACCTTGGATGAGGGACAGATTTCGCAAACATATTTGTTTTGTAGTTTGTTATGTATCAGTGGACTTTGATAGTGACACATTAATAGTACATTAGCCATTGGATAAATATAAAGGCTACCATCATTGGTCATGATTTGCTGCAGTTTTTTCCCTAATAAAATTCAGGCAAAAATGACAAGTATATAATGAAAGTCAGTACACTTTACCTTATTGCTATACCCAATCCAACTTCAAGGCCCTATATTATGCGAAACTGACTGGTGTGAGCTTTAAACCATGTTATAATTTTTCCTCATCAAAAACATATCTGGTCTATCTTGTGTTTTGTTTCATTCACACATGTTTGAGTAACCCTTTAACTTTAGTCTGTTTACATCTCCAAAGCTCGAAATACTGTTCCATCTTGTGATCTCATGTAGGGGTAGTTTTCAAATGAACAGCTACCTTTTACCTTTAGTTCAGGAACACTACATTCAAGGGCAAGGTGTATGGAGTTTAAAACACAGTGGAGCACTTCCTGTATTACAACATGACATCACAAGGTGGAACCGAGTGTTTTCAGTTTGAGAGAAGAACTCAGCCTAAATATGCAGGGTTTGTGCGTTAAACGTGTGAATGAAACAAAACACAACTCCAGGTATGTTTGTGATGAGGAAACAACATTATAACTTAGATCAGAGACTAAAGTAATAGTGTAACTGGGCCTTTTAATTAAATTTTTGACCAAAGTGCGTTAAATACAGAACTATAACATGAATTGTTAAATTAGAATGATGTTTTCAGTGTCAAAATTCTCAATAGGCTGGACATTCGGGTGTAGAGAGGGGGATGAGTTTTTATGTTTTTTGTTTAATTTTTGTTCTTGTTTTTGTTTTTGTATGTTAAAGGTGCACTACCATCACCTGCTTGTTTCTATGGAGATACCATTGCGCTGCCTGGAATGTTCCACAGTATGACATTAGCTCTACCTTACATTTATTAAATTACAGATGGTTTTACAGCTCTAAAATACCAACATTCTGACTGTGGGTGGGGTCACCTCTCCACAGATCTGACCTGTAACTTGGTCTGGTTTGGTATCCATGAAGATAGAAAGGTTTAATACCACACTGTGAAACATTCCAGACAAAGCCAGTAACATGTACATTGAGAAAAGCATTTGACGGACCCTCACAGTTCCACAATGCAACTTTAAAATAGAATTTAAAAAAAAATCTCACTGAACAAAAGCCCCGGTCATGGAGGTTACCGAGGACAGTTTGCTGTTGCTCTGAGATGAAGACGTCAGCAGCGAGAGGCGGAGTCTGACCTCGTTATATAAGACATAAAATATTCATTCACTTTGTCTCAAAGCATTTCAGTGAGCTCAAAATGGAAACCTGATGTCAGTTTAAGTCAAAATGTAAAATATTTTTGATAAGAAAAGACGAAGAAAGAGGTGTTTAATACATTTGCCATTGCGGTGAAAGAGGAAAGTCTCACAAACCTGAAGAAGGCGAAAATATCCTGGAGTGAGTCGCCCAAGTCTGATGATCATTTCTGCAGTTTTAACTTTACACCTGGAGAACATAAATAAAAAAAGAACATTTATTAACATTAAGACTATAAGTGTACAAAAAGTGCGCAGTGAGGAATGGTTAATTATTTAAGATCAGTTGTATTTGTTAACATGTCAATTTTCCAAGCCCTACTTTGTTTATTTATTTAGAATGAATTAACCTATATTTATAAAACTTATGTTTAATGATTAGTGACAAATATGAGTAACTGTCCACAACCAAATATATGTAAAATTAAATACTTTTAGCCATTGGCAGAGAGAAACAAAATTTCGATTCACTGTATGTTGAACACATATAGCAGAATTGACAATAAAGCTGACTTACAATTAAGCTGACTCACTCGCTTGACTTTACTTTTATTCCTTTATTGGGCTTAGAGCAAACAATGCGTTTCGCTTTTACAGCGTCATCAGTGCCAGGTGTGACTAAATACCCTATTTAGGTATAAGCCCAATAAAGGAATAAGAGTAAAGTCAAGCGAGTGTGCTGTAAATTTCTTCTTTTCTGGAATTATTCAATGTTCCTGTTGTTACCAGCACCTGGAAGCTGTGCATGGAGTTTTGAACTTTTGAATTAAAGCTGACTTTGATCTTTGATCTATAAACTAGTGTAAAGATAATTTTATTATTATTATTATTATTTTTATCTTATGGCCTTTGTGTTTAAAGGAAATAAATAATATGTCTTTGAACTGCTATCAGTTGCTATCAGGTATTGGCATATACAGCTCTGGAAAAAAATAAGAGACCACTGCATTTTTTTTTTTCTGAAATCAGCATCCCTACATGTATTACAGTCATTCCATTCCAGCATCTGTTGAATTCCAACACAAACACAAAGCTGAGCTACTTCAGTTCTTCACCAGGAGTGGAATAAAGTCTCCCAAGAACAATGTGAAAGACTTGTAGAGAGCATGCTAAGACACATGAAAGCTGTGATTAAAAATAAGAGTTATTGCACCAAATATTGACTTCTGAACTCTTCTTAACTGTAAACATTAGTATTATGTTGTTTTAAAATGAATTTGATTGTTTCTTTGCATTGTTTGAGGTCTGAAAACATGTATCTTTTTTGTTATTTTGACCATTTGTCATTTGCTGCAAATAAATGCTCTAAACGATTATATTTTTATTTGGAATTTGGAGGAAATGTTGTCAGTAGTTTATAGACTCAAACAAAAATGTTCCTTTTGCCCCAAACACATACCTATAAGTAGTAAAATCATAAAAAACGATAATTTTGCAGTGGTCTCTTTTCCAAAGCTGTACTTACAGCCAAAGTATCGGTATCGGCCTTGAAAAACCTGGATCCCTGTATGGATTTGAACCACACAACTGTTCCCATAGTGTTATAGGTCTATTGTGGTCAAACTGTTCTGCTTTATTAAAGAATAAAAAATTAACTAAAATGTTCAAATTACAGAGGCGGTCCAAAACAAGCTACTTTGCCAAAAATAAATAAGTAATTTAAAACACAGCTTAAGCAATTGGATAAGGTATTATAAAGTTGTTAAATACCTATAGTTCAACTTACCTTCACAGATCGCTCATCTCTGTCAAATCCAGTGTGTTAAATGAATGAATTTAGTTTAGACTAAAGAGGGTCCAGTGTGAGCGCCCCGGCCCATTCACAGATCTGCTCTGAACATCTCGATGCACAAAGAGAAACACTGGACCTGTCACAGGCGATCTGCTCAAAATGCTACAGAGGGAACATTGAATGGGAGAGAGGGAGTGAGGGAGAGGGAGAGAGGGGACAGGAGAGAGGTGGGAGAGGGGAGATGAGATGAGGGAGAGAGAGAGTGAAAGAAAAGGAAGGATGTAGATGGATGAGAGAAGGAGGTAAGAGAGACAGAGAGAGAGAGAGAGAGAGAGAGAGAGAGAGAGAGAGAAAGCGAGAGAGACTGGATCTGTCAGAGTGAACACTGAACGAGAGGGAGAGAGGAAGGAGAGGAGGATAGGCTGAGGGGGAAAGGGAGAGAGGAGATGTGAGAGAGAGAGAGAGAGAGACACAGAGAGACAGAGAGAGAGAGAGGAGGGGATAGCAGAGAGGAGAAAGAGAGGAAGAGAGAGAGAGCAAGAGAAGAGAGAGATGGAGAGAGGAGGGATGAGTGAGAGAGAAGAGAAAGAGAAGAGGGGGATGGAGAGAGGAGGGATAAGACAGACAGAGAGTGAGACAGATAGCAAGAGAAGAGGAGGAAGAAGGGGGATAGATGCAGAGAGGGGAGGATAGGGAGGAGGGTTTGAAGGGTCGAGAGGAGAATAAGGAGAGAGTGAGGAGAGGAGGAAGAGAGAGGGGTGGAGGGAGAAGTGGACAAGGTTAGACCAGAAAGCAGAGGAGGGGCAGAGGAGAAGAGAGGAGGGAATAAAGGAGAGGAGGGGGGGAGAAGAGGGAGGGTGAAGGTGGCACACGCTTCAATTCACAGCTGTGTTAATTCACTGCAGTCACTTATGTAAGACAAACATAAATACTTTATGGACATAGTTTAAACCCTCAGATATATATTTTCACAACATTTACAACAGATAAGATTTGTTCTGAATATCGCTGTGAACTGACTTGGGCTAAATAATAAAGTTTTTATAATAATACATTTGAAAGAGTGTCATTTTGTGGTTACATAAGCCAGCCCTTTGTCTCGTAGGGCCTGTAGCAGCTTGAGGTTACATAAACAGACCATGCAAGAGAGATGAGATTCAGTTGTTTTTGTTTTGTTTTGTTTTTAAATCTGAGACAACAAACATTTAAGAATGCAATGTTTGAATGGTTAGTTTTAGTATTTTTTGTCAATTCTGGCCGCTCCTCCTTTAGGAATTCTGAATGTGTTGCTGGGTTTAATACATTGCTGGTAGTTTTCTTGTGATTTTAGCCCATTTCTACTCAAATAATCAGTATTTGTGCATTGGTGGAGGGTCCGTCACCTGCTTGGCTCCATGGAGATGTTATTTCTTTCCATGGAATTCTCCATAGTATGACATTAAACACATGTATGTCGCATTTATTCATTATGGGTGTTTCTATCGCTCAAAAATACAACAATTCCCTCTGTCAATATGGGCTGCATCTCCACAGATCCGACCTGTAATGTGATCTATATTGTCTCCCTTGAGATAGATAGATTTAATCTGTATTGCAACCTTCTAAACAAAGCAATAACATCTCCAGGGAGACAAGCACGTGATAGATCCTCCACCAGAAAAGTTGCGTAGTGCATCTTTAAGCCAGTACATATCTTCTACTTGTGATATGTTGGGGTAAAGTAAAGATTTATTAACCAAAGAATGAAAAATACAAAATACACTTATGCCACAACATTAACCATCAGAAATTGAATCAGATTTGTACATAAAAATTCTAAATATTAAGTCAAATTTTTTGAGTAAACGCTCGTTGTCTGTTTTGTTTTGTTTTTTCCTAAATTTTTGTATACTGTACTGACAATCCTTGAGTAACAGTCTACAGATGGCAGTCTTAGCAAATAGCATGTGCTCATTACTATATGCATGTTTATATCAATCTTAAAGGGCCCTATTATGCTATTTTCCGATCTGTTATGATGTTGTTTCCTCATCAAAAACATACATAGAGTTTATTCACACATTTGAACACATGAACCCTGCATATTTAGGCTGAGTTCTTCACTAAGTTCTTCACAAAACACCTTGTAATGTCATGTGAATACAGGAAGTGCTCAAATGTGTTTTTAAACTCCATGCACCTTATATTATTATAACAATTTGGATAATTTCAGTCCTGGAATTGCTGATCTCTGTTGAACAAAAGCTTGAAAACTACCACTACATGACATCACAAGGTGAAACAAACCATTTTGACCTTTGGAGACGGTGACAGACTAGTAATAAAAGGTTATTCAAGCAAGTGTGAATAAAACAAAACACAACTCTGGGTATGTTTTTGCTGAGGGAACAGCATGACTTAAAGCTCACAAGGGTCAATTCAGTGTAATAAAGGACCTTTAATAGAATATAAAGTTATTCTGTGTAGACGGTTCATTTCTATTTAGCTGCATCACACGTGTTGAGATATAAAGACTTCTCAGTTTGTTTAGTGGTCTCCAGACAACAAGGCTTTGATTGTCTTCACATCCTGATCTCTGTCCATTCAAAACCACAGTGTCGCTTCTCCTCAAATGTGCAAACAAAATGTCCACCATCCCATATTGTCCTAATTGTATGTATGTATGTATTTTATTCAGTGTTTGACAGAGACAGGTCTGAAGTACTCGGGGTCTGGGTTTGGGTTGGTCTGAACCTGGTCTGGACCTTTGGGCTTGATCGAGACTTGGGCTAAAGAGACTTGGACCCCATCTGGTCCCTCTGCTCCTGTCATCTCCATGGACACCACCTGGCCTATGATATGCTTCAGACAAACAAAGTTATTATTAGTATTGTAAAGTCCCTTCTCCCAACTGTAAATATATCTGTACAAAAAATTGTATGCTGTAAGCTAAATATAAATGTACAAAAATTATGTGAAATCTACTGAAGAAAGCTTTAATTTTACATAGCCCTAATTAAGAATTTAAACTTTTCTGGTGGAGGGGCCATCAAATGTTTTTCTCCATGGAGATGTTACTGCTTTGTCTGGAATAGTAGAGCTGTTTTATGTCATACTATAGAACAAACTGAAGCAACTTATACATGATGTCCTTATCTAGATCATTGTTGTTTTACCTCATAACAATAACTATAAAACTTGCAGCAAAATGTTAGCTCTATGACTGGTAGAATTATTACAGTATATTTATTTCCTTTTATTTTCATTTTATACAGTTATTTTTGGCCATGATAATTGTGACATACAAATCAGTATAACTATTCTAACACAATGCCTAAACACAACTGAAAATACCTTAACAGGGTGAATTCCGTCCTCTTCAGTCTTCACCTTAGCTTTG
Organism: Paratrypauchen microcephalus; assembly: GCA_036785185.1. NCBI lineage: Eukaryota > Metazoa > Chordata > Actinopteri > Gobiiformes > Gobiidae > Paratrypauchen > Paratrypauchen microcephalus. Next base: position 1,014,233 of record JAVJIX010000236.1, read on the forward strand.
GACAACTCTCTCTGAGCTTTTATTTCCTGTTAAAGAAAATATTGAGTTATTCATTGATTTAAAATAAACATGTAACAGTTGATATTAGTATTTCTTCTGAATATTTATGACACAATCACCCAGGCTATATTCTAATTATACACCAAATATAGATGTGGAAGCATTATATATCCGAACCCCTGTTGATTTACCTTGAGAACCTCGTACTTGGAAGTCTTGGAAACATAATCGTCCCAAGATTTTTGGGCGAGTTCTTGTTGTTTCCTGTGAAATTTCATCTGCCAAAAAAGCCAGTGTCAGTCAGTTCAAATTATATGGTTTAGATACACACTATACTGCATTTTAAGGGTGCACTGTGTAAGTGTTCATCTCCATGGATATGTCATTATGTGGAATAATGCCATACAGTGGAACATACCAGAAAAAATATATATACTAAACAAAAATATAAACGCAACACTTTTGTTTTTGCTCCCATTTTTCCTGAGATGGACCCAAAGATCCAAAATTCATTCCAGATACACAACACTACCATTTCTCTCAAACATTGTTCACAAATCTGTCCAAATGTGTGACAGCGAGCACCTCTGCCCCGCCGAGACAATCCACCCCACCTCACAGGTGCGCCACATCAAGATGCCGATCCGACATCATGACCAGTGCACAGGTGCGCCCCAGACTGCCCACAATAAAAGGCCACCCCGAAATGTGCATTTTTTTTTTTTTTGCTTTATTGGGGGTCTGGGGACTCAGAACCAGTCAGTATCTGGTGTGACCACCATTTGCCTCATGCAGTGCAACACATCTTCTTCACATAGAGTTTATCAGATTGTCAATTGTGGCCTGTGGAATGTTGGTCCACTCCTCTTCAATGGCTGTGCGAAGTTGCTGGATATTAGTGGGAGCTGGTACATGCTGTCGTGTACGCCGGTCAAGCACATCCCAAACATGCTCAATGGGTGACATGTCCGGTGAGTATGCTGGCCATGCAAGAACTGGGACATTTTCAGCTTCCAAGAATTGTGTACAGATCCTTGCAACATGGGGCCGTGCATTATCTTGCTGAAACATGAGGTGATGTTCATGGATGTATGGCACAACAATGGGCCTCAGGATCTCATCACGGTAACTCTGTGCATTCAAAATGCCATCAATAAAATGCACCTGTGTTCTTCGTCCATAACAGCCTTTGAAGAGGAGTGGACCAACATTCCACAGGCCACAATTGACAATCTGATAAACTCTGCGAAGAAGATGTGTTGCACTGCATGAGGCAAATGGTGGTCACACCAGATACTGACTGGTTCTGAGTCCCCAGACCCCCAATAAAGCAAAAAAAATGCACATTTCGGGGTGGCCTTTTATTGTGGGCAGTCTAAGGCACACCTGTGCACTGGTCATGATGTCGGATCGGCATCTTGATGTGGCACACCTGTGAGGTGGGGTGGATTGTCTCGGCAGGGCAGAGGTGCTCGCTGTCACACATTTGGACAGATTTGTGAACAGTGTTTGAGAGAAAAGGTAGTGTTGTGTATCTGGAGTGAATTTTGGATCTTTGGGTCCATCTCAGGAAAAATGGGAGCAAAAACAAAAGTGTTGCGTTTATATTTTTTTTGAGTGTACATGGAGACAACATGTGGCCCCCATGTTATAATGTACCTGTAGTTGTCGTTTTGTTTTGTTTTCTTCATTCACACATGTGTCAGTAGCCCTTTATTATTAGTCTGTCTACATCTCCAATGGTCAAAATGCTCTGTTCCACCTTATGATGTCATCAAGAGGTAGTTTTCAAGTTAACAGCTACCTTTCACCTTTTATTTAGGCTAGTAGAGATTGGCAATTTTAGGCCTGAAATTATCCAAATTATTTGAGTAAAGGTGTGTGGAGTTTAAAAACACAGTGGAGCACTTCCTGTATTACCACATAACATCACAAGGTGGAACAGTCTTTTCTGTTAGAGAGAAGAACTCAGCCTAAATATACAGGGTTTGTGTGTTAATGATGTGCCTGTTTGTATGTTTGTGATGAGGAAACAACATCATAACATAGATCAGCACAAAACGTAATATGGATCCTTTAAACATGCGTCCCCTCACCTCAGTGTACATGAGCTGCTCCTGGCTCAGGTTTTCCTCCTCTTGTCTCTGTAGGAGTCTGCTCTGCTCCTCCATGACTCTTTTGGCCTTGTCCTCTGAGATCTGACAGATGATTTCTAAACTCTCTCTGTCTGGAGTTATGGGTCTGATGTCCTCATGAGTCAACTCTGCACTGACCTCGTCCCACACCTCTCTAACCTGCAACAAAAACACAAACATCTGTACCAGTGTTTCCCGTTCATACAGGAGACTATGGTGGCTCCCAATAGTCTAAAACAAGCTAAGCAATAAAAGTTTGTTTGTTTCATTCTTATAAATATATTAATAATAATAATAATAATAATAATAATAATAATAATAATAATAATAATAATAATAATAATAATAATAATAATAATAATAATAATAATAATAATAATAACATTTTTTAAATCAGTTGTTTTATGATTATGCAGGTAAATGGTCACATTTTTTTCTACCTTTGAGGCACTCAAAACACTTTACATCAAGGAAGGACTCACCCAGTCACACATTCATACACCAGTGCACGCAGACACTGGGGCGAGGTGGGTTAAGTGTCTTGTTCGATTATTAGAGGTCACCACCTCTAATAAGAGAGAGATATTATATATGTATATATTATATATATTATATACTAATAAGAGAGATATTTACTCCAAAACATGTAGTCAATAAAATCACTGACATTTTGATTGCCTGTGTCACCACCGTCTTGTATTAAACATTTGCAATTTCTGTGTCAGTCTTAACAGTCCATAAATTTGCTTGCAGATTTCATAAACTTACTCACCTTAAAATCCAGATATCTCTTAACAATTCTCAATGTTACATCATCCTCAGTTGATAACTCAGGAAGGTCGTGAAATCCTGAAAATAACATGTATCGCAATTATAAACAATCACTGCTTTTAACAGTCTTTTAAAAAGGGGGGTCTTTTTAAATTCGATTCCTAATGTTCTTTGTACCTCACAGCCTTAACTAGGCTACATGCCCCAGTTGAGCCACTCATTGGTCTTGTGTACAGCTGTGCCCCCCTTTCGTGCATGCACTATTGACTACATACAGCAGGGGGCAAAATTTTTTTCAGACAAACTGTTTTATACAATCTGTAGAATAAACTATCTACTTTAAAAGTTATATTTCTGTAGACATAAAAAGGAGAGCTGTTCTGTGGATGACTTTACCGACTGCACAGAAGATCAGGTAAATTTTGGACCTCAGATTCTCCCCTAATTCCAGAATCGAAGCACTGGCCGATCCGTCGAGGCACAGGCTTTGTGTGTCCTCCTGCTGCTTATGACAAAGTGGCTTTTTGGGATCTGTTTAACAAGAAAAATAAATTAATTAATACACGAATTACAAAAGGATTTTCTCTCCAAGTTGTCTGGCTTTTTGAATTACAGCTCTAGAAAAAAAAGAGACCACTGCATTTTTTTTTTTCTGAACTCAGCATCTCTACATGTATTACAGCCATTCCATTCCAGCGTCTGTTGAATTCCAACACAAACACAAAGCTGAGCTACTTCAGTTCTTGCACCAGGAGTGGAATAAAATCACCCAAGAACAATGTGAAAGACTTGTGGACAGCATGCCAAGACACATGAAAGCTGTGATTAAAAATAAGGGTTATTGCACCAAATATTGATTTGTGAACTCTTCTTAAGTGTAAACATTAGTATTATGTTGTTTTAAAATGAATTTGATCTTGTTTCTTTGCATTGTTTGAGGTCTGAAAACATGTATCTTTTTTGTTATTTTGACCATTTGCCATTTTCTGCAAATAAATGCTCTAAACAATCATATTTTTATTTGGAATTTTGGTGGGAAATGTTTATAGACTCAAACAAAAAACAAGCGTTCATGGTCCTGTTTAGGAATTTGATTTTCAAATAAAATGGTGAACGTGAGTAACTAAAAAACTGTTGGCTACAGCTAGCTAGCTTGTGATTTTAATTTTATGTGCAAGAGATTTGTTTAACAGCACAAATTTGCTAGTTTCACCTTTGTCTGTTCTTTATGGTCAGATTGTGTTAAAACAAAGCCCATATTAAAGTCTAATAAAGCCTCAGACAGAGCAGAGCCAACAGTTAGCGTCACATTTGACTTGCCTATGATGCACCCCTCCTGGTTTCTTTGCACCCCGAGCTCGGCCTCCTCGTCCCTCCACATCTGGAGTAGGACTCTGGAGGCCGTTTGTCCGGCTCGATCCCTCCAGCTCCTCAGATGGGACCTTGTATTTGGGTTTTCACATAACTCCAGGAGGGTAGACAAAATCAGGCTGTGGACACATTTGGGACTCGACTGAAAGAAATAAAAACATTATTTATAACAATAGACACGTTTACCATTGTCATACTTTATAAAGATGTGTAGCTTGACTCCTTGACTCCATGGAGATGTTATTGCTTTGCCTGGAATAATCCACATTATGGCATTACACATGACGTATCTATCTTGGAGAGGGTGATCCTCAGCCACCTCCGCTCTGTGGTGAGCCCTACACTGGACCCGCTGCAGTTTGCCTACAAGCCAAACGTAGGAGTAGAGGACGCCGTCATCTACTTTCTGCAGCGGGCACTCACCCACCTTGAGACCACCGGGAGTGCTGTGAGAGTCATGTTCTTTGACTTCTCCAGCGCCTTCAACACCATCAAGCCGGCGCTGCTGCGGGGGAAGCTGGAGGACGCGGGAGTGGATGGACATCTCGCTGCCTGGACCATCGACTACCTCACTGACCGACCACAGTACGTGCGGCTGCGCGGCTGTGAGTCAGAGGTGGTAGTCTGCAGCATGGGGGCCCCCAGGGTACTGTCCTCTCACCCTTCCTCTTCACCATATACACCTCGGACTTCACATATAACACGGACAGCTGCCATCTCCAGAAGTTCTCCGACGACTCGGCCATTGTGGGCTGTGTGTCAGAGGGGAACGAGCTGGAGTACCGCTCGGTCATCAGTGACTTTGTGGACTGGTGTGGGCGCAACCACCTGTGCCTTAACACCAGTAAGACAAAGGAGCTGGTGATCGACTTCAGGAGGAGACCACTACCTCACTCACCGGTGAACATCCAGGGGCAGGACATAGAGACTGTGGACAGTTTCAAGTATCTGGGTGTTCACCTCAACAATAAACTGGACTGGTCCCACAACACCGACGCCCTGTACAAGAAGGGCCAAAGTCACCTCCACCTCCTGAGGAGACTGAGGTCCTTTGGAGTGAGCAGGCCTCTGCTCAAGACTTTTTATGACTCTGTGGTGGCCTCTGCTCTCCTCTACGCTGTCGTCTGCTGGGCCCCGAGCAGCACAGAACGGGACAGAAAAAGACTGAATAAGCTGGTTAAGAGGGCCAGTTCTGTTCTGAGCTGTCCTCTGGACCGTGTAGAGGAGGTGGCTGAGAGGAGGGTACTGGCCAAATTCATGTCCATTAAGGACGACACCTCTCACCCTCTGCACCGGACTGTAGAGGAGCTGAGCAGCTCCTTTAGCAGCCGACTGAGGCACCCCCAGTGCAAGAAGGAGCGCTACCGCAGATCCTTCATCCCCACCGCCATCAGACTGTATAATAAGATAAGATAAGACTTTATTGATCTCACACAGGAGAAATTTACTCGCCACAGTAGCTCCAGGACAATTGGACAGGAGGGAAAAAGTGCATGCAGGCAGGGAGGGGATAAAGTAAGTAATAAATAGTGCAAATAGTAATACGTAATAATAATAATAATGGAAAATAGTCATAATGATAATAGTAACAACAAGCATCAACATGAAAAGGAGGATATTGCATGTCTGGCCTATATGTTAGAATTATACAGTCTGATGGCGGTGGGGATGAAGGATCTGTGGTAGCGCTCCTTCTTGCACTGGGGGTGCCTCAGTCGGCTGCTAAAGGAGCTGCTCAGCTCCTCTACAGTCCGGTGCAGAGGGTGAGAGGTGTCGTCCTTAATGGACATGAATTTGGCCAGTACCCTCCTCTCAGCCACCTCCTCTACACGGTCCAGAGGACAGCCCAGGACAGAGCTGGCCCTCTTAACCAGCTTATTCATATATAATAATAATATAATAATTATAATAATTATAATTCTAACATATAGGCCAGACGTGCAATATCCTCCTTTTTCATGTTGATGCTTGTTGTTACTATTATCACTATTACTATTTTCCATTATTATTATTACGTATTACTATTTGTATTATTTATTACTTACTTTATCCCCTCCCTGCCTGCATGCACTTTTTCCCTCTTGTCCAAATGTCCTGGAGCTACTGTGGCGAGTAAATTTCTCCTGTGTGAGATCAATAAAGGCTTATCTTATCTTATCTCTTATCTTATCTTCCATTTATTTCACTGTAGGTGTTTATTGCTCAAAAGCACATTAAAAAAGACACATTCTTACTGTGAGCATCCTTGCCTCTCCATAGTTCTGACCTGTAACTAGACCTGGTGGCATTGCCTGCTTGTTTCCATGGGTATAGATAGGTTTAATGTCATACTGTGGAGCATTATAGGCAAAGCAATAACAAGTGAGTGGGTAAAAGTGAAAAGAATAACATACACATAGCAGATCAAGCAGTAAACAGACTCCTTCTTTGGCCAGAAAGAAATCTTCAGTTGTGTAGCAGCCAACAATGCAAGACCTAGGACAACACAAAATATAAATGATACCTTTAATTGTTTGAAAATGAAAATAGGTAAAAAGTGAACATCAAGTGCAGAGTAACTTTAAGGTGCTGTACTGACCAAACACAGTCAACAGTGGAGAGGAGGAGTTTGTTGTGCCCTAACCCGCTGTAAAACAGATCACAGCCTTTCTTCAGGAAGTGAATGATCATTTCAACTCCTTCAGACCCAAACAGCTCCTGTAAGTGTTGCAGAAATGTGATAAGACAATACAAGATGGTTGAACAATGTTTTTAATGCCTCATAGTGCACTTTGAGCTTTTTGCACAGGTTTTTCCAATGTAGTTTTAACTATAAATGGCAAATAAACTAATCAGTGGTGGAATGTAATAAAGTAAAAGTAGAAAACTGTACTTAAGTAGATTTTAAGTTGATACTTTTTACTTTGACTTCACTGCATTTGAACGCAGGTATTTGTACTTTCTATTCTATGACTGAAAAATATTTTTTACTGAGATCTACTGAAAATGCTGAGGGTTTATTTTTAATTATTATTGTTCGTAATTTGAGCAAACAAAAATATACAAATAAAAACAGCTAGGAAGTTTGTTCAGCACAAATCTATATCAAAATCTCTACATTTGAAGCTTTATTAGATCTCAAAATCTATGCAAAAATACTTTTACTCAAAGTACATTTTTCAGCAGGTACTTTAATACATTTTTCTTGTGATACTTTTACTTTTTTAAGGTTTTTTTTTTTGCTCCAGTATCTGTGCTTTTACTTAAGTAACAAAACTGAGTATTTCTTCCACCACTAAAACTAACCTTAAAAAAAAAATGTTCTAGAGGCACCACTTTATGACCAGTGAAAATCTTGTACCTTCCTGTGCATATTGCTCTCACACAGAACAGAGAGGATGAGCTGAATATTGGATTTTATCTCCAAAGAAACAGTGTCATCCTCATCAGAGCTCGCCTCCATCCGCATCAGCATACCTGGGAGAGAGTTACAGTTACAAGTACATTAACCAAACACTTTTAAGAATACAGAAATGGAAGCTCAGTTCAAATAGCATCTAACAATTTCTGAACAAGTCAAGAACAAGTCTAGAATAATGTGGTTTGAGTACTATAACTATAGCACTATACAGCTCTGGAAAAAATAAGAGACCACTGCAGTATCAGCATCTCTACATGTATTACAGCCATTCCATTCCAGCGCCTGTTGAATTCCAACACAAACACAAAGCTGAGCTACTTCAGTTCTTGCACCAGGAGTGGAATAAAGTCACTCAACAATGTGAAAGACTTGTGGAGAGCATGCCAAGACGCATGAAAGCTGTGATTAAAAATAATGGTTATTGCACCAAATATTGAGTTCTGAACTCTTCTTAAGTGTAAACATTAGTATTATGTTGTTTTAAAATTAATTTGATCTTGTTTCTTTGCATTGTTTCAGGTCTGAATACATGTATCTTTTTTTGTTATTTTGACCATTTGTCATTTTCTGCAAATAAATGATAATATTTTTATTTGGAATTTGGGGAAATGTTGTCAGTAGTTTATAGACTCAAACAAAAATGTTCCTTTTGCCTAAACACATACCTATAAGTAGTAAAATCAGAAAAACTGATAATTTTGCAGTGGTCTCTTATTTTTTTCCAGAGCTATACATTTCATTCAAAGGATTGGTGCAGTGTAAAATATGTTATGATACCTAGCAGGACACCGATGGAGCCCTGGTCACACAGGTCCTGGTGGACAGGCTCCTCTCCCTGTGAAGTGACTGTGGTGAGGAGCCTGATGCAAAAGTGCAGCAGGGTCTTTCTACAGTCTCCTGTAGGACCACTGGAGCCTTGGGTCTGATCAGGGACTTCAGCTGAAATAGAGAGAAACACAGTTATGACTCTTCACATGAGACAAGATCACATACCACAAACCCCTCAAAGATAAAATAAGATATAAGATATAATTTTTCCATGTGTTTTCCTTTGGAGCAGACAAAAAAGTTTAACACATAGTGAATTAGTTCTCTATGAAAAGACATATTTTTAAATCAATAGTCAATCAATCAGCATAAATATAAAATAAAGTGAAATTGTGATGCCAAAATTTCGAACTGGACCAAGTCATTTATTTATCTATCATTAATTATGTCAAATTCTTCTGGGAAACATGTCTTGTCCAATCCCAACAATAAGGGTTGATCATTGTAATTTTCTATTCAAAAATGAAATAAAAACAAACTTTTAACCTGTGCAGACTGGTCCTATTGACTGAAAAATGTTACAGGTGGGTAAAGTAAGGTAATGGCAAATTAATTCATTGCTAATAATATTATAATGTCCCAAATATCGCCCATTTCAACTGCTCCCCCCTGTGCTGTTTCACCTTCATGAATGCACCAGTCGACGAGCCTCAGCACAAAGGCGTTTCCGTGGTAGGACATGTACTCGTCCAGCAGGTAGGGGGCAATAGAGCACAGAGTCTCCAGAGCCTTCAGACACAGCTCCTGAGACTGGACCGAGGACCAGCTTTGAGATGCAGAGCGAATCCGAGGAGAGACAGGTGGAGGTTTGGTGAGGAGCAGGAGAGACAGGAGCACGTTTTCCTCTTTATAAAGCTTCAAAAGTAAAGCAATGCAAAAAATTTATAGAGAAGTTTCAGATGTCATCACAACATTCTATAGGCCTTATTTAACTCTCTCTCTCTTATTTTATATTTCTTTGGAAAATAGTATAAACTGGCACTTTATACATAATATTGATGTATAAACAACACTAGTTTTGATTATTGCTTTGCCAGGAATGTGTCACAGTATAACATTTAACTGATCTAAACACCGGATCAATTACAGGTGTTTTTATTCCTCAAAATGTCTTGGGAGAAGGCTTGCCTCTCGATAGATTTGACTTGTAACTTATTGTTTATAAGTAGCTTATTTCTATGTAGATAGGTAGGATTACTGCCATACTGTGTAAAATACTAAGCAAAACAATGAAATCTCCATGGAGACAAGGAGATAACGGACCCTCCGCCAGAAATGTTAGAAATGTTAACTTGTGCACATGTATTATAATGTACCTGCAAAACAGTCACATCCACAGACATCAAGGACAATAGATTTAGAAGCATCTTTTTCATTTCCAAGTCTTCGTGAGAGTAGTTCAGTTTTAAATTGATGATCAAAGGATTGGTAGGTCTTACTAAAATATATAAAAAAGAGAAGTTACACGGACAAAGAAATATATCAAAGCATATTATTTACATTGAATGGTACCTTACATTCTGGATATGTGGACAATGATATGAGCAGATTGGCGAAGAGACTCTCCTGAAAAAGAAGACATTTAAGCAGTTTTAAATGTTACTTTTAGATTCCAGTAAGTGTGAACTTACAGTGAGGAAAGTGTTGGTGTTTTCAGCGATTAGTGTTGTGAGGATGAGCAGTTCATTTCTGAGGCTCAGCTCTGGACGGTGAACCGCTGTCAACAGCTGGTGTAGAAAAGCCTCTTTCAGAGATCTGGAATTAAATAATACAAAATATATACTAAAGGTACATATATGTTATTGTATTACAACAACCTCAGAGCCCAGGGGTCTCCAACCTGTAGCTCAGAAGCTACCAGTAGCTCTCCATCTTCGTCCAAGTGCTGAATTTGATGAATGAAATGCCTATTACCATTGTAAATGTATTGTTTGATGCCTAACTTGCACTAATAAATCGATAATGACATTAATTTTGTCTTCTTTTGTAATTAACTAATTGGGTTCTTTTTTAAAGACAGTACAGAAGGAGATGTATTTTCCTTGTTGACAGCTTGCAGATGGCTTGTAGCTAGCAGCTGAGACATGACAAGTTAAATACATCTCCTATTGTATTGTCTTTAAAAAAAAACAAGAAGTTAAGATAATGGTTTATGTTTTAAAGGTATCTCAATGTACCCCATCTAAGGCATGCCATGGATAAAATTAGTTGCTCTCTGGCATTTTTGTTTTGTAAAGGAGGAAAGTTGGCGACCCCTGCCTTAGTCCAATTGGTATGGCCTCAATTTGCAGAGTACTGGAAGTTTGTTCTCAAGTAAAAGTACAGTTACATGGTTAAAAATGTATTAAATTATAGTAGTAGTAGTGATGCAGTGCTCCTATGTGCGTTTGTGGGCATATAAAGGATCACACACGGCGGTAAGACAGCTGTGCTTGGAACTTAAATTGTACTCAGGAAATGTAGCAATTACTTTCCTCAAATTACACTCAATTACAAAGTACAGGTTTAAAAATACAATTACCCAAAGAATCTACTCACAGTTATATGATACCTCTGTAAATGTAAGTGTAGATTATAGAGTAAAGTATATTGTATAAGAGAGTGTTGTCATGATACTAAAACTCAATTTTGATACTAAGGAATGGATTCAATACTCAGTACTGATTTTTAGACTGATTCCGATACACCACAATAATAATAATAATAAACACTCTTTATTTAGACTATATAATATAATTTCCAACATTATATTACTGTGTGTAGTTACATCTGTGTAATCCCTCACTGGTCCAGGTCTATGTGGTCCAGATCATTCTAAAGCTATTCAGGAAAGGTTCATTTCTGTCCAGTGAATGTGACTTTTTTGGTATTGCTACTTGCTCAAATGTGTATCTAGCTTCAATACAAGTTTTTGTATTGATTAGTCTGATTTTCGATGTTTTTTGGCACCCTTGTATAGGACATGAAAAATTTCATTTTCATACATACACTAGACACTCAATGGTGCTGAGTTGGGCCACAGCTCTGTGCTTATTTCCACTCCCCAGAAGGTTCCAGAGGATCTCGGTGGAGTGAAACAGGACCGGATCAGTCAACTCGGACTCGTTCATGTGCAGACAGATGCTCTCTGCTCCCCGGGCCTTCAGTATTTGGTCACAGTTTAGGTCTGTTAAACATATGAGACGTGATTAAGGACAAGCCCATTGACATCCATTGACTTTGATTCAAGGACACTTAAATCAATTATACCCTTCAGTTACTTTGACCAATCAACAACGTAAAGGGCTGTACACTGACTTTTATCCTCTTGATAGATTGTCATTTTAGTTTATTCTTGGTTTGGTTTATTTTTGATTTTTACCTAATTTAGTACTGGTTTATTCTTGCTTCAAATTATGGTTTTAGTTTGGAGTTAAAGATCATTTGTATTTGTTTTAGTCCTGGTTTGGTTCTGGTGAAGTCTGGGTTTTAACTGGGGAACACCACAGTCATGGGTGCTTAAATTCATAATATCATAATACTGAGAAAATACGAAAGTCACAGCAAGATATTTTTAATCCCATCATAATGAAGATTGATTGGAGGAGCTGGAGAGCAGTTTGAGAACCTGCAGCAGCTGTAGTTAGTCTAATACCAGGCCAGTTAGTCCTGGAAGAGTTCTTTTTTTGCATTTTGTTGTTGTTGTCAACCAGATCTAGCTTGAATTTGTTAAGCATTATAAAACAAACTGATTTATTTGGTCCAGGTTTATTCTTTATACATGTTTTTTTTTCAGCTCCCAAGTCTGCAAGTTCTGGTTTGGTCTCCAGTTTCTTCTAGTTTTAGTCCTGGTTTAGTTCTGCTTACTTCTGGCTTCAGACTGGTCTTCTTTTTGAACTTTTTTTTTTTTTTTTTTCCCCCATTGCATTTATATAGCGCCTTTCATGACATGCCTTGTCATCCCAAAGCGCTCCATAGTTCACCGTTCATTCACTCCACACTTGGTGGTGGTAAGCTACCTTCTGTAGCCACAGCTGCCCTGGGGCAGACTGACGGAAGCGAGGCTGCCAATCTGCGCCATCGGCCCCTCCGACCACCTCCAACACTCACGCACACTCCACTTTCATACTAGGCAATGTGGGTGAAGTGTCTTGCCTAAGGACACAGCGACAGTTTTTTGCAACTGGCGCCCCACTGTGGCACCTGGAATTCCCAGCGGTCTCCCATCCAAGTACTAACCAGGCCCTGCCTTGCTTAGCTTCTGAGATCTGACGGGATCAGACTTTGACAGGCAGGTATGGCCACACAACTGTGAATGCACAGTAAACAAACAGAGTTCTGAATTTGTTGAATCATGCTATATAAATACTGACCAGAGGAGCGGGAGAGGAGCTTCAGAACCTGCAGCAGCTGTAGTTTGATGTCAGGTCGATGGTCCACAGACGCCAAAGACAAAACCAGTGTTTGGGACAAGTCACTTTTGTCCAGCAGTTGAAGCCTGAACCCCGGAGACGTGGGCTGGGGTCCTGACAAAAACAACTTGTCAATGTCTGAACATGTATTATCACTTACATTCTATTGATGGTTTTCATTTTCCTGTTATATTATGCTATTTTGAGGACAATTCAAAAGAAATAATATTTTGTCTTCAATTATTAATTGAGGTCCAACTGTTCATCATTATGAAAACAGTGGATCTGAAGAAAATGGGGGGTGTGGTTGAATACATTTAAATTCAATCATGTACCTAATAAAAAATAATGCAGTTTTACTTTAGGATATTTTGGGGATAAGAGACATGATCTAATTCTTGAATCTGAAAACATTACAACAAATACCAATAGAAACATCTAAATAAAATAAGGCATTTCCTTAAAGCAAATTACTATACGTGTGTAATGCATTGTTTTTCTGCTGCTTATTTGAATACGACTAACCCCCACATTGTCACTAACTCCTCAATGTACCATAAGTCTGTCAAATAAAAAAAAAACTTTAATGTACAATAAGAGCAATATTAATAATATTATAATCACCAATACAAAAACACCACCAAGACTACCACAGCACAACACAAAACCATAGCTGCTTTCACCACAGGAGTCACAGAGCCTCACTTAGGGCCAGTTTAGAAAATCGATTCTCAAAGTGGAAAGGCCTGGCTGTGCTCCCATGTCTCCTCTGCGTACCATCGGAGAGCTGCCGGGGAGTCACACACTGATAGAAGGACTTCACACACTCAGTGATGTTCACTTTGACATCCGGACAAGGCACTCGCATCAAATAACCTAGAAATAGAGACACAAGTACTTTAAAGGTCCTATATAATGCTAACTTGACTCTTGTGAGCTTTTAGCCATTTTATAATATTGTTTCCTCCATCTCCAAAGCTGAAAATGCTCTATTCCACCTTGTGATGTCATGAAGAAGCAGTTTTCAAGTTAACAGCTTCCTTTTCTGTTTTCAGTATAGATTGGAAATTCCATGATTGAAAACATCCAAATGATTCTAATGAAAGTGTATGGAGTTTAAAAACACAGTGGAGCACTTCCTGTATTACCATATGACATCACAAGCTGGAACAGGGTGTGTTCTGTTTGAGAGAAGAACTCAGGCAGAGTTTATGTATTAAACATGTGTGAATGAAACAAAACACAACTCCAGGTATGTTTTTGATGAGGAACCAACATTATAACATAGATATGGACTCGTTAACTAGTTTTCAGAAAAGAAAGAACATTTTGTGTTTTTAGGTACGATTCTATCCATTAAGCAATTTACATATGTATGAGCAATTTCTATTAGATACAAGTATTAGAGATGTGCTTTTTGGATAATATAGTATATTTGCACAGACACAGTTAATACAATGTTTCTAGTAGTAGTCAAGTAGTGATGTACAGTAATGTATTATTATTATATATATTTTTTTTATAGCTCACCAATTTGTGACAAAAAATGGATGACGTCTTGGGCATAGTTAAGTTCATCTGATGCCCTCTCCTTCAGGAAGGGAAGCCTATGGAAGATTGAATACTTTTATTTATCTTACGTATTTTAATTGAGCATATTAAATACAGTATGTAAATTTACCTGCATAATTTAATCGCTTCACACAAGAATGGCAAATAGACTGGATCCTTTTTTGATTTCTCTGCACAGATGTCAAATACTTTAGCCAAGCCTTTCAGGTCCTTCAAGAGCTTAAAATAGTTCAGGAGGTTTTCTGAGCTAGTTATAAATGCATAATACGTGAATCCCATAGAGAGATGTGAAGTGTTGTCCTCAAAGCTTAGGTTATTTCTGAACAGGGAAACTGCTGAGAGCTGTGTCAGGGCTAAATTGGAGTCTTGGGGATGGTGGGTGCCTCTAAGCTCACGGTGCATAAAATTACATATATTTCCATGACAGCACCAGGGGACATCCATTGGGAAAATGTGACAATTAAAGCTGACAATTAAAAGAAAGCAAACTACAAACAGCAGTTGCCACACATGCTATATTAAATCAAGGCAGAAACAATATATTAAAGCAGCCTTGCTCAAATAGAAATACAGGTTTTACTGAAATATTTATATTATAGTGACACAACTTTAAAAAAAAAAAAACAACAACATCTGTCCTTTTACCAAATCAAATCTATCTTGAAAAAATATGTATCATAATAATTAAAACCATTCATGTAAAAAGGATACAAAGCCATTTGGGTGTCTCTTCAGTATTTTCTTCAATACAAAGAGGTGTCTCTCCTTCAAATTACCCTTAAAACAGACGCAATTTGGTTATAATTAAAATAAACCTAGAAAGTCAAACTGAGATTTTCACTTACTGTCGAAGGATTTTCAAGAAGGCGAATCACCTTACTAAGTTCAATATTTTTAGCACTAACCTAAAAGAAGATATTTTATTTAGTATAGGCAATATAGCTGTCAGTCTAGTGCCATTAAATACATTTCACACACAATTTAGGAATTAACGCTAGACATTTAGGAATAATGTCATAACACATCACAACAAAAGGCACATTACTTCTAGTTGTTTTCCGTCAGTTGTTGCTGATTTAATTGTGAGAATTTCCAGTTTTCTTCTTTGCAGTAGTTTTCTTGAATCCATTTGTTCAACGTTATTTGACATAAAATTTCACCTCCAGAAAACGTGCCAACGCTACATTTCACTTTAGATTCACTTTAAAACCAAGTGTCTCTGTTTTAAAATCGTAACACTAGTCAGTAAAGTTTGCTGGAATACTGGCAAGTCATGTCAAATAATGAAAGAATGAAAAAAGCCAATAGAGTTTTTTCGTCTCAGATCTCTGCATTTGCCGCTGTTGTTAAAGTCCAGAGGCGTTCTGTCGTTGCCATGGTGACTGCAGGTGTAGTAGTACAACGGAGAGCGCCGACAGCCAAAATGCGATAAACGCGAAACGCCCATTTCCTCTTAAAACAGGAAGTGGTTCTCTTCTCATATCGTCGCATTGATTTCGCCCACAACAATAAAAGATACACAGATACTATACATTTTGTCAGAGGATTGCAAAGATAGTGTAAATCCTGCTTGAGCTAGGGTAGGGACGTAACTAATGCTGTCGAACGCAGGTCAGTGTTTAATAAACGACAGCATGGCTGGCTACATGCTACATTTGACGGGGTTAGCTGTTGTTAAAGGGCTTCATGTTGTTGTACTTACCGTCATTTTTTTCATGCTGTTTGTTTACAGACGAATTAACTTATTAGCACATTTTCAAGTTGTATATGTTCATGTTTTTAAAAAAAATATACTGAGCATGCTAAATTTAATGAGGATCTCCAAACTATTAAGCTACATTTTAAACAAGACAACAGCTTAGCCTGGCATGTTTTATAGTTGAGCTATATGGAATGATGTTGCTTTAGTTTATAGTTTTTTGTAAACAGTGAGTGCTGCATTTTCTGTGTCAGACTGAAAGTGAGTACTGTTAATGTTGGAAAGTTTCAGAAGGAAACTGACAGTATTCTATTCTCTTTGTTCCTGCCAAACAGTGCAAATATTAAAGATCAAAGTCAAAGACCAAAGTCAGCTTGTTTCTCTCTGGCCAAGTAGTGCAAAAAGACAGTGTACAAAATACAATATAAAGACAAAACAAAACAAAAACTATCCAAGGGGGGCTGAGAGCTCAGCTTCCTGACAGCCTGGTGGATGAAGCTGTTGACAGTCTGGTGGAGTGGGCCCGCAGACTCTGGTACCGGTACTCCGGTAGAGGCTGTGTGATGGGTGGCTCGGGTCACCCACAATGCTGGACGCTCTGCGGGTGAGGCAGGTGTTAAAAATGTCCAGGAGGGAGGGGAGAGAGGCACCATTGAGTGCGTGCACATGGTAGGATTGGATCAGGATTGGATTGGTTTTTTCACACTTGCTCGGCGGGTGGTCTGTCGTCCAATCCGAGTGCACATGCATGTCGTGCAATCAGATTCAGGTCAGCGACCTGGCCGGCTCCGCAATGCTATGTGGCGCTGTAGTCCAACTACTTCCGGGTGATGACTGCTCAATATAAACACAACACAACACAGCTATCTGGCAGTATACTGCGATGGCTTTTCGAGGAGTTTGACGGAGCGGCATTGGCGTATGTGGTGTGCATTCTGCAGAGATAGGTTGTTCGTATGAACGACATCACAGCGTTTTTGGTTTCTTTAATACGACACAAACTGTGTAGTCGGCGTTTGATATTACAAGCAATTGAGGACAACAAAAATTACGAGGATTGGGAGCTATACCGCACATGTTTTAATCATGTTCTGCCTTGTTGTTTTTTGTTGCTTGCATCTTTTGTGCCACAAATAAAGGCATTAAATTTGTAGCTATGGGTTTATCGTTCATTTATGTAAGGTCTGGGGAAAATTACACAACCACACTTTCATTTTGTATGTCTTTGTAATGCTTAGCTTATATTCTGTTGTCTCTTCCACTCTGTTTTGTCCTGTCTGAGTGAACAACTTAAGTAAATTTCCACACATATTTTAATATTTACGTTTTTAATATTTAAGTTATACAACAGTTAAAAAAAAAACACGCTCTCTTCTGATACTATGAGGTCACAATAGATAAGTCAAAATGTTTGTAAAAGTACCCTGTGCGTTCAAAAGTTCAAAACTCCATGCACAGCTTCCAGGTGCTGGTAACAACAGGAACATTGAATAATTCCAGAAAAGATGAAAGTTACCACATACTTATTCCTTTATCGGGCTTTGAGCAAACAACGCATTTCGATTCTACGTTATGTCCATAGTCCCGAAATGGTGGAAGATGGGACTTGTTTGTTCCGTGAAGAACGCTGTCGTAATGCGGGCAAGTTGTACGGTCTTGACCGCTCTCCCATTGTTCTTTCTTGCCGTGGCACACGCCGCCCTGGCGTTTTTCCACTTGATTTTGATTTGCTCCGGGGTCCGAGCAAACCCTGCCTCGCACCTGGTGCAGCATGAACACAGTTTCTTCGTCTGTCCAGTAGTGCGAGGTTGTAGCTTTCTTCACAGCCATGTTTTCGTCTGAAAGTCCGGCAACAACAAGCGCTACTTATGACGCCGTAGGCACCCCCTACCACTCCTACAACTTCCGGGTGACATTCCTGACATTCCTGAAATTCTGGCGTCCGATCCGAAATCGTTCACATGACGACACCAAGTGGTGGCACCAAACCCCGTGCACATGCAGCCGTTACGACGATTGGTTTGGATCGGGATTGGTTTGCCCCATCCCCCAGGAACCCCTGGCCTAGGCCGATAGCAAACCACTTGGCGTCGTCATGTGAACGATTTCAGATCGGATTAGCATACTGCGCATGGGCACCAGGAATTTCAGGAATTTCACCCGGAAGTTATAAGAGTGGTAGGGGGTGCCTCTCAATACCAAGTACCAATTGTTGTTTCAGACGAAAACATGGCTGCGAAGAAAGCAACAAGCACGCACTACTGGACAGACGAAGAAACTGTGTTCATGCTGCACCAGGGGCGAGAGATAAACATTTAAAACTTTATGGACGGACGGCGCACAAGAAATGCAAGTCTTTATCAGAAGATAGTGTTGAAGATGGAGCAGGCAGGTTTTGTTCGGACGCCTGAGCAAATCAAAATCAAATGGAAAAACACCAGGGCAGCGCATGCCACAGCCAAGAAGAACACAGGGAGAGCGCATTACGATGGCTCAGGACAGCGGTCCTTCACGCACCAACAAGCCCCATCTTCCACCATATCTGGAAGATGGGCAATTCCAGAAAAGAAGGAGTTTACCGCACACTCGCTTGACTTTACTTATTCCTTTATTGGGCTTAGCGCGAACAACGCGTTTCGCCAGGTAAAATCGAAACGCGTTGTTTGCTCTTAGCACAATAAAGTGTGTGTGTGCGTGTGCGAGTGTGCGGTAAATTTAGTCTTCTGGAATTATTCAATGTTCCTGTTGTTACCAGCACCTGGAAGCTGTGCACGGAGTTTTAAACTTTTGAAATGATGCACAGGGCACTTTTACAAACATTTTGAGTTATCTATTGTGACCTTATAGTATCAGAAGAGTGTTTTGTTTTTTTTTACTGTTGTGTAACTTGTAAATATTAAAAATCAGTGTGGAAATTTACTTAAGTTGTAATTTCACTACCCCAGACCTTACATAAATGAACGATAAACCCATAGCTACAAATTTAATGCCTTTATTTGTGGCACAAAAGATGCAAGCAACAAAAAACAACAAGGCAGAACATGATTAAAACATGTGCGATATAGGTCCCAATCCTCATAATTTTCGTTGTCCTTGATTGCTTGTAGTATCAAACACCGACAACACGGTTCGTGTCGTATTAAAGAAACCAAAAATGCTGTTTTGTTGTTCATATGAACAACCAAACTCTGCAGAATGCACACCACATACGCCAATGCCGCTCTGTCAAACTCCTCGAAAAGCCATCGCAGTATACAGCCAGATAGCTGTGTTGTGTTGTGTTTATATTGAGCAGTCATCACCTGGAAGTAGTTGGACTACAGCGCCACATAGCATTGCGGAGCCGGCCAAGTCGCTGACCTGAATCTGATTGCGCGACATGCATGTGCACTCGGATTGGACGACAGACCACCCGCCGAGCAAGTGTGAAAAAAACAATCCAATCCTGATCCAATCCTACCATGTGCACGCACTCAATGCCGCTCTGTCAAACTCCTCGAAAAGCCATCGCAGTATACTGCCAGATAGCTGTGTTGTGTTGTCTTTTTATTGAGTAGCCATCACCCGGAAGTAGTTGGACTACAGCGCCACATAGCGTTGCGGAGCGTGCCAGGTCGCTGACCTGAATCTGATTGCGCAACATGAATGTGCACTCGGATTGGACGACAGACCACCCGCCGAGTAACGGGAGAAATCCAAACCAATCCTAATCCAATCCTACCATGTGCACGCAGTCACAATAACTGACAACATTGTAAAAACACAAAAAATACACAATAAAGTACCAATCATAAACAGCAAACCCCGGCGAGAGGGCTCTTTTCTTTAGAAAAAGTTAAGTCTTAGGAGGTTCCTTCTCCTAAGACCGGTAAGTCCTACTCACTTCACCTAGCCTAACTCCTTAAGCGGGGGAAAAGCCAACTTCGAGAGTGTGAAGGGTTTTAAAGGGTGTTAACTCCAAACGAGTCTCATCCTCAGGTGAAAGGTAGAAATAAGTTTCTTGGTTGCTCTACTTCTGAGCGTATTCGACATCTGCAGAGCCAGAATTATAGGTACATTTATAGGTAGGGTGCGCAACATAACAATATTAAACTATATTATTTGACCCTACGAGAATCCGCCAATAAAGAGGGATTGTGATTCAGTCCATTTCTGTTTACTGTAGCTCTTTGGGCAAGTAGCCACCCACCCCTCCACCATGTTCACTGACACATTAAACCAATCACAGTCAAGTATGAAAACAGAACAAATGCAAAATGTACAAGAATCAAATATTTGACCTATTTAGGCTATTGGAACATTATATGTTTACCGTATATGCGTATATGTTTACCTGTATGTCTTATGTCTATTTATTGTTGATGAGTGTAGCTGTGTGTGTGTGTTTAGTTTAAATTGCACATTTGGTGTCTGGTGAAACACAATGTCAGTCCTCTGTGTAATGTCTGTTACATAGTAAAAGGAGAAATTCAATTTGTCAACTGGACAAAGTTTATTTGGTCGAAGACGTTTCGCAGCTCATCCAAACTGCTTTGTCAGTTCTGGTTAGAGTGCTGATGGACACTGCTTATATCTAGCTACAGGGAGGAGGTAATTATAATGAAATTACTCTGAAACTATCACACCTCTTTGTTTTTCAGTTTCTGTCTGTCTTGTTTAGCACACCCATTCAGTACTATAATGGGTGTTTTCACACCTCTGGCTAACCCTATTGTTTTCTTTGTTTTGATTTAGGTTTGAGAATGGAAGACAAATAGTGTCTGACCCCTCCATTCCTGTTCAAGGAAGGATTCTCTTTTTTGACAAAAATAGCTGCTTTGAGAAGGGGAGTTAAAGAGGCTATTTTTGTCTTCGACCAAATAAACTCTACTTCACTTGTAAATCAAGAATATTTGTAAAAAAAAATCAAGAATATTTAAAAAAGGATGATTTGTAAAATAAACAGTATGTAGACCCCTCACCTGTGGATTCATGTCATAAAAGACGCTGAACATGCCTCTGTGGTCAGGACTCGGGGGGGGGGATGTGACCAAAATAATCTGCTCCTTGGATTTTACTGTCCCAGAATCTGAACGGGAACTGAAGAGCAACCTGAGCAAAAGATAAAATTAATAACACTGAATAAAAATATAGCGGAAAACACAATATATATGCAACAAATGTACACAGTTTACCTTCTCAATGATGCCAGCTCCGAGACTGTGGGTGGCTTTCATTTTTCTGTCCGAAAGGGGAGGTTTGAACTGAATGAAGTTTTTCTGAAGCAATGTCAATGGAACTGTAATATCCCTAAAGCATGCCTGGAGTTTTGTTGTTTCCTCATCACATGTTTAACACACAAACCTGCACATTTATTTTAGTTCTTCTCTCAAACAGAAAACACTGTGTTCCACCTTGTGATGTCATGCGGTAATACAGGAAGTGCTTCATTGTGTTTTTAAACTCCATACACATTCACTAGAATCATTTGCCAATTTCAGCCTGGAATTTCCTATTTTTATTGAACTAATGTAAAAGGTAGCCATTAATATGAAAACTACAACTACATGACATTACAAGGTGGAACAGAGCATTTTGATCATTCGAGGTGTAGACAGACTGATAATAAAGGGTTTCTCAAACATGTATGAATGAAAAAAAATTAAGGAGGAAACAACATATACAAGAAGTTAATTTTGTGTAATATAGGACCTTTAAAAAAACATATCAATTCATAAGTCATTCTTTAATTAGGAAAATGATTTCAAAATTTCAGGTTTATTGATTAATTTGTAATAATAACACATTTATCACGCACCACGTTGTGCAACAGGGGAACTCCCTTCCCGGTGCGTAACTGGGATTCCCCTGGCAGCGTGCTGCGTGATTCGGCCATGTCCTTCCGCACTGAAAAATAGTTCCCACCCAAAATGACCAAGGCAAGCTCTCCGTGTTGATTTGCACATTTATTTGCACTCGATATGAATGCGCACTACACAGAAAGTAATTGGGAAACGCATCGAGCAAATTAATTCCTTTTGGCCGAAATCTTTCTCTGGCGACGTTAGACTCCAGTCTAAGGCGGAGTAGCTGCAGATACCGCGGCGGAGAGTGGCGACAGACTCGGACAATGGCTGGGTGAGCAGGAAAACGCTTTCCATCACTTATTTTAGTCTCTGGACTGTGGGGAGATGCCCAAATTTGACCTGGGAGTGGCATATCCCTTTTAAGGAATTTTGGTATGAACACCAGCATCCTCACAAACTTCTACAGGTGCACCATGGAGAGCCTGCTGACGGGCTGCATCACAGTGTGGTATGGGAACTGCACCGCTCAGAGCCCTCTGTAGTGCTTTGGCACACCACTGCTCAGTGGTGTGAGCAGCAGAGGACATCACTGGCAGCAGTCTCCCCTCCATCCAGGACATTTACCACAGCAGGGGTCTGCGTAAGGCAAGCAGCATCACTAAGGACCATCCGGCACAAGGATTCTTCCATCTACCCTCTGGTAGAGGATACAGGAGCCTGCCAAAGACTCAAAGACAGCTATTACCCCCAAGCTGTCAGACTACTGAACTCTGGATAATACTCTAAATTAGGGCTGTCAGTTTAATGCGTTAATTAGATTAATTAATTACACTGCTAATTAACGCGTTATAAAAATTAACGCAATTAGTTATGAGCGGCAATTCAATGCGCTTATCCGAGAGGCTTCGTCAGCTCTTAGCCAGAGCTGACGAAGCCTCTCGGATGAGCGGCGAAACGTTTTCAACCAAACAAACTTTGTCCAGTTGACAAATTGAACTTCTCCTTTAATCATGGATTCTACCTGGACGACTGAGGGACTTTTCACGCATACTACGACTTAATTCACGAGTCACAGATGTGATCTCAGTCATGTCAAATGCCATTTATGATGGTCATGCGAAAACTTATCATGCCTTTTAACAAAGTTATTTGTGTTCGTTTACATGTGCAGGGCTCTCAAGTCTCACGCATTGAGAGTGTGACACACACAATCTGACGTGTTCACACGCTCACACATGGCATTTCTTACGCTGATTTTTTTTTTTTTTTTTCCTGTGCCCAGAAAATCGGTCTGTGTGGCTTAGTTTATGCAGGCTCCGCGCGTTTTCAGCGAAAAAACCCCTGCTCCGGGCGCATGGTCCGAGCGGAGGCCGGAGCAGACGCGCCGTCCCCCGGGCACGTCCTGAGCCTCAGTCCCGGTGCCACGTCTGTGCGTAACGTGTCCCCCCCGACGGCTTACGCGCGGAATACACCCGGCCCAGAGCCGAACTGCCCATGGTGAGACGCGGTGAGACGCGGGCCCGGTGCATTAACCAGACTTTTACATGAATCCGTTAAAAATGTCCCGCTCCCCCCCGGCCCCGGTCCCTCCTCCCCGCCCCTCTCAGCGCGCACTGACAAGTGCGGTGATGATAAAACAAACTGAGAACCATCAGGTAATAACTTCATTTATATAACTCTCATTAGTTGCTTTGTAGTTTAAGTTTGCTCTTCAGACAAACAGGGCTCTCAACACGCAATTCGACCTGTTCACACGCTCACACGGCATTTTCACACGGCATCACCCCCCCGCTCCTCGGGAAAAATTGTTCACCCCCCCGGCCTCGGAAATTACAGTTTCACGCACGACTCCGCTCAAAACTTGAGAGCCCTGCATGTGTCTGTCGTAGAGGTTACCCAGTTAATATGTCTGTGAGCTTTGCGTGTCCTGTGCTTGCTAGTTAATCAGCATGATTAAACACCATTGAACACCTGGGCAAATTACCCTAAACAAGCAGCAGGTGTTCACTTGTGGGTATGTCAGTTGAATGGTATGAGCTATCATTTATTCCATCTGTTTCTCTTTATTTGAGTTCTTCTCTTCTATATCTTCGCTGGGGTTTTATGGCAGCGGTGGCTTTGTTTTGAGTCGGAACTGCGCGCGCATTCAGTGATGACGTAGCTTTGAAACTAGTCTATTATGCATGCTATTAGTACTTCTGACTATCTTAGCGAGTCAGCAGTTCTTTTGATCCTAAGCATTTCATTCCATTGTTGACCTTTTGTTGATCCCGCATATGACAAATAAACAATCTTGAATCTTGTTGTTAAAGTCCAGAGGCGTTCTGACGTTGCCATGGTGACTGCAGGTGTAGTAGTAGTACTACGGAGAACGCCGACAGCCAAAATGCGATAAACGCGAAACGCCCATTTCCTCTTAAAACAGGAAGTGGTTCTCCTCTCATATCGTCGCATTGATTTCGCCCACAACAGTAAAAGATACACAGATATTATACATTTTGTAAAAGGATTGCAAAGATAGTGTAAATCCTGCTTGAACTAGGGTAGGGACGTAACTAATGCTGTCGAACGCAGGTCAGTGTTTAATAAACGAATAGCATAGCTGGCTACATGCTACATTTGACAGGGTTAGCTGTTGTTAAAGGGCTTCATGTTGTTGTACTTACCGTCATTTTTTCATGCTGTTTGCTTACAGACATATTAACTTATTCACACCTTTTCAAATTGTGTATGTTCATGTTTTTAAAAAATATATACTGAGCATGCTAAATTTCATGGGGATCTCCAAACAATTAAGCAACATTTTTAACAAGACAATAGCTTAGCCTGGCATGTTTCATAGTTGAGCTCTATGGAATGATGTTGCTTTAGTTTATAGTTTTTTGTAAACAGTGAGTGCTGCATTTTCTGTGTCAGACTGAAAGTGAGTACTGTTAATGTTGGAAAGTTGCAGAAGGGAACTGACTAGAATAATAACTCTTTGTTGTTATTCTAATCAGTATTATTCTATTCTCTTTGATCCTGCCAAACAGTGCAAAGAGGATGTATTTCTTTGCACACAAATCATTTGTTGCATTTGTGCAATTGTTTATTGCACCATCTACCTAAATATGCCTCAAATGACAGTAAACAAACAATGAGCCCTTTAGGGAGTAAGAGTAAGCTTTCCCTGAATAAAACATTTGTCTGTATAGCAAATGTATTTTATTTGTATTTTTTTGCCAAATCCTGCACATTGTGTGTTTGTCAAACCTGTCATTAACCAGCCATAAGTCTATAATTTTAGCAGGAGTTGCCTTGAAAGCTCATTACTACATGCTGTGTATAAACCAGAGCCCTGCACTGTGATGTTTTCAGACTGCTCGGGTAATGCCTCTAGTTCCCGTCGGGTTCGAAAGAGGAGCTCAGGAGAGTCGCCAGGAGACGGAGCACGGCCTGCAGGACGACAGATGAACTCCAGGCTCAAACGCACCAGTAACCCCCCACCATCCGGACAGGTATTCAATCCACAATCACAATAAACTATCTGTCTGTCTGTCTATCTGTCTATCTGTCTATTTGTCTGTCTGCTGAGGCAATGTTGACATAGGTTAAATTTGCTAGAAGAGAACACAAAGTTTCTTTACCTAAGGTAAATAAGATATGTTTGACACAAAGACACAAAGATTATAAAAAAAGAAGATTATTTTATGGTGGCATAGGCAATTCTTGTGTGCTTCTTCTGCTTGTCTTTATACAGATGTTATTGCTTTGCCTGGAATGTCTCATGCTATGCCTTTAAACGTGTCTATATTTATGGAAACAAGCAGGTGAACTCATCAGGCTCATTCACAGGTCAGATGTATGGAGAAGCAAGCCTGATCGCAGTAACAATACGTTCTTTTAACAAGAAAAAAACAAAAACAAATTAGTAATGCTACTAATAATGTGGAACGACACCCATTTAAAAAATTGAACTTTTCGATTGTGTGTTAGCAGTATCTTTGTCATTTACAAATTCACTGAAATAGATTTATTTATTACAACATTCAGGAAACTACAGTTAGGAGAAGCTTTTCTTTGTTCCTCTGACATGTATACACAACATACTGTAAATATTTAGTTACATTTAGGGATTTTTGTTTTTAGATCAAAAGAAAGGCCACAGACACAGAAGAGGAAGATGACCATTCAGAAAAAAAGTACAGAAGGTGTGAAAAGTCTGGGTGCTCAGCCACGTATCCAGTTTGTTTTGCAAGTGCTTCTGAAAGGTACCCCTTAGCTGTTATAAAATAAAATATACAGTTGAAATAATAACAGTTGAAATAATAATTTGAAAAATATAAAAAAATATTCTTATTCTAGGTGTGCTAAAAATGGATACACGTCTCGCTGGTATCATTTGTCGTGTGGGGAACATTTTTGCAATGAGTGTTTTGATCACTACTATAGAAGGCAAGTTTCTCTATATTCTGGATTTTTTTTTTTAATGTAGTTAAATAAAGGTGAAGTAAATAAAACTAATAATGTTGTATTCATCCAGTCACAAAGATGGCTATGAGACGTTTTCTGCTTGGAAAAAGGTCTGGACCAGTAATGGCAAAAGTGAACCCAGTCTCAAAGCTTTCATGGCCGACCAGCAACTCCCATACTGGGTTAGTTCTTTCATGTTGTCTAATCTAAAAATGCACTATGTCATTTTTCAATAACAGACCACATGTGACCTGTTCATCAGAAACGTCACCTTTCACTTCACTTTTTCACTTTACATTTTAATAGCAAAGCCGATTTGATGTTGATCTCTAACAATATGATACACATTGTTGCTATTTTTATGTCTCAGATTCAATGCACAAACCCAGATTGCAGGAAGTGGCGTCAGCTGACCAAAGAAATTCAACTCACAGCTTCTCTTGCTGCGTCATATCGATGTGGGATGAAATTTAACAATGTTAAGGTACAAATATTTTATAAATACATTATAAATAATAATTTAAAAATATTTCAAGATCTTTGAATACTGTTACAAATCTTAATTTTCTTTCTTTCAAAGACTGAAGGGGCCGACCATTGCTCTCAACCTGAGGACTTGGTGAGTTCATTTAAAATATTTAAGTTAACTTGTATAGACAGATATGAAGCTTAAAGAGTTCATTTTACGCTCTTTTCTGAAAATATTGAAAATTACTACTTCATGACATCACTAAGTGGAACATTACTCAAACATGTGTGAAAACAAAAACACAACTCCAGGTGTATTTTTGAGGAGGTAACAGCATTATAACACATCTAAAAGCTCAAAAGAATCTGATTTGTGTAATAAAGGATCTTTAACATTGTCCATCCATTCAATCAATCATCTTTGTATCTTTCTCCAGAGAGTGGCGGAGGTGGGTGAGAGCTGGTGGCAGTCGATGCTCATTTTGCCCCCTCTGTTCAAAGACAGTCCAGCGAGTCCTTTCCTGGCGGCGTATTACCCAGACTGTGTGGGCATGAGTCCCTCCGGCTCCTCTGTGTCACCCAATGAACTGAGAGCGGACCACTGTCGAACTGTACAACCACAAAGTAAGTATGCTTTAATGGTGCACTGTGTAACTTTTCTGTTGAGGGTCCATCACCGTCTTGTTTCTATGGATATGTCAGTGCTCTGCCTGAAATGTTCCACAATATGACATTAAACAACTCTACCTTAGATTTATTAAATTACATGTGGTTTTATAGCTCAAAAACACCTAGAGAAACAGTAATTCTGACTGTTAGCGGGTTTGCCTCTCCACAGATCTGACAAGTAACTTGGCCTGGTTTCATGACTATAGAAATGTTTAATGCCATACTGTGAAACATTTTACACAAAGCAATAACATCTCCATGGAGAAAGGCAGATGGTGGACCTTCCACCAGAAAAGTTAAACAAGGCATCTTTAGTTTTAAGTTTTCAAGTATGTGTAAGATGGTGATCCACCATGAGATATTATCCGATTTGACTAATTACCACCAGCTTATATCAGAATCAGAATCAGAATCAGAAAGGTTTTAATGCCATATGTTTGAACAAGTTCACAACATTAGGAAATTGCTGCGGTGCTTGGAGCAGAATGTACTTCCACTTATATAGAGGTTAGACCACAGATTTCTATTTCCAAGCAGATGAGTCCTTATTGTGCTTTTTCCTTTTTATTATCTGAATTTAGTCAAGTTCAGTCCTGGGTTAGCCCTGATATGGCCCTCTTTTAATATGTTGTAACTTTGATTCATTATTTTGTGACATTAATATACTAGTTTATTGAATGTTAATTCTGTTGAAATTACTTATTTTATACTACCATTTGGTAGTATAAAATAAGTAATTTACTTTACTAATTTACTTAATTTACTTTACTAGTTTAGGTGAGGCTGGTGTAAAACAGGTGTCTTTTCTGTAGTCCCAGGTCTGTGCCCGTACTTCCAGCCCTTTTACCAGCCAAATGAATGTGGAAAGGCCCTGTGTGTGCGTCCGGACATGATGGAGCTGGATGAACTTTATGAATTTCCTGAATTTTCCCGAGACCCAACCATGTACCTGGCTTTGAGAAACATCATTCTAGCTTCTTGGCACCGAAACTGTAAGGTAAACATAATAACTCTGAACTTCTGTATTATGTAATTTCAATATTCCACTCAACAAACATTTAAAGTAATTTTGACATAAAACTTGCACAAAACATACAAATTTAAACAATACAAGATGGAAGTATTCTTTTTAGGTTGTAAACACTGTCAACACAAATTAACTACATTTCATACTGATATGACCATACATATAATAGGATATATGATTACTAATGATGGGTTTCAGAATGATGAGAAATTAGGACAGTTTACAGAGCAAAAACAAAATACAGTATATGCTTAGAATGGGAAAAATGTTACTTATAACAGGAACCTGAAACCCACAATGAATATGAATGAATGCGGGGACCCTAGCCATAGCAAAAAACAACTATATTCAACAGTTGTAACATTTGTAAGTTTAGATCTATGTCCTTCAGATAAGCTGTCTCTCTTGAGTTATTTTGGTCGTTTTAGACAAACAGTTTGACTATGTGAATACAACCTGCAAACACATCACTACATACACTACATACATATAACATATATGACATATAGAAATAAATATACATTTATTTTCCACAGGAGGTGCTGACATCTGAAAAATGTGCCCTCCATGTGATCGTTCGAGGTTTGGTTAGAATCCGCTGTGTTCAGGAGATGGACCGAGTCCTTCACTTTATGACCAGGAAAGGCCTCATCAACACTGGGGTCCTGTCTGTGTCCCGGCCCCTGCTGCCAGAGACGCACCGCTCTGTAAGTCACTACAGACACATACATTACAGGTCAAAAGTTTGGACACCTTCTCATTTAATGCGTTTTCTTTACTTTCATAACTATTTACTTTGTGGATTCTGAATAAAGGCATCGACACTATAAATGAACACATGTGGAATTATGTACGTAACAAAAAAGTGTGAAATAAAGGGCCAGCAAGTGCTAAGCATCTCTGGGAACTCCTTCAAGACTGTTGGAAAACAATTGCGGTGACTACCTCTTGAAGCTTATCAAGAGAATGCCAAGAGTGTGCAAAGCAGTAATCAGAGCAAAGGGCAGCTACTTTGAAGAAATTAGAATATAATTCATGTTTTCAGTTATTTCACACTTTTTTGTTAAGTACTTAATTCCATATGTGTTCATTCACTGTTTTGATGCCTTCAGTGCGAATCTACAATGTAAATAGTCATGAAAATAAAGAAAACACTTTGAATGAGAAACTTTTGGCCTGTATCTGTTCACTCGTAGATCGGGCCTGCTCTTTTGTGGTCTGTGTTTTGTGTCATCATCAAAAACACACCTGGAATTGTGTTTTGTTTCATTCGCAGATAGTTCTTGTCTCAAACAGAAACCATGCTCTTCCAACTTGTGATCATGTGGTAATACAGAAAATACTCCACTGTGTTTACTAAGCACCTTCTCTAGAATCATTTGGATAATTTAACCCTGAAATTGC
This sequence comes from Paratrypauchen microcephalus, assembly GCA_036785185.1. Lineage (NCBI taxonomy): Eukaryota > Metazoa > Chordata > Actinopteri > Gobiiformes > Gobiidae > Paratrypauchen > Paratrypauchen microcephalus. Next base: position 1,044,206 of record JAVJIX010000236.1, read on the forward strand.
CAGTCTCTACTGAAAAAGGTAAAGGGTAACTTGAAAACTACCACTTCATGACATCGCAAGGGGGAACAGCATTTTGAGCTTCACGGATGTAGACTTCTTGTCACTAAAAGCTCACAAGAATCAATTTTGTGTAATATAGGACTTTTAATAAATGCACTGACTAGAGATAACTGGATACTTGTGTTATAGCTGTGTTTATGAAGCTTTACTTAATAAAAACCTGTATGAACTTGCAGAAAAATGTTATCATCATCGGAGCCGGGGCTTCTGGACTTGCTGCAGCACGACAATTGCACAACTTTGGCACTCAGGTACCACACCACAACCACACAACCAGACTGGCACTGAGTAGCAGCAACACATCACATTTTGTTATTATGACTGGCCAAACGCAATAGTACACCATTATAAACAGAAGATACATTTACATAGCCATTAAAAATCAGATGACTCAATAATTCGATCTGATTTTTGGTGTATATTTACATGCACAAAAGACATCTGATCACACCTGGGGACATCTGCCAAGTATTATTAATTAACCTTTTCTTTCCACATTTTCTTTTTTTTTTTTTTCCCAGTTTGCCCTTTGTTGCATAATTTCTATTGTCAAAACCTTCATATATTTGAACAATCAGAAGGAAATGAGATTACTCATTAGATGTAATTGTTTTCTGGGACTGGGCAAAAAATAAAATCTCACTAGATTTTAATTAAAATAAGAGCAAGGACTGCTAGTCTTTGAAACAGGATGAATTCTTTATGTTTTCATATGTTATTATTTAAGAAACTGTCTTCAGTTGAACTTGTAGATATCTAATTATAATTGCACAATATTCCTGCTTTGCAAGTAAGAAAGACAGGAGTAAACTTGTTTCATAATAATTGTTGGTTTTATGATTTTGTCATTTTTAAAATCTCGATTATTAAAAACCCAAATTAATCAAATAAATCTGAAAAAATTGCCCAGGCCTACTGTTTACACGTCATTACAATAGTCTGATAACTCCAGAAATCAGATAATGATCATATTTTTTGTTTGCATGTAAACACAGACATGACCTCTGTTTTCCAGGTGGTTGTGCTGGAGGCGAGAGAGAGGATTGGAGGTCGGGTGTGGGACAACACCTCGATGGGGGTCACTGTGGGTCATGGGGCTCAGATCGTCAATGGCTGTGTGAACAACCCTATTGCACTCATGTGTGAACAGGTAACTATTTTTCTTCTTTTCTATGTTGTTGCTGAACTTTGAATTTCCTTCGGGATCTATTTATTTGATATTTGAAAATTAACCCTAATCAATGTTAAAGCCACATTTATAGAGCCTATATTGCTTTATTTTCTGTTCTCTGATATGATGTTGTTTCCCCATTAAAACATAGCCGGAGTGTAAACGAAACAAAACAGATATGTTTTTATGAGGAAGCAACATTATAACATATATAAATGTCATCTGATTTTATCCCTGTCCTAAACAGTAGAATTACTAGTTGAGTAAAATTATAACATTATGTTTTTGTTTTCAGATGGGGATAAAGATGCATAAACTGGGAGAGCGCTGTGACTTGTTCCGGGAGGGAGGACAGGTCACTGATCCGTCCATCGACAAACGGATGGACTTTCACTTTAATGCAATTTTGGACGTGGTCTCAGAGTGGAGGAAAGACAAGTCGCAAAACCAGGACATACCACTAGGAGGTGCACTGTTATTTTTCAGTTTCTTTCATCTATAAAATACTTTTGTGTGATATGCTTTACTGTTTATAGAATATATCCTCACTGTTTATAGAATATATCCTCTATCTATCTCTTCATCCACCTGCTCAGGGACTACATGTGTAAAATGAAATTCATGCTGTAACCAGGGACCTGCTTCTTTCCTTAGACTTTGTCCTAGTTATTAACAAAGTGACACTTTAAAGGGCTCATATTACGCTATTTTCCAATCTATGTTATAATGTTGTTTCCTCATCACAAACAGACCTGCTGGAGCTGTGTTTTGTTTCATTCACAAATGTTTAACACACAAATGCTGCATATTTAGGCTGAGTTCGTCTCTCAAACAGAAAACACTCTGTAAGATAAGATAAGATAAGACTTTATTGATCTCACACAGAAGAAATTCACTTGTCCCATTAGCTCCAGGCAGTTTAGTGCAAAAGAAAGTTAGAACAAAAAATAAAAATAAAATAAGTAAATAAGAAAATGTGATGTCATGTGGCAATACAGGAAGTGCTCCACTCTGTTTTTAAACTCCATACACCTTCAATAGAATCATTTGGATGATTTCAGCCCTGGAATTGACAATCTCTATGAACTAAAAGTAAAAGGAGCTGTTCACCTGAAAATTACCACAACATCGACATCACAAGGTGGAACAGACCATTTTGAGTTTTGGAGCTGTAGACAGACTAATAATAAAGAGTTATTCAAACATGTGTGAAGAAACAAAACACAACTCCAGGTCTGTTTTTGAAGAGGTAACAACATTGGCTTAAAGCTCACAAGAGTCAATTTTATGTAATGAAGGACCATTAAATATCTACCTAGACCTTATAATAACGCCCTGTTAATCACCTGAATAAAATGTATATAGATATCCTATTAATCCAAACATTTCATTTTACATTTTATTTTGTAGAAAAAGTTCAAGAAGTGAAGAAGAACTTTCTGCAGGAGTCTGGGATGCAGTTCAGTGATTTGGAGGAAAAAGTTCTTCAGTTTCACCTCAGTAACCTGGAGTTTGCCTGTGGAAGTCCACTAGGCCAGGTGTGAATAACACAGACTGCACCATCATTGTAATTGTATCATTAAAGGTGCACTATGTAACCTTTCTGGTGGAGGGTCTGTTGCCTGGTTGTATCCATGGAGATGCTGTTGGAATATTCCACAATATGGCATTAAACATATTCATCTCCATTTAGACAAGCAAGAGATGCCATCAGGCCTAGTTACAGGTAAGATCAGTGAAGAGGCGATCCCGTTCACAGTAGGAATTATGTTTTTGAAGGTATTTTTGAGCTGTAAAAACACCTGTAATTAAATAAATACACAGTAGACAGGTTAAATGCCATACTGTGGAACATTCCGGACAAAGAATAATGGAGACTAATGGGTGACAGACCTTCTAAAAGTTACATCATCATCAACATGATGTAATTTAATTGCAGATGATGAATTTGTGGAGAAAAAAAATGCATGCAAAAGCGCCCAGCCTTATGTTAATCTACATCACACCAAATATTTCTTTTAATAGTACCATACCATAGGCTGTCATGGGATGGATATCATCACATTCTTAAACCTGTAAAATGTTACATCTTCTCTGCAGGTCTCTGCTCGATCCTGGGACCACAATGAGTTCTTTGCACAGTTCTCTGGAGACCACACCCTCCTCACTAAAGGATACTCCGTTTTACTGCACAAACTCGCAGAGGGGCTGGACATCAGAACCAAGTGTCCTGTAGGTCATTTATTTTGAATTGGAATATGTATAATGGTAAAATTAAAGCTATTGGTTATTTTTATGTTATTAAATTACAGGTTCAGTCCATTGATTACTCTGGAGATCATGTCAAAGTAACTTCTGTCAATGGATCTCAGTGGACAACACAGAAGGTAACAATTATTGTTTGGATAAATAATAAATGTGTTATTTTTACAAATGAATCAATAAACCTGAAATTTTGAAATAATTTTCCTAATTAAAGAATGACTTATGAATTGATATGTTTTTTTTAAAGGTCCTATATTACACAAAATTAACTTCTTGTATGTTAAAATGTATTATTATTATTATTATTATTATTATTATTATTATTATTATTATTATTATTGTTGTTATGTTGTTTCCTCCTTAAATTTTTTTCATTCATACATGTTTGAAAAACCCTTTATTATCAGTCTGTCTACACCTCGAATGATCAAAATGCTCTGTTCCACCTTGTGATGTCATGTAGTTGTAGTTTTCATATTAATGGCTACCTTTTACATTAGTTCAATAAAAATAGGAAATTCCAGGCTGAAATTGGCAAATGATTCTAGTGAATGTGTATGGAGTTTAAAAACACAATGAAGCACTTCCTGTATTACCACATGACATCACAAGTGTTTTCTGTTTGAGAGAAGAACTAAAATAAATGTGCAGGTTTGTGTGTTAAAGGGATATGCCACCCCCAGGTCAAATTTGGGCATCTCCCCACAGTCCAGAGACTAAAATAAGTGGTGGAAAGCGTTTTCCTGCTCACCCAGCCATTGTCCGAGTCTGTCGCCACTGACCGCCGCGGTATCTGCAGCTCCTCCGCCTTAGACTGGAGTCTAACGTCGCCAGAGAAAGATTTCGGCCAAAAGGAATTAATTTGCTCGATGCGTTTCCCAATTACTTGCTGTGTAGTGCGCATTCATATCGAGTGCAAATAAATGTGCAAATCAACACGGAGAGCTTGCCTTGGTCATTTTGGGTGGGAACTATTTTCCAGTGCGGAAGAATACAGCCGTATCACGCAGCACGCTGCCAGGGGAATCCCAGTTACGCACCGGGAAGGGAGTTCCCCTGTTGCACAACGTGGTGTGTGATTCGGCTGTATTCTTCCGCACTGGAAAATAGTTCCCACCCAAAATGACCAAGGCAAGCTCTCCGTGTTGATTTGCACATTTATTTGCACTCGATATGAATGCGCACTACACAGCAAGTAATTGGGAAACGCATCGAGCAAATTAATTCCTTTTGGCCGAAATCTTTCTCTGGCGACGTTAGACTCCAGTCTAAGGCGGAGGAGCTGCAGATACCGCGGCGGTCAGTGGCGACAGACTCGGACAATGGCTGGGTGAGCAGGAAAACGCTTTCCACCACTTATTTTAGTCTCTGGACTGTGGGGAGATGCCCAAATTTGACCTGGGGGTGGCATATCCCTTTAAACATGTGATGAGGAAACAACAAAACTCCAGGCATGTTTTAGGGATATATAGGCCCTTTAATTTCCCTTTGAAAATCTATTAAAATCTGTCTTTTTTGTTTCTGTTTTAGGTTTTGGTTACAGTTCCATTGACATTGCTTCAGAAAAACTTCATTCAGTTCAAACCTCCCCTTTCGGACAGAAAAATGAAAGCCATCCACAGTCTCGGAGCTGGCATCATTGAGAAGGTAAACTGTGTACATTTGTTGCATATATATTGTGTTTAGTATTATTAATTTTATCTTTTGCTCAGGTTGCTCTTCGGTTCCCGTTCAGATTCTGGGACAGTAAAATCCAAGGAGCAGATTATTTTGGTCACATCCCCCCGAGTCCTGACCACAGAGGCATGTTCAGCGTTTTTTATGACATGAATCCACAGGTGAGGGGTCTACATACTGTTCATTTGACAAAGCATCCTTTTTCAAATAGACAAATACTCTTGATTTACAAGTGAGAAGTAGAATTCATAAAACTAACAAATTTAAAAATGAGATCCATATCTTAATGTGCTTGATCTTACAAAATAAGTTCCTATAGTCAAAGTCAAAGTGCACTTTATTGTCAATTCACTATACAACAGACATTACACAGAGGACTGAAATTGTGTTTTACCAGACACTAAATGTGCAATTTAAACTAAAAACACCACACACACACTCATCAACAATAAATAGACATAAGACATACAGGTAAACATATACGCTTCAACAAGAAGGAAAGTTTGAGGTATAAATGTGCAATATGTAAGGTACAATATATAATATATATAGTGTATAGAGGTGGATGATATGATAAGTAATTAATATTCCAATAGCCTAAATAGGTCAAATATTTGATTCTTGTACATTTTGCATTTGTCCTGTTTTCATACTTGACTGTGATTGGTTTAATGTGTCACTGAACATGGTGGAGGGGTGGGTGGCTACTTGCCCAAAGAGCTACAGTAAACAGAAATGGACTGAATCACAATGGCGGATTCTCGTAGGGTCAAATAATATTGTTTTAATGTTGTTATGTTGCCCACCCTACCTATAAATGTACCTATAATTGTGGCTCTGCAGAGAAAACTCCCATTTAAATTCTGGTGTGCTCTGGCCTTCATGTGTGTTTTTACTGATGACTGTGTGTTTTTAATGCTACTTCTGCTCTTTAAATAGCCTTGTGGTTTGATTAATTCACTGATTATTCATTTTACATGTAAAAACAACATGTAAAATATATACATTCTGTTATAGTCTGTTCTGTTTCTGTGTATAGGGAAAGCATGCTGTTCTTATGTCTATTATTTCTGGAGACGCTGTGGCCGCTGTCAGGGAGATGGAGGAAAAGACAGTGATAGAAGTCTGTATGAAAATCTTACGGGAACTTTTTAAAGAACAGGTACAAAGTTATTTTAAACTACATTAAACGTAGAAATATTGTGAATTTTATTCTGGCTGATCTCATTTTGTTTTTTTTTTGTTTTTTTTTCAGGACGTTCCAGACCCTCTAAATTACTTTGTGACGCACTGGAGCAGAGATATGTGGGCCCAGATGTCTTACAGCTTTGTGAAGACAGGGGGCAGTGGTGAGGCGTATGACATCCTCGCTGAAGATATACAGGGAAAAGTCTTCTTCGCTGGAGAGGTAATGCTGATGAACAAAACAACAAGAGACAAGTCAATTTTGACCTTTAAAGATGCACTATAGAATCTTTCTGGTGGAGGGTCTGCCACCTGCTTTTCCCCGTAGGGATTATATTGTTTTTCCTGAAATGTTCAATATTATGGCATTAATTACAGAATAAAAAAAATACTTTAAAATCACAATGCAAAGAAATCAAAACACAAATAATAAATCTGTATTGATAAATTGAATAAATTACCATGAAATGTACATTTGCTTGTCTTCATGGAGGTGGATATGTTTACATCTCTATTGTGGAACATTCCAGGCAAAGCGATAACATCTCCATGGAGACGAGCAGGTTACATAGTGCATCTTTTAATAGTGTTAGTTTAGACTTAGACTTAGACCAACTTTATTGATCCACAAGGGAAATTACTTGGACACAGTAGTTGACACATCACAATAAAATTTAATTACAAAAGAGAAATGGTCATAATAAATTCTAAATAAGTAGCAAAAATGGCAGAAGATGTAATTATATAAATGTATATGTACAAGTATAATGTAAATAAAGTTAAATATAGAAATAAAGTAATAAAAATATATCTCAGCTATATACAAGGTCATGGAGAAACAGATGATTTTTATTTTTTATTATTTTGGGCAATTAAGCAATTTACATTCTTTTATATGTATATGTAAAACAATGTAAATTGCTTACTTGCATGAATCACTCTAAACACAACTTTGAGTGGGTAAATGAGATGTGAAAACTATTACAAGGTGATTTGAAGCTCAGTTTAAAGATGCATTGTGCAACTTTTCTGGTGGAGGGTCTGCCACCTGCTTGTCTCCATGGAAATGTTATTGCTTTATTGCTCTAGAATGTTCCATGGTTGAGATTAAGCCTGTCTATCTCAAGGGAGACAACTATAGGCTACATTACACGTCAAATCTGTGGAGATGCAACCCTATTCACAGAGAGAATTATTGTATTTTTAAAGGTCCCATGGCATGAAATTTTCACTTTCTGAGGTTTTTGAATGTTAATGTGAATGGTTAAAAGTTGTGAAATGTCTAAACTGAGCATTTGCGATCCTTTTCTGCGTTACAAAAAATTGGAGCTCAAACGGGCGATTTTGAACAAGGCACCTTATTGACGTCAGATCGAAAAAAGAAATGCAAATGCAGTTCCACCCCCGTCTGTCTGTACTCAGCGTCTCTGTAAATCACGCCCAGAGAGTTTGGACTGCGAATGCGCTAGGCAATGCGAAATGCGTTTTTTTAATTTGCCTGGAGGCACGTCCGAGTGTTTCTAGGCTCGGAAGTCCTTTATCTGAACCTCTGGACCTTTGAACAGCAGTGGTTTAATTTTATTTTCTGTGGAAATGTGTTTATTTTTCAATGGAACGCTTCAAATCTGTCCCCCGTGCAAAAACAAGGAAATGGATCAGCTGTGGGCTCTGAGCTCTGAGCGGAGAGTTTGGCCACGCCCCCACCCTCTACTATTGGCCATCTCTTTTCTCCTCATTTGCATTCAAGCAACAACGCCCAGAATAAAGAGTTTGAGAGAGATATTTATGACTCTTTCTCATCTTATCTCTGTTTCTCATGCACTGAGTGTTGATTTTGAAGAAGGATTCATTTACAGTATTAGGGAACCATTAAGGAGCCATATAAAAGCATCAAGAAGTACCATGTCATGGGATCTTTAAGCAAAATAAGCACCTGTAATGACTAAATCAGGGATGGACAATTATTTTTTCCATGGGGTCACATGAGAAACAAAATATTGTGGAGGGCCGGGCCAAATGCTTCACTCAATTCTGCATAATATTATTTATTAATCAATGTATTTATAAAAAGCAGTAAATAGCAGTGTTTTTGCATGCTGTTAAGACTGATAAGAGTTTATGTTATGACAAAGAGTTTATGCAATGAAAAAATTAGGTTGCTTTACAAAAAATGTCCATGTACAGTATGAGGTAAAATTATAAAATATGTTTATTTTGTAATTCCAAATTGGCTTAAATGGGCTGGTCAGAGTCAACCAAAGGGCTGTATGCAGCCCAGGAACTGGACAATGCCCAGGTCTGGACTAAATGCTAGATAGATGTGCCATGGAACATTCCTAGCAAAGCAATAACATCTCAATGGATTCAAACAGGTGACGGACTCGCTACCAGAAAAGCTGCACAATGCATCTTTAATATGGTTTCTCTCTCATCACTTTTTCTTGTCCTTTCTTCAGGCCACCAACAGACACTTCCCACAAACTGTAACGGGAGCCTATCTGAGCGGCGTGAGGGAGGCCAGCAAGATGGCGGCAATATAGTATAATATACCTAAACTCTCAAAAACATCACCAGCAGCACTGCCCGTCGGCCCCAAAATGCAACTAAAGACTGTTATCTAACCTGAGAAACCGCATCCTCCTCACTTGAAAATTCATTAATTTCACTGTGACGTGTGGTAAAACTGTTTTGTGTCATGACCGAGTCGAGTTTGGCTCTCAAGGGCTTGGGAAATATTGATGTCTAATTTATTTGAAGAACTCGTTTTCTTCTGTATGAACTTTGTACTTTTCTTCTACGAATGAGGAGCATAATGTTACTTTAATTTAAATTGTGACACACTTCAGTTATTAATTACTCTAAAATGGTCTAAATGCAAGAAAACTGATGAATTTCTTTTTCTGAAGTGGTTTGATCTCCATGATGGAAATTTCTACTTTTCAAAACACTCATCAACTTAAATATTGTGTGTTAATTGTCATTGTTTATGTGGTAGTGAATGGCTTGGTATATTAGGGGTATTGATAGCACTGTTAAGTTAGAACGTTTGACTAAAAACAGTAGTTGGTAGTTAAACAAGACTGTCATCTTAATTCTCAGGGTATGATCAGGGCAGAAAATGAAATCTTTGATACAAAAACACTAAATCGTGATAGAAATAAAAAGTTGTACTTGATCAATGCTTTCCTAAAATCTATACAACAAAGTCTGTATGATTTATTTAGAAATCAATGTGTCATCTGTTTGATCATGTCCTAATGAAACTGTGTGATAAAAAGTATTTACTTTGTATGTGTGTAATAAAGTCAGCTGTTGACTGCCAACCATAACTGACTCCTACTCTGCTTATTCTTTTTTTAAATATATACAGCTCTGGAAAAAAATAAGAGACCACTACATTTTTTCTGAAATCAGCATCTCTACATGTATTACAGCTGTTCCATTCCAGCGTCTGTTGAATTCCAACACAAACACAAAGCTGAGCTACTTCAGTTCTTGCACCAGGAGTGGGGGTTATTGCACCAAATATTGATTTCTGAACTCTTCTTAAGTGTAAACATTAGTATTATGTTGTTTTAAAATTAATTTGATCTTGTTTCTTTGCATTGTTTGATGTCTGAAAACATGGATCTTTTTTGTTATTTTTCACCATTTGTCATTTTCTGCAAATAAATGCTCTAAAGGATAATATTTCTATTTGGAATTTGGGGGAAATGTCAGTAGTTTATAGACTCAAACAAAAATGTTCCTTTTGCCCAAACACATACCTATAAGTAGTCAAATCAGAAAAAAACGATAATTTTGCAGTGGTCTCTTAATTTTTCCAGAGCTGTATTTTATGAACTTATTTTAACAAAATATTTGGCAACATGATTTATTTAGCCTAGTTGTCAAATTACTACATAAATGGTCACATCTTTACATAGCGCTTTTCCACTTTCAAGGCACCCAAAGCGCTTTACAACAAGAAACCACTCACCCATTCACACACCAGCATACGCGGACAGTGGGGGCATGGTGGGTTAAGTGTCTTGCCCAAGGACACAACAGCAGCGTTCATCTGTGGGAGCTGGAATCATACCAACGAACCTGTGGGTCAGTGGATCTGACCGCTCAACCACTGATGTTTCTTATGTCAAGAGTGGGATTTGAACCGCCAACCTTTGGATCAGTCTCTGTGCAGTGTCTTTGAATGTTTAGAAAAGCGCTATACCTGTATTAATAAATGTATTATTATTATTAAAATTTATTATAAATTGCATTTGCCAAATTATTAATTTAACAATTTTCCAGACTCTTAAGTGTACCTATTATAAGTATATAGCCTAATGTATTAATTTGAATTATTGTTTAAATATGAATTTTAAAGGTGCACTGCCCAAATTTCTGGTGGAGGGTTCGCTACCTTCTTGTCTCCATGGAGATGCTTTTGCTTTCCCTGGAATGTTCTATGGTATTAAATATATTCATCTATTCATTCATTCATTCCAGGTGTTTCTGCTGCTCAGAAATACGATGCAATGATTCCTTCTGTGAATAGGGGTGCGTCTCCACAGATCTGGACTGTAATGTAGCGTAGTGCTGTAACCTGCTTGTCTAGGTTTAATGTATACTGTGGCACATTCAGCCCCCATGGCAGAAGTACATCAAGGCCAGTTGTGACGTGGGCCGTCCTCCCGTGGACCCACCACCCGCGGGAGGATGCATGGGGGCTGGTGCGTTGTGTTCTGAGCGGCAGATCTGCTTGGACTGCTGCGTCCGCGACCCAGAAATGGAGCAAGCGGAAGAAGATGGATGGATGTGGAACATTCAAGACAAAGCAGTAACATCTACATGGAGACAGGAAGGTAGTGAACCCTCCACCAGAAATTTGGGCAGTGCACCTTTAAAATTCATATTTAAACAATAATTCAAATTAATACATTAGGCTATATACTTACAATAGGTACACTTAAGAGTCTGGAAAATTGTTAAATTAATAATTAATAATCCACTAGAAATGTTACGCAGTGCACCTTTAAACAGTTAAAAAAATTTAGCACAAAAACGTAAATGGTAAAAGTTTTGTGTGACGTCATCAGCAGTCGACGCAGTTCCTCTCGGTCCATACAAAACATCCCGCTCTTCTTCCTCCCGCTGCCTTTTACGACTTTTCGCCTTGTCATGCCTTTTATTTATTGTTTTTATCGTTTTAAATTGTCGGCTGCGTGCCATTTTTAGTCGTTTTACTTTTGTTGCGTCATTATTACCAGGTGTTTCTCGAGAAGGTTCGGACAGAGTTCAGTGTACAATGATGAGCAGCCCAGTGAACAAAGTCAACCATTCGGGTAAATAGTACATTCTTATTCTTATTCTAAAATCACATTTGTTACTATATTGTAAGCGTAAGTAAATTGCTGGTTGGTTTGTTGTTATGATAAAGATATGACGTATTAATAAATGTCCATATCCATAAAGAATCTAAAACTGGGAATAATTTTTATGCAGTCTTTAATACACTCAATATCACAAACTTCATCTATTCAAATCATGCAGTCGTTCTCCTAAATCTCTACGTCATAAATCATAAATTGTAAAACCAATGTGTAGGCCTGCCTTGATATGAACATATTTTGATGTTTAATATATTGCTGATGTAAATATAGACGATAAACAAAAGTTTGAAACTAATGTATGCCACTGACACAATGACCCAAGAGCAGATTTAAAACAAAAACTGTTCTAAATCTACAGTAAGCTTATCATATAGCCAAAAAATAACCAAGACTAAAAAATATTCTTCCAGCTCTCATATATTGAACGATACGGTCTACTAATATGTCATAGTATTTTTCTAATTTCCAGGAGACGACCAAAGTTCAAGCTCAGATGAGGATGTTGCGCTGACCAAATTAACGACACAGAAACCGATGGAGAAGGAAAGTTTTGCACCAACAAACAGTGATGAAAATGGTAATGAAAGACGCATTACATTGAGTCAAATGTTAAATGTCAAATTTATTAATTGTTTTAATTGTTTTGAATCTCTGTGTTCAGGTGAAGCCGACTCCTGCTCCGATGAAGATGTGCCACTTAGAAAACTAGCAACAGATAAACAGAGCAACGAAAAGTCACCTGAAATGGACCTAAGTGGTAAGAACAGATGTGGCAAATATAAGAAAATAGCAATATTTGTGATTAAGTGTTGCTTTGCTTTTGGATAATTTTATGAACACAGTTTTACATATAGTAAACACATTGGAAAAAGCAACATACAGTCATACCTCACCTTAAGAAAGACCCAACTAACGAATAATCCAAGTTACGAAACACCTTCACGTAAAATGTTCGTCTCTAAATATGAAAGAAAATTCAAGTTACGAAACCTCAAAAATTGAAATAATGCACGCTCGGATTCTGGAACGAATTAATTTCGTAAGGTGAGATATGACTGTATTTTTATTTTTGTGATTGAGAAGGTAGTTCTAGCTCAGCGGAGAACATCTAAAAAGTCTGAAAAGAATAATGCCAGCACAAAAACAAACCGTGTAGAATCTACAGTAAAAATTAAAGTTGCTGTACAAAGTATGTCTCTAAATTTAACTTCTTTTTAAGGAGATGCCTCCAGCTCAGATGATGATGTGCCTATTTCAGAGTTGGTGAAGGAGAAACAAAGTAAGATGCGTGGCTGTCCCAAAAATTGCCTTGACAAATCATCAATTAGAAAACTGTTAATTACTGTAAATTTCTATTCTTTTTTCCAGGAAAAGACAGCTGTAGCTCAGATGCGTCTTTGAAACAGAGCGAGAATAAAAGTGTGACATCTTCAAACAACAATGGAAATGGTAAAACATAGTACAACACACCGCATATATGACAATATGTAAAGTACGTGATAAAATTAATGCTCTATTTTCAGTCATTTTCAGCCTTTTGTGAAACTGGGCACACACAGCAGGCACCAAAACCAAAATGATCAAACAGCACAAATTATTAAAATATGTGACGTAACCATATCTGTGTCACTGTTTCTGGATCTTGCATCTTTGCACTCAATTTTGTCGTTTTCTGGTTTACAATTGTACTCAGGATGCTCCAAAATGCTCCGATATTTTTGTAAAATGTAAATCTTTAAACTCAATTTAGACATTTTTTCAAGCCACTATTTATTCAATGTCTGTCTTTCTGTCCAGGTAAAGACAACTCCAGCTCAGATGAAGACGTTCCTCTTACAAAGTTGGTGACGAAAAAAACAAATGAGGAGAAAATTGTTACAGCATCGAGTAAAAATGGTGAGACAAATGTTAAATTAACTGCATTGAATTAACTGTATAACAGAATACAGTAAATAAGATTCTCTGTTCAGACGAGGACAGCTCAGACGATGAAGTACCTCTTTCTATTTTGGATTCAAAGCAGGAAAACGAGAATTCAAGCAAAAAACTAAAGAGAACTTCAAACAAGGATCAAAATGGTAAAAGAAAAAGTGTCTGGACCTGACTTTTTTTTTTTTTTGGTTTGACCCAAAAGCTAGAAATGACTAGATATCAAACTGTTATGTAACTGTCATCTTGTATTTTGTCTCAGATTTGACTGTTTTGCTTATATTAAAATGTTGTAACTTTTAATGAGTAACTTATTTTACTTAATTGTTTAGGGAAAGACAGTTCCAGTTCAGACGATGATATTCCTCTGTCAAAGATGTCAAAAAAACAGAGTAATAACAACGGTAAAAAAATATTAAAGCACATAATCAGTATTTAAATGAATAGAGTTTATGGACCTACACTGAAAGAACGTTATAATAAAATCTTTACTTGTTTGTTTAGAAAAAGATGACAGCTCAGGAGATGATGTACCACTTTCAGATCTCGTGCGGAAGCAGCAAACTGGAAAGACGTCGCCTCAAAAGAAAAGTTCAAAAACTGACCCAAAAAGTGAGAAACATTTTTGGTGAAAGCCTCAACCTTGAATCCTTCCTTGAACAGAAATGGAGGTCTCAGACATAATTTGTCTCCCATCTATAACTCTATCCTCAAACCTAAATCAGAACAAAGAAAACAATACGGCAGCAGGTCGGGTCCAGAGGTGTGCAAATACCCATTATGGCCCTGAATGGCTCTGCTAACAAGACTCCACACTCCCACTGCATATTGAATAGGCTTACCTAACTAGAAACTGTAAACAAATAGGTGTGATAGTTTCATAGCAATTTCATTGTAGTTAGCCCCTCCCTGCATCCAGTTATAAGCATTTTAGCCAGAACTACCGGCTGGTTAGGTCAACTGCTAAGTCACTGACTTTCCCCCCCCCGGCAATGAGCTAACCAGTGTGGGTCCTTGGGAAAGACCCTTCACGGTACTGCCCCCTGGGCGCCGAAACATGAGCTCACTGCTCCTGAAAAAGGATGGGTCAAATGCAGAAGTCAAATTTCTCCCATCTGTCACTGTGTGTCATTGTGTGTGAGACCAAATAAAGACTTAATCTTAACTTAATCTTAACTGAAGAAGTAGCTTGGATGATCTGCGAAATGTAATTGACCAAATGAACTTTTGTCCAGTTGACAAATTGAATTTCTCCTTTTGCTATACTTTGAAAAACTTGGAAAAACCTCCTGAGATTTAACCTGTAACTTGGCTTGGCGGCATCACATATTCCATGGAGATAGATAGCTCTACTGTGGAACATTCCAGCAAATAATAATATTCCATGGAGGCAAACAAGTTACACGGTGCACTTTTAAAATTAAAAATGGCTCTAGTGTTCACATGGTTTGATTTTAGGGAAGTAATATTGCTATTGTAAATTAACAACAAAATTAAATCTTAACTTAAGTTCAAAATAATGTATCTTATGTTTGTATCTACAGAGAATGAAGAGTCTGAAGACGACATTCCTCTGTCAAAGTTGGCGGCCAAAACCGAGGCCAAGAGGAGAAATGTGTCTAAACGCAAAAAACTTTCAGATAACGACAAAAGTGGTGAGTAGAATCATGAATAAGTATCGAACACACAAATATTATCATAGACTACAGTACAATCAATAGAATGGTGTATTGAATCTTACATGGCACATTATTCCAACATGTTTTTAAAAGTTAGTCTAAATAATTTGGAAGTGTTATTACAATTTTCAACATTTTATACATACAAAAAAATAATTTATACAATAGTTTGAGCCTCCACTTAAATTTGATTAATATTCTACCATGAGACAAACACGTAAAACTACCCCTCTGAGTTTTGAATATTGTGATGTTCTTAGGAATAAAGCCTTGATATAAAAATGTATTATAATGTAATTTAATGGGTGGGTGATAATTGTTGCTTATGCCACAGAGTCCGATTCTTCTGATGACGAGCCTCTAATAAAGAAGAAAATGTCCACTCCAGCATCAAACAAAACAAGAAAAAAAGAAACAGGTGAGCGGGTTATACGGAATATACTTTTTCACTGAATAGTTTATAAGTAATTGAAATCATTTTGTTTATTTTTTAGCAAAGAAGAGAGCCAGCGTCACTAAGAGGAAGTCTACTCCAAAAACAAAGAAAGAAAAAGGTTTAGAGCTCGGGATTGTGTTGTCACCTCATAAAATGTTCAGTTTGCCTAATATTGAACTGAAGGGGATGTATTTTAAGCTAAATAATGAACTTAGAGAGAGATACTTTATTGATCTCAAGGGAAATTCAAGTTTATCTGCAGCAACATTTACACTGCTCTTCAGTTCATCAGGAGGACTGGTCACGTCAGATCTGTGACAGGGCAGTTTGAGAAGAGGAAGAGCCAAAAGTGTCCTTCCTCTGTGTCTTGCAGCAACACAGCAGCCTCCAGGGGGCGCAGGGTGAACACAACAGGAAAAGCCTCGCTCTTACATAGGCTTGCCTGGTTTACACCTGACCATATCACAAGTGAGATATGGTCTGGAAGCCACCTTCGAAATATCTCGTACCAGAGGTGTGGTTTACGATTGCCAACGGCCGTTTATTGGGTGTTACGAATGTCGATCATTTGGTGTAGCCCATAGCCAATCATGTCAGTTGTCAGTTCAAACTACAAGCTTCCGTATGTCACGTAGTACGCGTGACCGTCTTTCCACCCCTCCCCGCTCTCTGATTAGCTCCCAGAATCGGGAGAGCTCGCTTGCCATAGTCGCCAGGCTGTCTTTCAGATCGGAACGAACGGAAGCAGCCTGGGATTTCCCAGGTTGTACATATTCTCTTTCCTCGTTTCCTTTGATTCCTCTCTGAGATTCTGCAGGAAATAGGTGAGGAAGTCCCGCCCACAGAGGAGACACAGGGGAGGAGAGAGGATCTAAACTCCTGACTGAGACCAATAAAGTTTGGTTCTTTTCTCTGATGTCTGCTCCTGTAGTCTCCCTCTGGTTTACAGGTTTCTTTGGGACACCACTTAATATGACATTTGATAGACACCTGAGAAATGGAGGATCGAGGAGAGGAATCAAGGAGAAGGAAATTAGCAAAGAGAAATGAGATACAGCCTTAGATGTGTGAAGAATCCCTTAGTCTTCCAGGTAGAATCCATGGCAAAAGGAGAAATTCAATTTGTCAACTGGACAAAATTAATTTGGTTGAATATGTTTCGCAGCTCATCCAAGCTGCTTCTTCAGTTCTGGAACTGAACTGAAGAATAAACTTTGTCCAGTTGACAAATTGAATTTCTCCTTTTGCGATTCGGCCTTAGAGTTCAGCCAAACGTATTCTTACCTCATACAGTGAATGTATTTACCAGTAGTGATCCAGCTTATCTGGTTGTTCCACAGCTCTTTTGTTTCCATTTTTATATGGTTTTTGCAAATGTCAAAGGATGTTTTAAGCAAAAATAGTGGAATATGCTAATATGAATGTTGACGTTTGTTTAAGTGCTTTATTACAAAATGACACTTAATTTCAGATGATGATAAAAGCATGGCAAGGTTTTCCACAAGACACCAAATTGTATAGCTTGAGTATCCAAGTTTGTAATACTGAAATGCAATTTCTATCACTTTTGTGAACATTTTATTTTTCCATTTTCAGAGTGGAATAGTGACAGTTCTGATGATGAGCCTTTGAGCAAAGTTGTCAAAAAACTCAATAAACAGAAAACTGCACCTTCAAATGAGTCTCGCCTTCCCCAACGAAGTGCAGCTCAGAAACAAGGTACTTAGCAGTAATTTTCTTATGAATATTTATTATTTGTTTGACTAAATTGTTTTTTTTTCTCCAGTAAAATATGTGGACTCTTCCAGTGAAAGCACAGACAGTGAAGCAATAGTGGAACCAAAAACATCCAAACCTTCTGCAAAGAAAAAGTCTTCTACTACCAAGCAAGCACAAACAAAATCAAAGCCAATAATCAAGAGTAAGTAAGCTTATGTTTATTCAATTACAATAGTTTTACAAACAAATGCTTAAGAAACATGCATTCTTACAAACGATGAGTGGGCTCTCCCTCTCCACAGATCTGACCTGTAACTTGACCATGTCCTGTCACCTGCTTGGCAATATGGAGATAGATTAGTTTAATATTACACTGTGAGGTATTCTAGGCAAAGCAATAACATCTACAGAGTCCACTACAACAGTTACATTCTGCACCTTTTTTAAAAGTCTTATATTACACAGCATGGACTTTTCTGAGTTTAAGCCACCTTATAATGCTGTTATCTCATTAAAAACGTACCTGGAATTGGGTTTTGTTTCATTCACATGTTTTAGGCTATGTTCAGACTGCAGGGCTTAAAGCTCAGTTCAGATTTTTTTTGTGAAATCTGATTTTTTTGCAACGTCGTTCACATTTCCAATTAAATGAGACTTGTATGTGATCTCCAGTGTGAACTTTAAACTCCCCAAAAGTGTCCCGCATGGACACAACGAGGTCACACATAGCAAGCGTGCTCAGTGTTTACGGAAGTAGCCTAAACATGGACGCCATCATTGGGCATCTGGTGATTTTAAAGTTGCTGCCGTTCCAGTGCCAGAACATGTACAACTTATTTGTTTTAAGGAGGAGATTGAGAAGGAGAAGGACAAGGTTTTTGGCCTTGGCGTTTTGTGGGGCAGTGGCAACAACGTCCGTAGAAAGGAACGTGTTGGTGCTGAGTTGCAGGCAAGAGTGGTGGGATTGCTATGTGCTTTCCGCTTCACTCACACAGAGTTCATACACAATTTTCGTATATGACGAGAAGAACGTTTGTGTGCATTTGTGAGCGCCTACTTGTGTCACTCTCGCTTGTTGATGACGTTAGGTCGGATAAATATGACCTGGCCGTTCAGACTGAAGTCACATGCCAAAAGATCGGATATGTATCGGTTTTAGGACCACATATCCAAGTGGCCTGGGTTGCATTTGAAAAATTCTGATCTGTGTCGTTCAGACTGTCATTAAAAGATCAGATACAGGTCGCATAGGGGCAAAAAAAAAAAATCTGCTTTGTTCACTTCAGGCTGCAGTCTGAATGTATTAGTAATCCTTTATTATTAGCACATCTACATCTCCAAAGCTCAAAATGTTCAGTTCCAGCAGTAATTTTCAAGTTAACAGCTCCTTTACCTTTAGTTCAGTAGAGAATAAAATAATATATAGGCCTCCTTTTAAAAGTTTTTCTTTTTCCCCCAGGTAAAGATGTGGATTCTAGTGACGACTCGGACGACGATGAACCTTTAGCAAATCTAAAAAGATCCAAATCCACTCCAGCCAAACGCACACCTGTAAAATCCAGACAAAGTAAGAGGATTCAGTATTTCAAAATTGAAATTACTGAATAACGAACAGAACATGAAATAAATAATGCTGATTTGATCGTTCCAGTTTGAAGTTTAAGTAGCAATGAAAATGTTTATTCATAGTCATTTGTAATTCTAAATTGCACAAATTAATATGATTGTTGTTTGGCAGTTATACAGAAATGATGTGTTTTTCCAGGTAAATCTATGGAGTCAAGTGATGGCTCAGATGATGATGTACCTTTAGCAAAACTTATAACAAAGAAAAAGACAACTCCAGCCAAACGAACACCAGCAAAATCAAAACAAAGTAAGTAAATTTAACCTTTTTGTTGTATGAAAAAAATATTTATGAGTTGAAATAATGTAAACTACTTTGTAACATTGAGTGAAACATGCTCTCATTAATTATAACCTATTAATTGGGGCCAAGCAGCGGTAGCTGCAAGGCACCTATAGTGTTTCTAGTGATTCCTATTATTATTATTACGCAATATTCTTCCGCCATAGGGAGTCTATGGCAACCCCTAGAACCGTCTGGTAAAAAGTTGTGAAATTTGGCATGCACATTCCAGCCAGTCTCCTCATTACCCACAGCAATTTATAGGCCCCCACCCCCAACCCTCTAGCGCCACCAGCAGCTCAAAGTTGCAGGAATTTTCTGGTACATTTCTGCGTGTAACTTTTGAACCGTATGTCCAATTTTCAAAAACTTGGTATCCCTGGACTCCTTGGGCCAAGCCGAATCCAACGCACCCTGTGACGTCATTTTCCGTCAGGGTAGATTTTCCGCCATTTTGAATTTTATGAAAAACACTCAAAATGCTTCTCCTCCCTCAATTTTGGACCAATTTTGCTCAAATTTGGTACATAGCATCTTTAGACTGACCCTCATCCGAGACGTACCCGGTTTTTTGATATCTCTTATCGTTTAGACGTGACAGCCAATCAAACGTGTCCGAAACGTCGCCAAACAGGAAGTGAGCTCATATCTCGGGAACCGTTTATAGGATTATTTTCAAACTTTTCACAGATGTTTGTGTCCGTCCCAGGATTCCCTACAAAAAATTACAGGTCCCCACCTCAAACCCTCTAGCGCCACCAACAGGTCAAAATTTGAGGGACATTTCTGCTTGTAACTTTTGAACCGTAAGTCCGATTTTCAAAAATGTGGTATCCCTGGGATCCTTGGGCGAAGACTGATCCAACGCATCCTATGACGTCATGTCTGCCGGAATAGAATGTCCGCCATCTTGGATTTTGTGAAAATCAATAAAATTCTTCTGTTTCTACAACTTAACTTGTAATTTCCACAACAAATGGTGTGCACCCAGATTCTAGACAGTCTCATGATGCCCTTCAGCAAATTTTACGTCCCCACCCCCAACCCTCTAGCGCCACCAGCAGGTCAAAGTTGCAGGTACATTTCGGCTTGTAAATATTGAACTGTACGTCCGATTTTCTAAAACTTGGCCTCCCTGGACTCCTTGGGGCAAGACGAATCCAACGCATTCTGTGACGTCATTTTCGGCGGGTAAGATTTTCCGCCATTTTGAATTTTATGAAAAACATTCAAAATGCTTCTCCTCCCTCAATTTTGGAGCAATTTTGCTCAAATTTGGTCCATAGCATCTTTGGACTGAGCCTCATCAGAAACGTACCCGGTTTTTTGATATCTCTTATCGTTATGACGTGACAGCCAATTAAACGTGTCTGAAAAGTCGCCAAACAGGAAGTGAGCTCATATCTCGGGAACCAATTATAGGATTATTTTCAAACTTTTCACAGATGTCCGTGTCCTTCCCAGGATTCCCCACAAAAAATTACAGGGCCCCATCTCAAACCCTCTAGCGCCACCAACAGGTCAAAATTTTAGGGACATTTCTTCTTGTAACTTTTGAACCGTAAGTCCGATTTTCAAAAATTTGGTATCCCTGGGATCCTTGGGCGAAGACTGATCCAACGCATCCTATGACGTCATGTCTGCCGGAATAGAATGTCCGCCATCTTGGATTTTGTGAAAATCAATAAAATTCTTCTGTTTCTACAACTTAACTTGTAATTTCCACAACAAATGGTGTGCACCCACATTCTAGACAGTCTCATGATGCCCTTCAGCAAATTTTACGTCCCCACCCCCAACCCTCTAGCGCCACCAGCAGGTCAAAGTTGCAGGTACATTTCGGCTTGTAAGTTTTGAACCGTACGTCCGATTTTCTAAAACTTGGCCTCCCTGGACTCCTTGGGGCAAGACGAATCCAACGCATTCTGTGACGTCATTTTCGGCGGGTAAGATTTTCCGCCATTTTGAATTTTATGAAAAACATTCAAAATGCTTCTCCTCCCTCAATTTTGGAGCAATTTTGCTCAAATTTGGTCCATAGCATCTTTCGACTGAGCCTCATCAGGGACGTACCTGGATTTTTGATTTCTCTTATCGTTTTGTAGTGACAGCCAATCAAACGCGTCCTAAAAGTCGCCAAACAGGAAGTGAGCTCATATCTCGGGAACCCTTCATACGATTATTTTCAAACTTTCACACATATTCTAGTCTGTCCCAGGATTCCACACAAAAAATTACAGGGCCCCAGCTCAAACCCTCTAGCGCCACCAACAGGTCAGAATTTGAGGGACATTTCTGCTTGTAACTTTTGAACCGTTAGTCAGATTTTCAAAAACTTGGTATCCCTACAATCCTTGGGCATAGTCAAATCAAATGCACCCCATGACGTCATGTTCACCGGAATAGAATGTCCGCCATTTTGGATTTTGTGGAAATCAATAAAATGCTTCTTCTCACTCAATTTTGGACCAATTTTGCTCTAATTTGGTACATAGCATCTTTGGACTGAGCCTCATCAGAAACTTGCCTGGAGCTTTGATATCTCTTATCGTTTTGTCGTGAGAGCCAATCAAACGCATCCTAAAAGTCGCCAAACAGGAAGTGAGCTCATATCTCGGGATCCCTTCATAGGATTATTTTCAAACTTTTCAGACTTATTCTAGTCTGTCCCAGGATTCCACACAAAAAATGACAGGGCCTCAGCTCAAATCCTCTAGCGCCACCAACGGGTCAAAATTTGAGGGACTTTTCTGCTTGTAACTTTTAAAGCGTAAGTCCGATTTTCAGAAACTTGGTATCCCTGGGATCCTCGGGCGAAGACTGATCCAACGCATCTCATCGAATTAGGCTGGGTCGCTGCTTGGCCCCACATTGCTGCTTGCAGCTATATTTCTTATCTCTTTTTGTTGGCTTTGACCCAGTATAATTCATACATTTTCACTGAAATATTTTAAACAAATGCTAAATTAGTTTTTTCTTCTCCAGGTAAGTATGTTGAGTCCAGTGGCAGCTCAGAGGATGATGTACCTTTAGCAAAACTTGCAAATAAAAAAAACACTCCAGCCAAACGGACACCTGCAAATCAATCCAAGCAGATTAAGTCAATTTAACATTTTGTGGTTATATATAATTCCATTCTCAAACATAAATCAAAACAAACAAAGGAAACAAGGGGGCTAGCCAGGTCACGTCCAGAGGTGTGAAAACAGCCATTAGGGTTTGAATTAGGGATGCAAATTATCGATTAATTCATCGACTTACGAATAACTGATAAGTGGCGTTTTTCACCTGAATTTTAGTGTTTCAATAGGGTATTTAAGAATATAAGCTATAGTATACATAACACTGAGTCAAAAATATATCATAGTATTATTATATTGTATATTCCTCAATTAATTATTCCATAGTAAAAAGCAGACAAATGTATTGATGCTGAATAACAAAATACATTCTTTATTGAAAATAAATTGAGGACTGGCTCAGTTGTTGCACTTGCAGCATGGAAATCTTGAAATTAAAAGGAACAGAAGAAATTAAGTAACAGAATGTTATTTAGTCTACATATTATGATGAAACCAGTGAATCCAGGCTATTTTTTAGGACATTCTCAACATTTATTTTGAACTAAGGCATCAACAATATTTCTCTCCCTTAATCTGTGAAGGGTTACAGTACAAAATATAAATTTCACAGGGCCCCTGGACACAGCATAAAACATTACAGGGCCTCAAACCACAACAATCAAGAAATTATAAAAGCATGTAAGTTACTTGCTTTTATAATTTCAAAAATATATGGTTCTAGGTCCAGCTCTGAGTTGTATGGCAACATCCAGGGAGGAAAGGGTTACATGATGTAACGCTATGGTCTTTCTCGCGAGTGGGTTCGCATCTTGTGTTCACATTCCAGAGTAGCGCCCTCTAGTGATAAGTTACAATTAATGCATTTTGTTCGGCCAACGTCTTGATCGACAATTAATTTTAAGTCGATTAATTGTTGACATCCCTAATTTGAATGGGTATGCTAAACTAGACGCCAGAGAGAATCTGAAAAAACAAAAGACAGAAAGCTGAATACAAAGAGGTGGGATAGTTTCAGAATAATTTCAGTGTAGTTAGCTCCTTCCTGCAGCTAGATATAGGCAGTGTCTCTCAGCACTCTAACCAGAACTTACGAAGCAACTCCTATGAGCTGCGAAATGTTTTCGACCAAATAAACTTTGTCCAGTTGACAAATTGAATTTCTCCTTTTACTATACTAATAAAGTAATAATAATGTAAGAAAAAACAAAACATGCTTTCATTTAATTAATTTTATAGCTAAAAAGTGACATATTGGAGCTTTATTTGCTAAACTATTTTTTTTCTTTCCAGGTAAATATGTGGAGTCAAGTGACAGCTCAGAGGACGATGTACCTTTAGCAAAACTTAAAACAAGAAAGCCTGCAAATAAAAAAACATCTCCAGCCAAAAGGACACCTGCGAAATCAAAAAGTAAGTAAAATTTACCATTTTACATTGAAAAAAATATGTGTTATGACTTGATGTAATTATAATGTAACTAATGTAATAAGTAACTAATTCCCTTTTCAGTGTAATTCATTATTTTTAACAGTAAAATATTGTCAAAAGCAACAGTATGTAACTTTCTGGAGGTGGCATGTTCCATTATAATGGAATAACATTACATGGAAAGTTAAAACTACAGTTCTATGAAAATAGATTTTTAGAGTTTTATGCCATTCTGTTTAAGATTAAAGGGATATGCCACCCCCAGGTCAAACTTGGGCATCTCCCCACAGTCCAGAGACTAAAATAAGTGGTGGAAAGCGTTTTTCTGGTGACGCAGCCATTGTCCAGGTCTGTCAGCACTGACAGCCGAAGCACACACCACACTGACGGGAATCCCATTTACGCACCAGGAAGGGAGTTCCCGTTACGCAGCGTGGTGTGTGCTTCGTTTGTTTTTTTCCGCACTGAAAAATAGTTCCCACCCAAAATGACCAAGTCAAGCTCTACGTGTTGATTTGTACAATTATTTGCACTCGATATGAATGCGCACTACACAGAAAGTAATTGGGAAACGCATCGAGCAAATTAATTCCTTTTGGCCGAAATCTTTCTTTGGCGACGTTAGACTCCAGTCTAACGCGGAGTAGCTGCAGATACCGCAGCGGTCAGTGCTGACAGACCTGGACAATGGCTGCGTCACCAGAAAAACGCTTTCCACCACTTATTTTAGTCTCTGGACTATGGGGAGATGCCCAAGTTTGACCTGGGGGTGGCATATCCCTTTAAACAGGGATGAAAGAGTTCCGTTTTTTAGCGGATCTCCGCTTTTTTTTCAGCCACAGGGTAATTTTTTTTTTTTTTAATATCTGTGCAAATTTGTTGAGAAAGATTTTGGGTGTATATATATATATGTATAGTTGTGTTTAGGGTCGCCAACCGTCCCTTAAAAAACAGAATTGTCCCGTATTCAGAACAAAAGTACGTGTATCTCGTATTAAACTTCGTATTAAACTGTTCGTATTAAACACGGGCGCGAGCCCGTGTCTGGAGCCGCGGACCGAGCGAGCGCGCGTAGCTCTTTCGTAACAGCGTGTACCATTGCGTGTTCACAGGTTAAACTTTATAAAACATCCTATACCTCATCCTACCTGCCCGTGCCTCACTTAACGCGTCGCTCCTCGCTTTTTCACCTGCGCCTTTTAGCGCGCATCAGCTCCTCCTCAATGCGCTCTGATAAGACGAAGTGCAACGCAAAAACAAATCCAATATATACTACTAGTAGGCCTACCTGTTAATAAAATGTGTGTTTTTTTTGTACTTTTATGTACAGTTTTACTTTATTGCTAACATATAGCATCTAGAAATCCAAATTTCAGAAATTAAAATTTTTCCAGGGTGGGGGGGGGGGGGGGGGTACGCCGTGACTTTCCGCTTTTTTCATGATTGGCCACTTTCATCCCTGTTTAAAGTCAAAGGAACAACATTTTCATGGAAACAAACAGGAGGTCTTTTCTACGTTTTTCAGTGCAATAGACAAAATCAAATTGAAAAACAAAACATGCTTTAATCTATTTTATGATGGGGCTTTATTTGCTAAATTAGTTTTATCTTTCCAGGTAAATATGTGGAGTCCAGTGACAGCTCAGAGGACTATGTACCTTCAGCAAAACGTAAAACAACCAGACCTGCAAATAAAAAAACGTCTCCAGCCAAAAGGACACAAACAAAAAGTAAGTAAATGTAATATTTTGTGATTAGAAAAAATACTGTGTTATGCCTTGATGTAATGTAACTAATGTAGTAAGTAACTAATTCCCTTTTCATTGACTTTGGTCCAGTGTAATTAAAACATTTTTACTGTAAAATATTGTCAATTTAAAGCAACATTTTGTAACTTTCTGGGGGTGGCACATTCCATGGGAAGTTAAAACTTCTATAGAAAGAGATTATTTTTATTTCTTTTATTTAGTTTATTTATGAGACTGGGACAGTGCACAGTATACATTAACCTTAACACCAGCGATGCATTGTGCAGGTTAAACTTTGTTTAAGATTATAGGAACATCATTTTCATGGAAACAAACAGGAGGAGGCCCTTTCTAAGTTTTTCAGTGCAATAGACAAAACTAAATTGAAAAACAAAATATGCTTTAATTAATCAGTTTATGGCCAAAAGGTTGCATTGGGGCTTTATTTGCTAAATTAGTTTTGTCTTTCCAGGTAAATATGTGGAGTCCAGTGACAGCTCAGAGGACGATGTACCTTTAGCAAAACTTAAAACAACCAGACCTGCAAATAAAAAAACATCTCCAGCCAAAAGGACACCTGCAAAATCAAAACAAAGTAAACAAAGTTTTGTGTATCACTGATATTTCACATAATAATATTATAAAGACTCAACTCAAGCTCATTTTTACCATTTTAACTACTGTACAGAATTGTCAAGTGAAAGTTCTGATGATGAAGCGCTGATAAACCTTGTGGAAAAAGCGAGAAAAGGGATAAAGAAGACAAAAAAGCACACTGCCCCCAAAGAGGAGGATACAAGC
This sequence comes from Paratrypauchen microcephalus, assembly GCA_036785185.1. NCBI lineage: Eukaryota > Metazoa > Chordata > Actinopteri > Gobiiformes > Gobiidae > Paratrypauchen > Paratrypauchen microcephalus. Next base: position 1,070,671 of record JAVJIX010000236.1, read on the forward strand.
TTCAATCAGCCAAGGAAGTGTTTTTTAGCAGGTACAGTGAAATTGGCTTTGGTATTTATTAGTATTTTCTTTCAGTTACAGTAAAAAAATAAACAAAATAATTAAAAGTCTTTTAAGTACAGTTAGTTGCTGTCTTAAAGGTACACTGTGTAACTTTTCTCATGGAGGGACCGCCAAATGCTTGTCTCCATGGAGCTGTTATTGCTTAGCCTGGAATGTTCCACAGTGAAGCATTAAACTTATCTATCTCTATGAAGATAAGCAAAAAATAAACTAGGCCAAGTAACAGGTCTGATCTATGGAGAGGCGTCACTTTATCGTACAAATGCTCGTTTCATGACATTTTTAATCAATAAAAAATGCAAAATAGACTTGTTTGATACCATACTGTGGAGCATTCCAGGCAAAACAATCACATCCCTATGGAAACAATCAGAAAAGTTACACAGTACAACTTTAATGCAAAGTAATTCAACGCTGTTTACCTTCAGATTTCTAAATGTGTTAAAAACTATGACATTTCTTTTTTCCTTTCTTTTTTATTGTAATTAAAGTAACTAACTAGAATAATGTCTTCCAGATGATGATTCCTTAGTAAAAGTTGCAGATCACGTTGAAATTAAGAAAATGATTAAGATTATGCTTGACAAGTGTGACATGAAAGGTATTTGTTATTTTTTTACATCAGTTATATACATTTTTATATATTATTTATATACTCACACATAAATGCTACTATTTTCTTTTTTATTTGAAGCAGAAATACAAGTCCCTGAAGTAGCTACAAAAAATCTTGAAGTCTCAGCCAATTCATCTGATGGAGAATGATTTTATACTCGCACTCAAGTCCGAATGAAAAGAAATGTTGAAAAAATTGTTTATGAAGGCACATGCATTCCTGTTTTATATTTTTACTTTGAAATTATTCATTGTCGTGGGTATTATCTTGTTATTTGCACTACATTTTTATTATTGTGTCAAATTTTATACACAATTATTTAATGGTATTTGGTCACATTTCTTTTAATGAAAGTATTCAGTCGTACATTGTAGTGGTGTAAAATAAAAACACAAGAATAAACTGCTTTGTTTGTATTTTGAGTCATTCATTTCAGAATTTCAGATTTTCAAGGGGTCGCCACCTGCTTGTCTCCTTACAGATGAAGTTAAGATAAGATGCCTTTATTAGTCCCACAGTGGGGAAATTCCTGTGTTGCAACGCACAGATCAAGAACAGCAGGAAAATGTAGCATGCAATAAAACAAGATAATAAATAATGGCTTAAAATAATTTAAAAATAGACTCGGGTATGGTTACAGATCAAATCTGCGAAGAGGTGACCACTCGGTTAGCTTTTGAAGGTATTTTGGAGTACTAAAACCCTCTGAATCCATGAAAGATAGATGGAGTGTTTTATGTAAAACAGCACCATTCTAGACAAACAAATGACATCTCCATGGAAACAATCAGGTAAAATTTACACTGTGCACTTTTTAATGTCAATGTCAATTATACGTTACAAAAATGCACAAAATATAAAGTCAGACCAAGGATAAGTAACGAAGAGTCTGTCACTAAGAAGTTAGAGAGAAAAAAAATAAATATAAATTATTTTAATCTTGGTTTCCATAGTAACGGGTTAGGAAGTTTGCTCTTCTTCGACGCTTTCCAGAGTCACCACTTCCGCCCTGCCTCAGTCCGCCGGGCGTTGTGCAAACATCACACCCCCTAAAGCATCTGTGCAGCTTTTCTGAACATGCTACTCCAGGAAATGAACCATCTGATTAAAAACACGACATAAATCGTCTTGTCATTCATGTACCAACCGCGATAAGTGAATAGATAGCTTCTAAAGGCTCGGGTTTGCACGCTTTCTGGCAGTTCGCTAGCATGTTGGTATAACATTGTGTCAGTTTAATTTAGTCATGACGGAAATAAGATGCAGGACGGCTGAGACGTTAGAGGGAGCAAAAGAAGAGGAAGAATGGGATAACGAGACAAACATTAAAGGTACATTTATGAGATTTTTAATGGACTTGAATGTAGCTGTCTGATCATCTGAGATCTGATGTGGACATTGAAAGTTTTCCTGTCTGCCTGTCATTTTTGTCAGATGCGAGTGAGCCTAGATGCACAGAGGACAATGAAGGGACAAATGAAGAGCAAGCCAAAGATGTAGGGGACACTCCAAATCAAGAGGTCCCTGAGCAGCCTGAGAAGACATGCCGAAGAAGAAGTAAGTACAGGTCATCTTCCTGTTATCAATTTAACCAACTCTGCTCTGGATGCACAATCTTCAATTTCCTTTAAAAGGGGGAATTTAGCAAAATCGATTTTGAGCTTTCTATCATGTTATAACATTCCCTCATCAAAAACACCTTAACAGGCTTTACATGTCATCCATGTATGTTGGACTAATTTAGCAATCTCTCCAGGGCCATGTTCGTGCTCTCCTTACAGTTAGCTGTAAGATTCTGTTTGATGCTCAGACCACAAGCCTACGTCCCCCATGCTCCCACACAGCAATTCTCCATAAATATATAAATGCATGATACAAACTGTACCCTGCAACTTCACAAACCTGATTGTGTTCTGATTGCGATTGTGTGCTTTGAAGGGAGACTGACTTAGCGCAAAGAGCTTGTTAATATGTTGTTTTCGGTGAATATAGCATTTTCAAAACAATAAAAGGTAACATGGTAATGTAAATATGTTGTGTGTTAGCAGTTAGTAGCTCATAGAAGTAAAATACCCTCTCGAATTGATTCCTTGATTGCTTGAATTATTTGATCAGAGAAAATCAATCATTTATTTGTGCACATGATGTTAAGCAATTTTATATTTTATTTCTTTCAGCTACTTTTATTCAGCGGCTGGTGAGGTTTTTTTTTGGATGTGTGGCAGCTGTGGCCTGTGGGATGCTCTATGCGGCTTATCTGTCTGCCTATCATGACAGGAAGTTCTGGTTTTCAGCGAGACAGGTGGAAGTTAATGTTTTATAGTTTCCTTCATCATGTGGCCATGGTCATGTTTTAATAGATTTTGTTTCAGTATTTTTTTTCTTTTGTGTCTTAGGAGATGGAGAGGGAGATCACCTTCCAGGCTGGCAGTGGGATGTATTATTACTATTACAAGCATATGTTAGCTGCTCCTTCATTTCGAAGAGGTACTGTACTTACTTCTTAGCCACACATAAAAGTTTACTTATTAAACTTCATATTCCTAACATGAATTTATGAATCTTGGCTAAAGGGTTTTATGAGCTGACTGTAGATAACAGAACCGTGTCAGGTCAGACCATTAATGCAGTGGAGCGTCTGTCTCTGTATCCTGAGCTCCTCACAAGCTTCACCTACAAACTCTTTGACAGTGAGGTGAGTATTTTTCTTTGACCTTTGCAAGTTGTGAGTCATAAGCTGTAAAAATCTCTATTCTCAAGCATCCCAATAAAAGACTGGTTGATGTAATTAATGCCTCTGCAAACATAACTTGAAAGGACCTCTCTTGTTAATAGTAAACAAAGCAAGGTTTCAATTATAGACTATACAGTATAAAAGGACATAACTAACCCACCAGCCACTGCGTTCCAAATGGGAAGTTCCCAATGGGGCGCTTCCGACTGCATCAGCTCTGTTTTAAATTTACTTTACGTTGGAAAATTGTCACCCCTCTCTCTGTTGCTGCAGTGAGCCTCGTCATTTTGGTCTTAAAATGTTCATATTAACCAGCTCTTCATGATCCTAGTGTTTTTATTTTGCTATTTTGTACATAAATAAATTCCTAATAAGACCTGGCTCTGAACTCTCTCCTATAATTGCTCGCATTGAGCTTTATTTGAATGTAGCTATATGCTATGGGTGACATCATATTCTCTTAGTACACTTTTTATACAGTCTATGGTTTCAGTTAGGTTTCAATACTATATTCCCTGAACAGTCTCATGGTTCAGTTCCCCAGACAGTTTCAGTCTCTTGCTGAAAATTGACTTTTAAACATGTTTCCCTAAAACACTTGTTTTATTTCTATTGCGGCCTTGGTCTATTTCGATCACTACTTTGTAAACCTAAAAGCCGCTGTACAGCTAGTTTCTTTCTTATTTAGTCCCATTTTATTTTGACAAACACTTCATTAATGGTGAATAAATAGGGAACCTGTTATTAGATTAATTCAAAGGTGCACTGTGTAACTTTTCGGGTTGCTACCATGGACATGCTTTGCCTGTAATGTTACACACTATGGTATTAAACTTGTATAAGAAGCATTTATTAAATTATGGGTGTTTTTATTGCTCAAAAATACGTTTAGAAATGTGCATTTTTACTGGGAGTGGGGTCGCCTCGTCACAATTGGCCTGGTGGCGGCTCCTGCTTGTTTCTGTGGAGATTGAAATGTTTAATCCCATACTTTGGAATATTGGAGGTAAAGCAATAACATCTTCATGGAGACAAGTTACTGGGGGGACCTCTACCAGAAAAAAAATCAAATCAAAATTTAAAAAAAATCTCTACCAGAAAAGTTACACCGTACACCTTTAAATGTTAATCTCTACATATTTAAACTTGGATGTATTGATATTGGTCACATTTGTGTTTCAGGATATGGTGGAGCCCATCTATTTCTACATTGGAATGGTGTTTGGACTTCAGGCAGTCTATGTAACAGCGCTGTTTATCAGTAGCTGGGTTCTGAGTAGGACCTGGGTTGCTGGTATGCTCACTGTAGCCTGGTATGTCATTAACAGGTGAGTTTTTAATTTTTTTATATAGCTTAAAGGTCCTATATTGCACAAAATCGGTTCATGTGAGGTTTAAGACATATCATGTTGTTACCTCATCAAAAACATACCCAGAGTTATGTTTTTGTTTCATTCACAAATGAGTTATTAGTCCAAATCCCTGTTCCACCTTGTGATGGTATGTAGTTTTCATGTTAACAGCTACCTTTTAAGTGTATCGTAGTAGAGATTGGCAAATCCAAATGATTCTAGTGAAGGTTTATGGAGATTAAAAACACAGTGGAGCACTTCCTGTACCATATGACATCATAAAGTATAGTGTTTTCTGTTTGAGACAAAAAAAAATCAGTCTAAATATGCAGGATTTGTGTGTTTAAACATGAGTGAATGAAACAAAACAAAAAAAACCCTCCAAGTATGTTTTGATGAGATAACATTATAACATAGATGGAAAATAGCCTAATATATGCCCTTTAACACTTTTATTGTAACTTATTATGATTGATTAAATTAAAGCACAACCTTTACAGACCAGACACAACCAGAGTGGATGATGCTGTTCCTCTTCGAGAAAACTGGGCTCTTCCGTATTTTTCGTGTCAAGTCGCAGCTCTGACTGGTTATCTGTGTAATAACATCAGCGCTGCTACTGAGGTATGGTTTTAAGATATGGGAGCTATACAGAAACATTTAAAAAGTCTACATTAAAAATAATTAAAAAGAACACCGTTTAAAGGTGCATTGTGTAACTTTACTGCTGGAGGATACGTCACTATTTTTGTTACTGCTTTGCTTGGTATGTTCCACAGTATGGCATTAAAAGTCTGTTCATCTTTTGTTTCATTAGAGATGAGTTTATTATTCTGAAATACCTTTTAAGAACACGCATTCTCGTGTGAGCGAGCTCGCCTCTCCACCGATCTGATCTATACCTTGGCCTGGTTGTCTGTGAAAATAGATCTGTGAAACATTCCAGGCTGAATGGTTAAGTACATCAACCCTCCCCAGGAAAAGTTACACAATGCAGCTTTAAGGTTTTGCTGGCAATATTTCAGTACCTCAACCACAACATTTACTCGCAGATTTTATGATGGATGTTTCAGTATTGTTTTAATGATCATGATCAGGAGAATAAATGCAAAAACCTTAACAGTAATTACATTACACATTCACGCTTTGGTTCTTGTATCCTTTCTTTTATTATTACTTAAAATATCACATTATAAAGCACTTTAAGTTACTGAAGGAATCATTTCATACTGTGCATATAAAATGGAGCACTTTGCTTAACATTTGCATACAGTGGAGATGACGAAAATGCAGATGAAGAGGCAGGAAATTTGAGAAAGGAAACATTGTCACTGTATGTCATTATCATATTACACCCTGCATAGATTTGTTTAAAGGTCCTATATTGTGAGCTTTTAGCCATGTTAAAATGATGTTACCTCCTCAAAAACTTGCCTGAAGTGTTTTGTTTCATTCACACATGTTTGAGTAATACTGTACTCTTAGTCTGTCTATAGCTCCAAAGCTCAAAATGCTCTGTTCCACCTTGTGATGTCATGTTGTGGTAGCTTTTAAGTTGCATGCTACATTTTACCTTTTGTTCAGTGGAGGTTTCAGGGCTGAAATTATGAAAATGACCCTAGTGAAGGTCTGTGGAGTTTAAAAACACAGTGGAGCTCTTCCTGTATGTTTTCAATGTGAGAGAAGGGTTTGTGTGTTAAACATGTGTGTTAAATGTGTGTGAATGAAACAGACACAACTCCAGGTATGTTTGTGATGAGTAAAAACATAATCAGAAAACAGTTTAACATGGCCCCTTTCATTTTCAAACCAACTGTTCCATTTCTTTGTAGATGCTTTGTTTTCTCATGATGAGTGCAGTGACCTTCATCTTCCTGTTGGTTTGGGAGCACAGTCACTACGTCCTCTTTGTCCAGGCCCTTTGTCTGTTTCTGCTTGATTCATTTGACCTGGTCCCTGTAAGAAAGGTATCACTTTCCAATTCATCCATTAAATTATACTGCTGTAATACACAACGTACTATACAAAAAGAAGAAAAATAGGATTTGGTCATTTAGTAGTTGTGGTTTGTAAACCTAAATAATTCTGCAGACTTTTCTTTTTAGGTTAAAGAAAAAAAAATCACCATCTAGACTACAGAATCTTCAAAATATGAGGGGAAAGAGTTAGAGAGATACTTTATTGATCTCGAGGGAAATTCAAGTTTTGCAGCAGCAACATTTACACTTGGAGTCTCAGTGGCCTTTGTGTCTCAGGCAAAGGTCCCAGTGCAGTTTACAGGAGGACTGGTCAGGGAGGGTCTGCAGATCTGTGTCAGGGCAGTTTAAGGAGAGGAGCCAAATGTGTCCCTCCTCTTCATCCTGCAGCATCACAGCAGTGTCCAAGCCTTGTTCTTACTCTGCGTGTCGGTTGGTGATGAAATAGTTAATTCCCTCCAAGTATTTCCTCTGGAAGGTCTTATGCCACATTTGCTGCCACATATGGTGTAAAAAGCCTGTAGCATCTCAAATGTCCATAGCTAACTCCTTAGCTAGCTCCTTAGCTTACACGGTCTTCATGGATACGGGAAAAACAAACAGTTCATTTTACAAAATCGATCAGACCCTTATGGCACATTCTACTGTGCTTGGAACTCGGGGAAAACCAACCTCCACCTTGAGAAAGTGCAATGAAACAGCCAATCAAATCGAGGTTCCGAAACACAAACTTTCGGTAGTTCGGTGCAGACCGAGGGTTGGACATTAAACTTTCTCGGGCATCCATGTTTTCCCTAACTGTTGCAGTGGAACGCATTACAACTGATGTTGGGAGAACTAACTCAGATTTATCGACCATCGACATTCAATAGAATGCAGCATTATTTGTGTCCTTTGAACTGCACGTGCTACACTTCATGGTTAAAATTCCATGATATGACGTAAAAAAAGAAAAAAAACAGAAAGCTTTCAAGCTTTAACATTTTTTTGGCAATTTTTTCCCCTCCTAGTTAACATTAATTCTCTTATAATTATATATGCCCTTCATTGTACTTCTCTGGTTGATTGTCCAGGTGGCTGACATGCATAAACTGTACCTCTCCTGTTTACTCGCGGCATATTGGTGCCAGTTTCAAAACCCCGCTCTGCTCGGCTCTCCTCTGCTCAGTCTGCTGTTCGGCTCCATGCTCGCCAGATACTTTCAAGTACAGACAACTACACTTTAGTTATATATTCTACTATGTTTCTTATGCCATTTATATTATTATAGTTTTCAGGCTTTGTTGGGAAAAATAACATTATCTTTTTTGTGTCTGTTTTTCAGCAAAATATGAAGAGAGGTCCCGTTATGGCCAGAATAATAAAACTCTTTCTTCACTTTTATCTAGTTTTCACTACAAGTATCACCTTCAATTATTTGATTAAGGTACATTTTTATTATAGTGTATAGCTTGATATAGCTAGATTAATTATAATATTTTGTGTATGTGTTCATTTATGTCTGTATAATCCATCCACATTTATATTTTTATCTGCGTTTTTATGAACAGAAAGTATTACCTGTGACAGAGAGCGACTTCATATTGAAGTTTCTCGAGGCAAAGTTTGGACTCAACACAACTACGTGAGTTACATAATTACTTCACAATATTAGTTTGAAATGGATCATTATCTATTACATGTATTTGTAATTAATATGTACACTACCAGTCAAAAGTTTAGAGTCACCCTCTCAGTCAGTGTTTGTTTCTTATTTATTTTTGCTGCAGAAGAAATTTAATATATGAAGTAAGGTATATGGAATTATGTAGCAAAGAAAAAAAGGTTAAATAAAACCACTAAATATTTTTTTGTAAATATTGTATAAAGAAATCCTAAAATTTGTTGCCCTTTGCTTTGTCGAGTTATTTTTTTCTTTTCTAAATATTCCCATCATTATTTTACATCTCAACAGATTTTAACCCTCATACTGATATTTAAAAAAAAAAATTATGACCCAGTGAAGTGCTCTACCTTTTCTCTTCATCAGCCATTATTTTATGTCTTTTGTATGTATCTAAAATGTAGAAAGTAGTAAGAAAAAAAGAAGAAAAAAACATTCACTGAGAGAATTACGTATAGTATTTACCTGGCCAGCCAAATGATATCTCTCTGTATTTCCTATACACCGCGATACCATTTAGACACTCTCCATCCACTCTCGCTCCTCCGGTTCCAAACCGACTCCGCGATTCTGATTCGTTCAAAGATGGTGACGTCAGTGCACCCGCCTTTGCCCGCAAAGTCACTCTTAGGCAGCGGAAGTTCCGCCTCAGTTTTGAATCAAGATGGCGCAATCTCTGATTGGTTCACTTAGCTGTCTGTCTACGCGCAACCGCAGCGTATTCTGTGGATCAAACGTTACCAGACTCACTCGCTGGTACAGCGATGAGTCATGGATTCTTCCAGGCAAGTATAGTATCAGATTGCAAGACAAATTTAAGAACAAATAGGAATGGCAGACTGAAATTATCAAAAGTGTAAGACCAGATTTAGTTTGACCTTTTTTTTTTTTTGATTGTAGTTTTGCGTACAATTGGTGGAAATAACTATTCATGTGTATGCCTCAAAGCCGTACCTCATGTTATATCCTAATTGTCATTGTTTTTCATATCACTTAAAATATGAAAAATAAAGAATGACAAAAAAGAAAAGAATGAGAGGGTGTGTCCAAACTTTTGACTGGTATTGTATGTGATTAGAATTGTAATTTATGTTTGTAATATCGAGATACAGTTCGCAGTGCAAATTTAAAACATCTCCAGAAGCTTCTGATGAATGCAAAATTTAAATCAAATAGTACAAGAATCTCAGAGCATGTTAGCAGAGGACAGGTTTAAACTTAATTGGTTTTATTCGTATTCACACCCCATGGAGGCAGGATGTTTTTTATGCATTTTTAAGTAGTAGTATTATGCTGTTTATATCTAGTTAATGCGTTTTGTTCTATTTTAGTGATTTTGTGACCAACTTCCTCCTGTGTCAAGACGGTTTCCAGAGACCAAGCCAGGACCTGTTCCTCAGACTCACCCAGGCCTCAGTTTTACCATTTTACTTCCTGGTTCTCGTGGTCTGTTTTATGTCCACCGTGGAGTCGATATATAAGAGACTACGGTCAGCACCTAAGATTTTAGTTTTAGTAAATCCACATTTACTATGGTTTTATGAAGTATGAAACTTTTTTTTATTGCAGGGGGCAGCCAATGAAAGATAAACTCAAACTTGAAGATGGGCAGATAGGAGAGCACCCTGAAGTCACCTACCATGTTTTTCATACTTTTCTGTTTGGAGGCTTAGCGCTGCTCTTTGATGGGTAAATTATTCCAATTTAATTCAGTTTATTTTTCACAATGTTCAACAATATACAGCTCTGGAAAAAATAAGAGACCACTGCAAAATTATCAGTTTTTCTGAGTATACTACTTATAGGTATGTGTTTGGGCAAAAGGAACATTTTTGTTTGAGTCTATAAACTACTGACAACATTTCCCCTAAATTCCAAATCAAATATTATTGTTTAGAGCATTTATTTGCGGAAAATGACAAATGGTCAAGATAACAAAAAAGATACATGTTTTCAGACCTCAAACAATGCAAAGAAACAAGATCAAATTCATTTTAAAATAACATAATACTCATTTTTACACTTAAGAAGATTTCAGAAATCAATATTTGGTGCAATAACCCTTATTTTTAATCACAGCTTTCATGTGTCTTGGCATGCTCTCCACAAGTCTTTCTTGGGTGACTTTATTCCACTCCTGGTGCAAGAACTGAAGTAGCTCAGCTTTGTGTTTGTGTTGGAATTCAACAGACGCTGGAATGGAATGGCTGTAATACATGTAGAGATGCTGATTTCAGAACAAAATGCAGTAGTCTCTTATTTTTTTCCAGAGCTGTATGTTATATATGGTCACACACATACACTATACACAAGTGTACACTATACATTTAACATATAATATGCATGGTAATATATGTGACACTGTGAAAAACATGGACAGCCAGAGAAGCTTTATAAACTTATAGAATGGGGTGTATTTACTGGGACTCCATAGGCAGTCACTGATATTGACATTCATGGCTGGCAAAATAAAAACTATAACTATTGTGGATAAGCCCGAACAAATTTGCTATTTATTTATTGTTCTTTTGGATATTTCTTATAATATAAATACTATGTACTGCACATGTATCATACCATACAATTGATTATTTTATGTATAATCCTGATATTGCTTTAAAAAGTTCATTGGTAATCTGAACATTTCCATTGAATATTAACATGCCCAACTAAGGGGAGTACTAAGGGGAGTGCCCCACCTCACCTCTTGTCATACACAGTGCATTGTAATGGATCATATTTAATGGCTAACCTTCTGACATATTTCCTTAACAGCACCAAGTACCTGTGGACTCCATATGTGTGCATGTTCACTGCTTTCGGGGTCTGTTCTCCCAAAATGTGGATGTCTCTGTTTAAATGGCTGAACCTGAAATCTCTCGACCCTGTAGTTTTAGTAAGAGGCCTTAGTTTTTTTGTTTTTTGTTTTTTTTTACTTCTGTTGCTTAAAATAAAAGTTATGTGATAGATGAATTTATATGTCTCTTTTAACTTGACAGTCTTTAACTCTGAGCACCGCTGTTCCCACAATCATCCTTTTTAGTTTGTGGAGAGAGGTATGATTTATTATTCAAAATGTTTATATGAATTTATTGTATTTAAACTACATACCCACTTTCTCATTCTTGTGTTGCAGTATTGTCCTCGTGTGATGTCAGAGTTGGCAGATCTTCAGGAGTTTTATGATCCAGACACAGTGGAACTCATCAACTGGATCAAGTAAGTTTCATAACTATTTTCTTGCGTTAGGTTTTGCTAGATTTGGTTAATTCTTTGTCCAGATAGTTACAGAAATCACTTGAACACAATATACACTACCAGTGTAAAAAGCCTGTAGCATCTTAAATGTCCATAGCTAACTCCTTAGCTAACATTATATTTCATGCAGCTGGACATATTTTCTCCACTAAAGCATTAGCTCTGCTGCGTGACATGTAAACAAACAGCACCATGTGAGCTTGAACGCTTTGACTCTTATGAAGACAGAAGAAAAGCACTTCACTGACACTGCTGCAGAGCACTTCATGAAAGTATCCAGAGAATGGAACATCGAACACAAAGTGTCTCACTGACAATTGTTATGGTTTGCAATATAAAAAAAAAAATGCACAAAGCAAGCCTATCCAAATGTGCAATTAATTTGTGATTATTGCGAGTTAATGATGACATTCATGAGATTAATCACAATTAAATATTTTAGTCGATTGATAGCATTACTTTATATACCTTATATCCTGGTGTCTTCTGTATGTGTCTAAAATTTAGAACGTAGTAACAAGAAAACATTGAATAAGATGGTGTGTCCAAAGTTTTAACTGGTAGTGTATTTTAGGAGGAGATGTTAAAAGTTACCGTCTCTAAATTAACTTTTGGAGGGTCTGTCCACCACAGCGAGAGGCAAGCCCACTATTGAATTAATGCCATACGGTGAAACATTTCAGGCAAAATGTTTACTTCTCCATGGAGACAAGCAATTGGCAGACCCTCTTCATTAAATGTATATAGTTGGGCTTTCAGCTTATCATCAAATTTACGATTATTTTGGTTTTGTGTTTTTGTTTCAGGACACAGGCTCCTATAGCAGCAGTATTCGCGGGCAGCCCTCAGCTCCTGGGGACAGTCAAGCTCTGTTCAGGCTCCATTGTGACCAGTTTACCACTTTACTCCGACATCGGCCTGCTCCGGAGAACTGAAGATGTGAGTGAGAGACATATACAGATTTAAAGCAGCACTATGTACCATTTCCAGTGGAGGACCTGCCATCTGCTTGTCTCTATGGAGATGATATTGCTTTGCCTGCAGTGGTCCACGGTGTGGCATTTGACTTGATTATCTTCATGGAGATAAACAGGTGATTCAACCCAGCCAAATTACAGGCCAGATCTGTGAAAAGGTGAACCCGCTTCATAGACTGTATGAAGATGTATGAAGAACTGGACTGACCCATAGCATTCAATCAAATGAAGCTCACGAGGCTAGCAGATGTAACGGCAAATTTGGAGCAGAGTTTTAATTTATTTAAGGACAAAATAGTGAAATAAAAACACCAGGATCATGTAGAGCATGTTAATACAAACAGGGACACAGACAGGGACAACGTTTTTTTTAATTGCAAAGTGAATTGGAGTTGGAGTCGAGTGAGTCGGAAGTGTGCCCATGGTCACTTCCTATTTGGAACATGGCGGCTAGCGGGTTAGACTATAAATGGACATGCCTCTGATGCACTCACAGCAAGAACACATGGTATTATTTGGCTTTAAAACTGAAACTCTAACCAAATAAATACAAGCTGGCTAAGGTTAATACCCCAACCACCACCAGAAAAGTTACACAGTGCACCTTTATTATTTACCAGAGCGTGTTTTTCCCTCTCTAGCCTTTACAGGTCTATGCAATGCGGTCGCCTGAAGAGATCTACAAAATTCTCACCAGTCAAAAGACAAACTACGTGATCATAGAGGAGGCCATCTGCAATGAACTCAGTCTGAACCGAGGCTGTAGAATCAAAGACCTCCTGGACATCTCCAACGGACATGTAAGAGGGACTGTTTATTATTATATTTTTTTATTTATCTCATTATTTCTGCAACAACTCTATGTAACTGCACAAGGTGAATCAGGTGTTAAAGGGCCCGTATTGCACTATTTTCTGATCTGTTATAATGTTGTGTCCTCTTCACAAACACACCTGGAGTTGTGTTTGTTTCATTCACACGTTTAATACACAAACCCTGCATATTTAGGCTGAGTTCTTCTCTCAAATTGAAAACACTCTGTGATGTGGTGTGGTAATACAGGAAGTGCTCCACTGTGTTTTTAAATTCCATACACCTTAACTAGAGTCATTTAGATAATTTCAGCCTTGGAATTGCCAATCTAGGAAGATGTTAACTTGAAACTCTGTAGACAGATAAAAGGAGAAATTCAATTTGTCAACTGGACAAAGTTTGTTGGGTCGAAAACGTTTCGCCACTCATCAGAGAGGCTTCGTCAGTTCGTCACAGAGAATGTTCAGACAGACCCCCCGTCTGAACACTCAGCGTCTCTGTAAATCACGCCCAGAGAGTTTGGACTGCGAATGCGCTAGGCAATGCAAAATGCATTTTTTTATTTGCCTGGAGGCACGTCCGAGTGTTTCTAGGCTCGGAAGTCCTTTATCTGAGCCTCTGGACCTTTGAACAGCAGTGGTTTAATTTTATTTTCTGTGGAAATGTGTTTATTTTTCAATGGAACGCTTCAAATCTCTCCCCCCGTGCAAAAACAAGGAAATGGATCAGCTGAGGGCTCAGAGCGAGAGCGGAGAGTTTGGCCAGGCCCCCACCCTCTACTATAGGCCAGCTCTTTTCTCCTCATTTGCATTCAAGCAACAACGCCCATTATTGAGTGTTTAGAGAGAGAAAAATTACTCTTTCTCATCTTATCTCTGTTTCTCATGCACTGAGTGTTGATTTTGAAGAAGGATTCATTTACAGTATTAGGAAACCATTAAGGAGCCATATAAAAGCATCAAGAAGTACCATGTCATGGGATCTTTAAAGCTCGTCTTTGTCCTAACAGGGGGAAAATGTTGACCCGTCCATTTCCAATCTCATTTCCTTGCAGAAATACAATGACAAATAAAGCATTCATTCATTCATTCAACATGTGTGAATGAAACAAAACACAACTCAACGTATGTCTGTGAGGAGGAAACAACATTATAACATGTCTTAAAGCTCACAAGAGTTAATTTCAATATAGGACCGTTAAAATGGGTTTAACTTGGTAAATATGGATATAATTCATAAATCATACTTCAAATCAACTTCAGAGATTGTAAGACATGTTTATTCTTTTGGTCATTTACTACAACCCTGTTTTATGTGTCATACTTTGATGTTTGGACACTTAAATTGATAATTGTTAAAAGCGCCATTGATTTAAAGGTCCTACCTTACACCAAATTTACTCTTTTAAGCTTTAAGCCATGCTAAAATGTTGTTACCTCTAGGGATGCACCGATCCACATTTTTTTCACTTCCGATCCGATCCCGATACCTGAATTTGGATATCGGCCGATACCGATACTATTCTGGTACCAAAACTGTTTGTTTTCGATATTATCATCATTATTGTTTAACTACAAATAACGGTACCCTTAATGATAAAACACCTGCAATTCTACATAATAAAGAAAATACTTAAATAACCCCCCATATGACTTAATTAACTAAGAGACTTAAGAAAACAAAATAAACCCACAAATTAACATGAATTGTTCAGTCCGGGTCATGTGGCCCCCTTTAGCGCACCACTATGCGCTATTTATTATATGACCAGGAAGTGCCTCGGTTTGACCCCTGAACCAGAGAGCGCGGAGGAGAAGGTAGGGAGGGCATGTGGATCCGTGCACCCTCGCACGCACTAGGGAGGGGAACAGAGTCCAGATAGCGGGGAAACAGTTTGTAAGCAGTCCTGCAGTAGCAGTGAAAGGTTTGCACCGGAGCCTGGCTCCGCAAACCAGAGGGAGCGCTCCGTGCGCGCTCTCCTGTCTCAGAGAGAGAGAGAGGGGAGCCGGTCGGGGGGGAAGCAGCTACAGGCGCTCCGTCACTGTGTCTCATTGAGATACGCCTCCGTGCAGGAGCAGAGCAGCCGACAGGGAGTCACTCGTGGAGTCATTTCAGCAGATAATGTACAGACATACATACAGACATGGCTGATGAATTTACGATCTGTGAATTACGTTGATATCGGAACCCAATACCGATACTGGATCGGATCGGCCCCATCCCTAGTTACCTCATCAAAAACATATCTGGAATTGTGTTTTGTTTCATTCACAAATTGAGTAATGGATGTCAGAAAATAGTGTAATATGGGGCATTTTCAAGTGTTATGTAAATGTTGTTATTTGAATAGTTGTGATTGTGTATTTTTAAGTCCTGTTTGTCTTAATGCTATTAACTATTATATATCATTTAAATGGGACAAATTATGTAGACATTTTCACGATTTTCCCTTTCTTTCAGGTGGTGTATGACAAAGGGGAGATGTACTCATTTGCCAAACATGGAAGATTTTGCAAGGAGATAAAAATGAACTACTCCCCGTACACAAACTATTTCACTCGAGTTTTTTGGAATCGTTCATACCACGTTTATAAAGTCAACTCCGTCATCTCGTTTCAATACTGACCCTGGCCTCGTGCCTCTAAATGAAGGCACAAACCAACACACTTTTATAAAAACAGCAGAAAGTCAAGATAAAGATCTCCGTCGTATACACTGCATCTTAAAGATGCAGTGTGTAACTTTTCTGGTGGAGGGTCCATCAAGTGCTTTTTTCACGGATATGTTATTGCTTTGTTTGTAATGTTTCACAGCAGGGCATTAAACCTTTCTATCTTCATGGAGACCAAACTAGACGAAAATACAGGTCAGATCTGTGGAGAGGCAAGCCCGCCTGAGTCAGAATGCTTAGGTATTTTTTAGTTATAAAACCACCTGTAATTGAATAAATGTAAGGGAGAACTGTTTAATGCCATACTGTGGAACATTCCAGGCAGCACAATGACATATCCATAGAAAGAATCAGGTGACGGACTGATATCGGGAGATGAATAGTCGCGTGAAAAGAAGTTTAATAATATCAGCATTTACCATTTACAAATATCAGGATTTTCCATGTTACATCTTCAAAAGAGACTATCAGCATTTATAGTTTATGATAATGAGTAGAATGGGCATGTACACATGAACTCATATACGAATATACATACGAAACAGGAGGCCGCTGTACGTGCTCAAATAGAACAGGGAGTATTAAATGTAAGTTATCACTTAACAAAAACATAAGCTCTTATAGGCTCACGCGTATCCGGATCATGAGGAGAGGAGCATTTCATATTTACACGGACCCTCAACCAAAAAGTTACACAGTGCACCTTTAATTAAAATGGATATGAACTATGCCATAAAAAGTCATTGTACTGTTGCTATAAGCCATGCATTAAATTTCATTGCGTTGTTATGTGAATCTAACTTTATGCAAAACATAATTTGTTTTTATTACACTCTTAAATTGTATGAACTGGTGTATGATTGCCTTAAAATGTGACTCTATATATATAAAATTATATATTATATTATATTATAATATAATATTATATAATATGTAATATATTATATATATATATATATATATATATATAATTTATATATATTTATTTATATATATTTATTTATATATATATTTATATATATATATATATATATATATATATATATATATATATATATATATATATATATATATATATATTAATATATATATATATATATTAATATAAAATAAAATAAAATAAAATTACATATATACCTGGGCAGGAAAACGGCACCAGGATAACTGATTATAAAAGGGAATTTTTAAAACTATTTAACAAGAGAAAAAAAAAAAAGTTAAGGACAATAGTAAGTAATAACTTGATATTCACTGCAATTGCTTTTTACCCAAATAATGCCTTTTAAACTTGCCTTAAGCAATAGACAGCTTTATGAGCAGATATTAGGTTAGTAGATTTCACTATTAGTAAAGAGTCTTGCAGAGTTCTAACAATCTTGTAAATATACTTAAAAATTGACCAGTAAGCATTGTTGATTTCTCTATTCTGAATCAAAGCAAGGTATTTCATGTAATTTGTATGAACACTGTTGCTGTTTTGTTCTTTTGTATTACAACATCTCACTGTTATGTTTAACTGGAGATGTTTTTGTGAATGAACCAAAATCACACATTTTCCGAGTACTTTATGCTGGTTTTGAAGCTACTCTCATTCTGTTTACTTTGTCTTTTGTCACTGCCTTATGTTGTGTGTTTATCTCTTGCTGTTACCTGAAGTATTTGGTGCTACTGGTCCAACCGTCCTCTGCAAAGGGCCATGTAGTGAAAAGTGACTTACTGTCTGGATATATGCAAGTCAAAAAAAAAAAAAAAAAAAAATTACAGTACTACATTGCATCATACTTCACTGTCAAGTTACAAGTTATCATAGTTCATCCTCATTCACACTTCAAAAATAAAGGCTGGTATCTACTGGTATGGTATCTTATTCTCATGTGCTCCTTTTTAATTATGTAAAACAAAAAAGGTGGAAAGTGTTGAAAAATAAACAATTGAATTTTTTAAATTAAATGCAATGTGAAAGTGTATTCATTTCAAATGAAAAAAAAAAGCCTTCCCATTTCTCATCAAATAAGTAACTAATAATAATAATGTGAAACTAAAGTTGTATTTTACTATTTTTATTATGATGTCTATTCTATTTAAGCATATAGTCAAAAGTACTAAAATAGAAGTGTTAAAAATATTTATAATAGAAGCATAAAAACGCAAAACTGGCGTCCATTGTGTTTCCTTGGCGACGGACCGGAACCGGAAACGAGGCAGAATGAGCCACAGAATGAACTATGTGAGCACGAATGTTTCTGTAGCCTCAATGGTAGCCTCCTGATAAATTTAGGTTTATTTGTTTTTATTGTCTTTTTATATTGCTGTTTTTACACTTGAATAAAGGTAAGGATGGCCTGTTACTTATTTGTGCAGTACAGTGCCGTGGTGTGAGGCGGATAACTTGAAATATTAGCTTTGTTTTGGTTAGCATCAGAGAAAACAGCGGATGGGAGAAGTGTGTTGGATCTGATGGAGAAAACATGAAAGTCTAATATAGTCAAGTACAGATGTACAGAGACAAACATCGCCCTTCTGGTGATGTCCTAAGCCGGTATTCAAAGCAATCAATCACACTTAAGACATATCTGATAGATGCCCAAAGTGGTTCCTTATAGTCCTTGTCAGATCCTCATAAAATACATACAAGTGGAATTATAACTGCCGATAATATGCATGACTTTGATGAATGGGTGTTATTTACGGCTTTACTGCCAAAATATGACCATGAAATAAATTAATATGAATAAAACGACTCCAAAAATTAGAGGATGTGCAAAGTCCATTTGTTGGGTGTAAAATGATTTATACTTGGACATAGACAAACTTTATTGATCCACAAGGGAAACTGTAGCTCACACATCACAATATATTATAATGACAAAGAGTAAAACTATAAATGGTAATAAATCCAAAATAAGTAGCAAACATAACAAGGGTCTAGTGTCAAACAAGGCATAATTATATACATGTACAAGTAAAAATAAAATTTCTATTTAAAATTATTTCACAGTTTGCATCATGATGTGTTATTTCTTGTGTTTAGGGGAGGATGAGTGCCGAGGCAGCTGATCGTGTGGCTGCGGTGAACAGTCGGCCCAGTACTCCTCTCCAGACGTCATGGTTTGAGTTTTTGTTGGATGGGACTTTACTGGAGAAACATCTTCAGAAGCAAAACCCAGGTTACTCTTCCCTTCAAATATCTTATGCTGATGTAATTAACCTTTTGAACCAGGATTTAAGAGAGTATTTTCCTGTCTTTAGATCCACCTCCAGTTCAGCTGATTGTGCAGTTTTTGGAGCAGGCCTCGAAGCCGTCAGTGAATGAACAGAATCAGGTCCAGCCTCCGGTGGACAACAGGAGAAACCGCACCCTCAAACTGCTTGCTCTGAAGGTTGCAGCTTATATGAAGTGGGACCTGGATGTTCTTGAGAAGGGGTAATATATTATTGTTTGTGAAACTTAAAAAACAAGTCCCTGTGCAAAGTCCGATTCCATTACATATTAGTATTTATAAAAACTTGTGTCCCATGTTTGGTGTTTCATATTAAAAAATAGAAACAAATTAAGAAGAAGAAGAAGAAGAAGAAGAAGAAGTGAACTTTATTGATCTCACACTGGAGAAATTCCTCTCTGCATTTTAACCCATCCTATATATATATATACATATATTAGGAGCAGTGGGCAGCACACACATTAGGGCGCCCGGGGACCATCTCCATGATCTTCTTGCTTCGGCTTGGTCAGGACCAAAGCTGGAAGTACCTATGTTTTGGGTTGGTGGGGGAAACCGGAGTGCCCGGAGGAAACCCACCCAGACACGGGGAGAACATGCAAACTCCACACAGAAAGGCCCAGGCGACCCGGGGATCGAACCCAGACCATGCATGCAAACTCCACACAGAACACACACGGAAAGGTCTGGGCGACCCTGGGATCGAACCCGGAACCTTCTTGCTGTGAAGCAAGAGCGCTATATTACATTTTGCCTTAACAAGATAAATAAATTATCCATCTATCCATTTTCTTCCGCTTATCCGGGGCCGGGTCACGGGGGCAACAGTCTAAGCAGGGACCTTCACCCCGGAGGGACCTTCACCCCGGACACTTCCTCCAGCTCCTCCGGGGGGACTCCAAGGCGTTCTCAGGCCAACCGGGAGACATAGTCCCTCCAGCGTGTCCTGGGTCTTCCCTGGGGTCTCCTTCCAGTGGAACATGCCCGGAACACCTCCCGAGGGAGACGTCCAGGAGGCATTCAGAACAGATGCCTGAGCCACCTCAGCTGGCTCCTCTCAACGTGGAGAAGCAGCGGCTCTACTCCGAGCCCCTCCCGTGTCAATGAGCTCCTCATCCTATCTCTAAGGGAGCGCCCAGCCACTCTGTGGAGGAAACTCATTTCGGCCGCTTGTATCCGCGATCTTGTCCTTTCGGTCATTACCCAGAGCTCATGACCAAATAAATAAATTAAATTAAATTAATTGTAGCATATAAAAAGTAATACTGGACCTTTTGTGGCCCTCAGCAGATCATTCCACTTAATAATGAAGTGCTCTGCAAACAGAATTTTGTTATCTAATCACAATGGTTGTCAGAAATATTGCAATTTTTTTTTGCTAATATCATTCAGCCCTTCTTACACCTATTTACCTGTCATTTGATGATCATCAGTAAGTGTTGTCAAAAGTATCAAAAATCAGATACTAATCAATAATAAAACTAGTATTTAAACTAGATACTCATTTGAGGAGGTATCAATACTAAAACAATTCCAGGGACAGAAATTAACCTTTCCTGAATGATCTTGAGTGTATCAGACCAAGTATAAGAGCACATAGACTAATATACGCCCATGGACCACTATGGAACCTACCTGGACCACTGAGGGATTACACAGATATAAGACCACGTGGAAATATATAAGAAACTACTTTCATTTAATGTTAAAAAGCACATTTTATTGTCTAAAAGAATGTATTTTATTGTCATTGTGGTATCAGAATTATTGAGTATCAAGTATTTTTCTTGGTATCAAAATTGTGCTTGAAATTTTAGTATGGTGACAACACTCTCAGTAAATGGTTTTGAACTGTTTTTCTTAGATTGACCATTCCTGTGCTAAACATGCTGCTGAACGAGCTGCTGTGTGTGAGTAAAGTGCCTCCAGGAGTGAAACACATAGACCTGGAGCTGTCCACTCTACCCCCCACCACCGCCATGGCCGTCATCATCTATAACCGCTGGTCAGAAATTATGTTATTTCATTCCAACTCTATTTTAAAGGTGCATTCTGTAACTTTTCTGGTGCTCAAATGCTTTTCTCCATGGAGATGTTACTGCTTTGTCTGGAATGTTTTACAGTATGGTATTAAACCTTTCTTCACGAAGACCAAACCAGACCAAGTTACAGGTCACTCACAGTCAGAATGCTTTTCTAGATATTTTTGAGCTATTAACTTACACTAACTTACATTAAATTACACTTGTAATTTAATGAATTTAAGGTAGAACTGTTTAATGTCATACTGCTGAACATAACAGGCAGAGCAGTGAAACAAATAGGTGACGGACCACCAACCAGAAAGTTAGTGCACCTTTAAGCATTTTTATCTACAAATTACTAACATGCATTTTTGACTGTTTTATAGGGCTATCAGAACTATTGTCCTCAGTAGTTTTCCAGAGAAACAAACCAAACCCGGACCACATCAAATGAACATGTGAGTAATGTCTAAAAATAACTGTTGGATTGACTGCATTGTTTTAAATTAATGTAAAATATAATCTATATGGTCCATACTTTTTGTCTATTTAAATTTTGCGGATTAGACTGAAGTTATAAGCATGATCATTTCAAATATTTTTTATATTATTGCTATTTATGTGTTTGTTGCCTCCAAGTCCAGTAAGAGGCTTATCCCCCATTTTGTATCCTTCTAGGTTGAGTATTGTGCAACAAGAGAAGGAGATGACTGAAAACATTTTGACTGTGGTCAGTGAAACCTACAATGCTGCAACTCTAATATCATTACTAATAAATGCCAACCAACTGTATTTAATTTCTCTCTCTGTAGCTGAAAGAGCAGTCTGCAGACTCAATTAGTGTCCTTGAGGGGGCGCTGTGTCTGAAGAAGGACTTTTATGTTCACACCATGAGGACTCTGGAGCTGCTGGCCTCAGATGCCGCAGCAAATGGAGAAACCGAGTCGTCTACGGCCGGACTCCGCATCAGCGCTGACGAACTCCACTGTCAGGTCAGACCACAGGACGATACACACTATGTATTGTAAATGTATTGATGTTAGTAAAAGTTACATCCTTATTTGTGTCACTGATTTATACCAGTGTATTTGTATTTCATAGTAAAAACACTGATTGTTAAAGGGCCCATATTATGTAATTTTCTGATCTATGTTATAATGTTTCCTCATCACAAACATACCTGAAGTTGTGTTTTGTTTCATTCACACAAGCACACAAACATATTTAGGCTGAGTTCTTCTCTCAAACGGTTCTACTGAACTAAAGGAAAAAGGTAATTGTTAACTTTAAAAACTGCAGCTTCATGACATCACAAGGTGAAACGGAGCATTTTGAGCTTTGGAGATGTAGACAGTCTAATGGTAAATTATTACTCAAAGGGGTGAATGAAACAAAACACAACTCCAGGTATGTTTTTGATGAGGTAACAACATTATAACATGACTTGCTCAGGAGAATCATTTTTGCGTAATAAACACATTTTGAACACAGAAGCCTGTACTGTTTTTGCCGAAGTTGCTAAAGCAGTTCTTTTTCTTATAAATTTAAAGGAGAATTAACGTTTTTTACAAGTCTTATTTCGGTAGTAAAACAAATTGTTTTACTCACCCATAGCACTTTGGTTTCATATGGAGCTCTTCCGGAGATGTTTTAGATTAGCGATATCCGTAACGCGAGTTCTCGGGGCATATAATATATGCCACGAGCATATAATATATGCCCCGAGCGGTCTCCAAATAACACAAACTTTAGCACTTTTCAAATCATAGAAGCTCAATGT
This sequence comes from Paratrypauchen microcephalus, assembly GCA_036785185.1. Lineage (NCBI taxonomy): Eukaryota > Metazoa > Chordata > Actinopteri > Gobiiformes > Gobiidae > Paratrypauchen > Paratrypauchen microcephalus. Next base: position 1,093,819 of record JAVJIX010000236.1, read on the forward strand.
CTTAGTCTACACTTAAGTTTGAGTCAAAAGTGGCCTGTAATCCGAGATTTATCCATAATTTACAGCTTTGCGTTTCATGTTTGTGTCCTGAGAGCTGAGAGCAAAATAAACTGTGACTCCGCACATGCGCACTGGCCTCCTCATCTACACGAAACTATGGCTAAATCTCGGATTACAGGCCACTTTTGACTCAAACGAAAGCGTAGACTAAGACATTGAGCTTCTATGATTTGAAAAGTGCTAAAGTTTGTGTTATTTGGAGACCGCAAGCATGTGCCCTGAGAACTCACATTACAGAGATCGCTAATCCAAAACGTCTCCGGAAGTGCTCCATATGACACCAAAGTGCTATGGGTGAGTAAAACAACTTGTTTCATTACCGAAATAAAGCTCAGATTGTAAAAAACGTTAATTCTCCTTTAAGTGTTTATTGCAAATTGTCTTTAGTATATTGATATTATTTGGTGAAAACATGTTATTATAATTGACTTACTTGCTATGTTTTAGGTCCATTATGATTTGGGAGGCATTTTCTTCCAACAAGGAAGCACAGACCAGCCCGCCTATGTGAAAGCCAGAGATCACTTCAGACAAACTAAAGAACTGCTCAAGAAGGTTGAGTCCATATTTTATATACACTAACATCTACACGTTATGTTTTATTTGCTGACAGTTTATGTAGTGGCTATAATATTATAATACCCATGACATTATATTATTGAGTTTGTGATTGCTCCTCTTTCAGCTGGTTTCCCCTGTTCATGTGCATTTGGATGAGAAGAGACTGACCGGATACTGGAACGCCTGCAGAGCCCTGACCGGAGACAGTGACCCCTCGGACTCTCAGACCACCCCATACAACCAGATCAACAGCCTCATCCGAGCACACAACTATCAGGTCAGGGCAGATTTAAAGGGCCTGTATTACACTATTTACTGATCTATGTTAAAATTATGTTTCCTCATCAAAAACACGCCTGGAGTTTTATTTTGTTTCATTCACATATTTAACACACAAATCCTGCATGCAGCTGAGTTCTCTGAAAAGGAAAACACTCTGATCCACATTGTGATGTCATGTGGTAATAAGAGGAAGTGCTCCACTGTGTTTTTAAACTCCATACACCTTCCCTAGAATCACTGGGATGATTTTAGCTCTGGAAGACTAATAATAAAGGGTTACTCAAACATATTTGAATAAAACAAAACACAACTCCAGGTATGCTTTGTTGAGGTAACATCGTCTTTAAGTTATATTAATTTCATCTGATGTTAAGTAAAGAAAAATGTTCAGAATCTATGAACTAATCTGGTTTGTTTGAATGTTTTCAGGCTGTGATTGAGGCGTTCATCAAAGACAACATCAGCCACAGCCTGCCCACTCACTTCAGGAGATCTGTCCTGAGAGAGTTTATGTACAAAGTTCAACAAGGGTGAGGACTGAACAGGGGGGTGTAGTCAAAAGAGTTATGACTGTGGGATGGCAGAAATGAAGAAGGGGTCAAATCAAGTGGAGGGCCATTCAAATGATTTTCTTCATGTAAAGATTTGTCTCTTGTAGGCATTTTTTTAAGACACTGTAATTTTCTGTTCATGAATTTGAGTGCTCATAAACTTCACCAAGCTTAAAGATGCACAGTGTAACTTTTTTGGAGAGGGTCCGCAAGCTGTTTGTTTCCATGGAGATGTGAATGCTTTGGCTTAAATTGTCTGCAGTATGATATTAAACTAATCTGTCTTGAATTTATTCAATTACAGCTATTATTTATTGCTCAAAAATATCTTTAAAAAAACATAAATTCTTCCTTTGAGTGGTGACGCCTTTCCACAAATGTAACCTGTAATTTGGCTTGCAAGTTTCCATGGAGATTCATAAGTTTATGGTCATACTCTGGAACATTCTAGGCACATCTCCAGCAGACAAGTTACACAGGGTTAACAAAACCTGGGCATAGACTGCAGTTTTACCCATAATTACCATATTTTTGCGTGTACTTGTAGGGAGTCTGGTCTGGAGGAGGTCTGTCAGAAGCTGTGTGTGTGTAACGCTGTGAGAGACACTTTAGAGGGAGAAGTGCTCAGTGTGAGGTTCCAGCAGCTGCTCATTACACCCAGCAAACGAATGGTGGACTTCATTTTAGAGGTAACACTTTTTAACCCTCTCGCATGTGGTAAAATTGCTTGTCTGATAAACAGTTTTTTAAATTTTATGTGTGAAATGAAATTGTTTGTGTTTTTGCAGGTTTGCACAAGATCATTGGAAAAGAATAGCCCATCTGAAACATACAGAACAAACATGGGGAATCTGTTGCGGTAAACTAAATTTGGTCTCAATACACAACTCTAATTTTATTACAAACCAATATGCAGGACAAATTTTGACTGTATATAAATGGACATAGCTAACCCGCTAGCCGCTCCGTTCCAAACAGGAAGTGACGATGGGTTCGCTTACAGCTCCATTGACTCTATTTCCAATTGACTTTGCATTGAAATTTTTGTCACTCCTCTCTCTGTAACTAATGCAGTAAGTCTTGTCATTTTGGTCTATTAACCTGCACTACATGATCCTGGGTTTTTTATTTTCGCCATTTTGTCCAGAGATAAATTCCTAATTCTAATGTGGATTAGAATTTGGCTCCACATTTTCCCCTGTAACTGCTAGCCTCGTGAGCTTCATTTAACTGGAGCCGAACGCTGTGGGTGACGTCACACTCACTTAGTCCACTTCTTTATACAGACAAACCAAATGAAGACATGATGTACTACCTATTTATTGTAAAATGTTAAATAATTTCAAATTGTGCAAGTATTTAAAATATAACACAAAACTTATTTTATTTCCAAACATAATTTAAGAATGCATTTGTCTAGATCATTTAGAAATGTTGATTTACCCTTAGATAGAGGCAGCTCTTCTTAGTACAATAGTTTAGTGGCCATTTGTCTGTATCAGCGAATTTCGGTATTAGCTGATGTATTGATATGTTTCCTTGTTTGTCCAGGACTCTGTGTGAGAGTTTGCAGGACCTGTCTCTGGTCTTCTCAGTCTCGTCTCATAAACTGTTTGTGGAGCTTCTCAGTGACGATCAAAGGAAAGTCCTGGTGGAGCAGATGAGGAAGAGGTCAGCCACCGTCAACCTCAGCGCCAAACCCCTTCCCTCTTTCTATGACATCCCAGGTACGGCGGAAGGATCTGGAAAGCAAGATCAGATTTGTTCAAAGTTCACATTTTAAATGCATCCAGATGAAGTACACTTTATGAACTGAAAAAAAAACACACGTTTCAGAACATGTTTTCACCGATCTAGATATTTTTTAAAATTGATAATATCACAGTTGTTGTTTTGAAGATACGCAAAATAATCATATTCCTAACAAGTTTATAAAGTGATATTTTCAGCACCTTTTGTGTCTCTTCAGCCTCGGCTTCAGTGAACATCGGGCAGCTGGAGCAGCAGCTGATTCTGTCTCTGGAGTCGCGCAGAATCAGACAGATCCTCATTGAGCTCCACGGGATGTCAGAGCGCCCCTACTGGAAAGTCAACAGCAAGGCACGCACTTACACCGCTACATACTCTTATGTTGGTCTCTGAGTATGTAACAATTCAGTTTTGTGTGTTTCAGTGGGAGGTTCCTTCAGATTACATCAATGTGATTCTGGGCATCAAAGACAGTCTGACCAAGGACCTGGTCTACATCCTCATGGCCAAAGGGCTGCACTGTATCTTCATAAAGGTCAGAAGATCGTTTAATATGTGGTACACATTTATACATAACCATTTTAACCAATTATATCTTTTTATGATTTGTACAAACTAAACATTGTGTTTTAATATCCCTACATGACAAAAGTCTTCACTGTAATTTTTTGTATACATTTTTTTGTTGTCAAAAGTGTTTTTAGTTTGGGGTCACTGTGGCACATGTGGTAGTGGTCATCATAAAACTGACAGTTGGCAGTTAGGGCCACAACTAACAATTTTTTTCCAGTTTGATTTTTTACATATATTTTTAACCAAATGAAGATTACAATATAATATAATATTAATTTTCTTTTAAAACGTATTATATCAAAAGAATCAAAATGAGTGCTGTTTGGGAATCTTAACAGATGTTATCCAAGATATTGTATATACATGAATTTCTTATTTCCTCCTCTCAGGACTTTGCCCATGCGCGTCAGCTGTTCTCGGCCTGCCTGGAGCTGGTCACTGAGTTTTCTCCTAAACTGAGGCAGGTGATGCTCAATGAGATGCTTCTATTGGACGTGCGCGCTCACGAGACGCAGGCAGCAGAAGGCAGCAGAGAGCGACCGCCCCCAGACCTAGTTAGCAGGGTCAGAGGTTACCTGGAGATGAGGATTCATGGTAAATAGAACTCAGTTTTACAGTATATTTTATTTTTGCACTACTTGTACAAATTATACGTTCAAATGAATATTCACAATATGCAAAAAGATGAGCCTCATATATCAGGAGTATATTTCTGTTTATGTATAGCATTAAGACTGGAAATAAGATACAGTGGTACCTCACCGTACGAAATTAATTCGTTCCAGAAGTGGTTTCGTAACGTGAATTTTTCTTAAGTTGAGTAGCTATTTCAATGAAAAAAGCCTGATTCGTTCCAAGGCCCCGTTCCAAGTTTTTTTTATAGTGTAATTTTTTTTTTTTTTATAGTGTAACATTGGTTTAGACCTGGTCTAGAGGAGGCACGGTTTGAGCACGGGTCTCGTGCTCACAGCCCCGCGCCGGGTCATGCTGCGCTATCACACACGTGTCCGCGCGCACACTTCTCCGCCCTCCTCCTTCCCCCCACGCTTCACTATTAATACATTTTGTTGAAAATCTATGAAAGTTTGAGTGTTTAAACGAGAGACAAATGTGAGAAAAGTTTAAATCCAGTCTGAGAAAAGCGTATAATGGCTGAGCGCGCATTATTTGAATTTTTGAGATTTCGTGTTTCGTAACTTGAGACCAAAATTTAACGTGAAGGCGTTTCGTAACTTGGAATTTTCGTTTGTTGGGTCTTTCGTAAGGTGAGGTACTACTGTAATTGTTTTTGGCATCTCGCACCCTCAGAATCAGTTCATTCAGATATCAAGATTAGACAAGGCCATACCTCTAATAAATGTATACAATTTTGTCCATGTTTCACAGATCTGCCGCTGCGCCAGGTTGTTGGAGAGGAGTGTGTCGCCTTCATGTTGAACTGGAGAGAAAACGATTATTTAACTTTGCAAGTGCCGCCATCTTTGGTCATGAACAACCCCTATATCAAGGTAAACACAACTTCTGCTGGAAATACTTTTTATGTTCTTATTTTGTTATGTTATTTTTTGATCTGTGTTATAATGTTGCTTCCTTATCCAAAACGTACCTGGAGTTGTGTTTCGTTTCATTCACATAACAAACATAACATAACAAACCCTGCATATTTAGTCTGTTCCACTGTGATGTCATGTGGTAATGCAGAAAGTGCTTCACTGTGTTTGTGGCCAAACCTCCTTGTCAAAGACTGACCTCATCAGATCTCAAAGGCTCACCGTGGCCGGGCCTGGGCAATACTTAGATGGGAGACCGCTGGGAAAATCAGGCGCCACAGTGGGGCGCAGTGGAAAAAAATGTTGTTGTGTCCATTGGCAAGGCACTTCACCCACTTTGCCTAGAATGAATGTGGTGTGTGTAAGTGTTGGTGGTGATTGGAGGGGCTGATGATGCAGATTGGCAGCCTTGCTTCTGTCTGTCAAAGCAGCTTTGAGTGTCTGGAAAAGTGCTATAGAACATTAATGCAGTATTACTCCATACACTTTCACTAGAATCATTTGGAGGATTTCAGCGCCAACTCTAATGAACAAAAGATAAAAGGTAGCTGAGGTAGCAGAGCATTTTGAGCTTTGGAGATGTAGACAGACTGATAATCCAGGATTACACAAAAGTGTGAATGAAACAAAACTCAGCTTTTTGACGTGGTAACAACATTCTAACATGACTAAATGCTCACAAGAGTGAATTCTGCGTAACTTTTAAACTTATTACTGTGCTGTTGTAGTTGGGTCAGTTGCTGGCGTCCACGTGTAAGGAGCTCCCCGGGCCGAAGGAGAGCAGGCGCACGGCCAAAGAGCTGTGGGAGGCCGTAGTCCAGATCTGCAGTGTCTCAGTCCAACACAAACGCAGTAGCGATGGAAGAGTGGGGCTCATCAAACACAGAGAGTCCTCCATGGGCATCCTACAGAGGTGGAGACTTACCCTGTGTTATGATAGAAAATGTATTGTTTGTTTTTAAAGCTGCATTTTGAAACTTTTCCTGTGGACGCTCCATGTAAGGTTTTTTTTCCTTCATGTAGATGTTATTGCTTTGTCTGGAATGTTTCACAGTATGGCATTCAGGGATGAAAGAGTTCCGTTTTTTAGCGGATCTCCGCTTTTTTTTCAGCTGTGGGGTAATTTTTTTTTTTTTTAAATATCTGTGCAACTTCGTTGAGAAAGATTTTGGGTGTATACTGTATATATATATACTGTATATATAGTTGTGTTTAGGGTCGCCAACCGTCCCTTGAAAAACAGAATCGTCCCGTATTCAGAACAAAAGTACGTGTGTCTCGTATTAAACTTTGTATTAAACTGCGGGCCGCGCGAGCCCGTGTCTGGAGCTGCGGACCGAGCGAGTGAGCGCAGCAACAGCGTGTACCATTGCGTGTACACAGGTTAAACTTTATAAAACATCCTGTACCTCATCCTACCTGCCCGTGCCTCACTTAACGCGTCGCTCTTCGCTTTTTCACCTGCGCCTTTTAGTGCGCATAAGCTCCTCCTCAATGCCTCTGATTAGACGAAGTGCAAAGCAAAAACAAATCCAATATATACTACTAGTACCTGTTAATAAAATGTGTTTTTTTTGTACTTTTATGTACAGTTTTACTCTATTGCTAACATATAGCATATAGAAATCCAAATTTCAGAAATTTAAAATTTTCCAGCGGGGGGGGGGGGGCGTGACTTTCCGCTTTTTTCATGTTTGGCCACTTTCATCCCTGGGCATTAAACCTTTCTATCATTTAGACCAAACCAGACCAAGTTACTGGTCAGATCTGTGGAGAGGCGACCCTGCTCACAGTCAGAATACCTTTTTTTCAGGATATTTTGGAGAATTGAGTGCATATGAAGTAGAGCTGTTTAATGTCATATTGATGAACATTTGAAGCAGAGCAATGACCTGTCCATAGAAACAAGAATGACGGACCTGCAATCGAAAAGTTACCTTTATTATTGAAACATAATAAAAGAAAACATCCAAAAGAGCGTTATCAAAAATATACCCAGACTAGATTTGCTTTAAATCTTTTGCTTTATCAAATCTAGATACTTATTTAAAGGTCCCATGGCATGAAATTTTCACTTTCTGAGGTTTTTGAACGTTAATGTGAGCTCCCCTACCCTGTTTAGGCCCCCCCCCCCATGGCTAAAAGTTGCAAAATGTCTAAACTGAGCATTTGCGGTCCTTTTCTGCGTTTGAAAAAAACACAGCTCAAATGGGCGATTCTGAACAAGGCAACTATATTACATCAAATCGAAAAAAGAAATGCAAATGCAGTTCCACCCCCGTCTGGATATCCACCCCCTGTCTCTGGAAATCACGCCCAGAGAGTTTGGACCGCGAATGAGCTACGCAATGCGAAATGCGTTTTTTTATTTGCCTGGAGGCACGTGCGAGTGTTTCTAGGCTCGGAAGTCCTTTATCTGAGCCTCTGGACCTCTGAAACAGCAGTGGTTTAATTTTATTTTCTGTGAAAATGTGTTTTTTTCATTGAAACGCTCTCCTTTCTTCCACCGCGTGCAGAAGTGGGAGACAGCGCACAGCAGCAGCGCTAATCCAGGAACAAGCGGCACATTTGCCCCCCCACCCCCACCCGCTCCTCTAACCTATCTGTGTCCTTCTCATTTGCATTCAAGCAAGAAGGCCCAGAATGAGTTGTTCAGAGAGATATTTTTTGACCATGTCTGTGTAAATGGGTCTTTCTCATGCACTGAGTGTTGATTTTGAAGAAGGATTCATTTACAGTTTTAGGGAACCATTAAGGCACCATATAAAAGCATCAAGAAGTACCATGTCATGGGACCTTTAAACAAATATTGATAGTGAAGAAAATGCAGATAGGTCGAGCCCTATTTCCTTTTTTAATAGTTTTTTGTTTCTCTGTTTTACTCTGTCAGTGCCTCGCTCTAACTTATCCTGTTTTTGTGTCATTTTCTTTCAGGAACAAATTCATCACATTCATCAAGAAACTTCGAGTGAGTCCAGTATTTGATCAAATAAGTGACCGTCACAATCCCTGAATTTTTCATTTCAAATGTATTTATTTATTTTTCCAGGAGCCACTAGTGCTGACGACACTCATTTCTCTGTTTGTTAGACTCCACAGTATTGTCCGGGTACGTATAGAAAATAGAATCTTCAGAAGGTACTTAAAGCTGCATTGTGTAACATTCTGGTAGAGCGCCTGCTATCTGCTTGTCACTATATTATTGCTCTGCCTGGAAGCTACAACATGGAAATTAACTTGTCTAATTCCATAGAAACAAGTTGATGCCACCAGGTCGTGTTACAGGTCAGATCTGTGGAGTTGTGACTTCGCTCACAGTAACAAGAATGCAACGTGTTTAGCACTTTAAACTAGTGCTGTCAGGCGATTTAAAAAAATTAATCTAATTAATTAGAGGATTTGTAATTAATTAATCGAATTAATCGCATTTTAAGAGGGTGAGAGGGAGAGATTGTGAGTGAGTGAGCGAGCGAACGAACCCACTTTGCGATTGAGTTTGTCAGTTTTCATGTGATCGATTTGCTCATTCATTTCCCAAATTCTGCGGCGTGGTTTGGTGGTTTGGTGAAGTGCGCTCTATCACCGGTAACGATGGAACTTGTCCGGACGTGTTTATCGTTCAAATGATCCGTCAGGCTGGAGCAGCTTTGGTGATCGGAATTTTTTTTTTTGACAAAAGCTACAAATCACTGCGGCCACCGAGGCCAAATTTAAAATGTGCGTGCATAGAATTGCTACTCATGATTAATTGCGTACATTTTTATAGCAGTGTAATTAATTACTCTAAGTAATGTGTTAAACTACTACTTTAAACACATCTAAATGAGTAAATGCACGATGGATAAGTTTCATGTCACACTGTGTAACGTTCAACAGCAAAGTAATTACATCTCCATGGAGACGAGCACACCTCACCCCAAAGTTGCATATTTCACCTTTAAATGATCATAAAAACTAAGCCAGTTCCTTTTCCATATTTTCCTCTAGGATGACATTGTGAATGAGGTGACCGCTGAACACCTCTCCATATGGCCGTCCACACTGGCAAAGTAAGTTCAAGAAACCGTAATAAGATAAATACGTTTTCTGATTTGATTCTACTCTTTTCTTGTGTTGTGTTTTTCAGTATCCAGGCTGTAGATGTGGAGGCGGTGGCTGTTACAGTGAAGGAGCTGGTGTCCTACGCTCTCACTCTAAACCCCAATAATCAGTCGTGGCTCATCACACAGGCCGATATTTACTTTGGTGAGACTTCCTATATTCTTTACAACTTCTGGAGATGCGTAATTAGGCAGTAGTGACTTAATAGTGGTTGTGTTGTCTGACCTCAGCTCAAACAAGCACATACTGCCCTTGTGTCCTTTGGCAAGACATTTACAGTTGCTGAATGCTGATGTGTGAATGTATTATCAGTTGAGACCACAGACTGTATAAAGAAGTGGACAAAGTGAGTGTGGCGTAAGCCATAGTGTTTGGATCCAGTCAAATGAAGCTCACCATGCTAGCAGTTATAGAAATAGGAGTTTATTTACGGACAAAATGGTAAAATAAAAGCACCAGGATCGTGCAGAGTGGGTTAATACAAAAACATTTTAATACGAGGCTCACTGCAGGAGTTACAGAGAGAGGATTAACAATTTTTCAATGTAAAGTCAATTGGAGCCAGAGTCAATGGAGCCAGAAATGCCCCCATGCTCAGTTCCTATTTGAAATTCAACAATAGTTCATTTTTTTACACTGTAGTTCTGTCTATCTGGGTTTATTGTACTTGTTTTAGTCAAAGATTATTTTATTTCTAACATCTTATATTATGCCCCCTTATACTTGAAGGTGCTTTGTGTAACTTTTCTGGTGGAGGGTCCATCAAATGCTTTTCTCCGTTGGGACGTTATTGCTTTGTCTGAAGTGTTTCACAGTATGGCGTTAAGCCTTTCTATCTTCATGGAGACCAAACCAGACCAAGTCAGAGGTCAGATCTGTGTTTTTCTATGTATTTTCGAGCTATAAAACTACCTGAAATTGAATACATGTAAAGCAGAGCTGTTTAATGTCATACTGTGGAACATTCCAGGCAGAGCAATGGCCATCTCCATAGAAACAAGCAGGTGACAAACCCCGAACCAAAAAGTTACAATGTGCACCTTCAAGTTACTTTACTAAATGATTATTGCTCCTTATTTGTTTGGATTTTTCAGACAGTGTTATTTATTTTCTAATCCTGATTAGAAATTCAAGATATTATTATCAGATGACAACACAATTTGATTTAGAATGAAACAAAACACTTTAAACATTTCACCTTTTGCTTCCTATATATCTGCTTAATCACTTCCATTTTGTTATTTCCCGTTACAGTGACAAATCAGTACTCTGCTGCTCTGAACTTCTACCTTCAGGCTGGAGCTGTGTCCTCTGATTTCTTCACGAAACCTGTTCCACCCGACGTCTACACAGATCAGGTGGAAACCATATTTTAAATGTACCTTTTGCATTTGTTAATTATGTAAAATATAGTTTTGTGCATGTGCGAGTCTGTGATTCAAAAATATACCTGTTTAATTTCACAATATTTACGTTTTGTCATTATTACTGAATGAATTCTTGTTTCTCAGGTGCTGAAAAGGATGATCAAGTGCTGTTCAATGATGAATTGTCACACACAGGTATTAAGATTCACAAACTGTAGCCAATCATGTGCTAGATTTTGTAGTGGTAAAAATAGTAAAGTTCTGTACTTCGGTATAGAGTTCAGGTATTTTTACTAAGTAGATTTTAAAGTGGAAGTACTTTTCACTTTTACTTCACTACATTTTAGAACTGGACTGAAAAGTATTTTTATTATAGTTTGAGACCTGCTGAAAAGGCTGAGGTTTTATTTTTGGTATGTTCATAGTTTGAGCAATCAAAAATATACCAATAAAAACAGCGAGGAAAATAATTTCTAATTCAGCTGTTTCATTTGAACAAAATTCAGCACAAATCTTTATCACAGTACATCAGAGCTTTATCAAACCTGAAACTCTGCAAAATACTATAATATTTACTTTTTACTCTTTAAGTACATTTTAAACAGGTACATGAGTAGATATTTTCATGTGGTACTTTGACTTGAGTATTTTTTGCTCCAGTACCTGTTCTTTTAATTAAGTTTAATTGATTACTTATTCCACCACTGATATTTTCATCAATGTTTTTCACAGGTTGCTGTCCTTTGCCAGTTTCTGAGAGAAGTGGACTACATGACTGCATTCAAAGCACTTCAGGAACAAAACAGGTAAATCTAAAATTATAATTAACTTTTAATAATAAACTATTTTTATTATTTACAAATTTGTACGCTGAACTTTTTTATCTTTTCAGTCACGATGCCATGGATTCTTTCTACGACTACATCTGGGACGTCACCATCTTGGAGTACCTCACGCGTATCCTTTCAAATTCAAACTCTATAAAACTCATACAAATCACTAAGAGTACAAAAGTTTTTAAAGGGGAAGTTTTAAATGTTCTGATCATTGACTTGTACTGAAGACATCCACCACAAACGAGGAGAGGCTGAGAAGAGACAGATTGCAGTAAGGAAATCTTTCTTAATCATGTTTAATATTGGCTTAATTACTTAACAATTCTTGATATTTCGATCAAAAGACAGATATAATTTGATGTCCCCTAAATACGGAAAATAATGAGCAAAACATATCTTTGAAATGGCAAATTGTTTGGATTAAAAAGTTATAATGCTGTTACAGCCTCAAAAACATACCTGTGGTGTTTGTTTCATTCACACATGTTTGAGTAATCTTTTATTATCAGTCTGTCTGCATCTCCAAAGCTCAAAATGTTCTGTTCTACCTTGATGTCATGAAGCAGTAGTTTTCAAGTTCAGTAGTTTGGCAATTCTAGGGCTGAAGTTTCGTGGAGCAACAAGGTGGGACAGTGTTTTCCATTTCAGAGAATTCAGCCTAAATATGCAGGGTTTGTGTGTTAAACATGTGTGACTGAAACAAAGCACAATTCCAGGTGTGTTTGTGATGAAGAAATAGTGTATATAGTCTAATATGGGTTCTTTAATTTATTCTTTTTTTTTCGTTTTTGTGTACTTTTAAAGATCCCATGACATGGTACTTCTTGATGCTTTTATATGGCTCCTTAATGGTTCCCTAATACTGTAAATGAATCCTTCTTCAAAATCAACACTTTTTTTTCTCTCTGAACAGGCCATAATGGGCGTTGTTGCTTGAATGCAAATGAGGAGAAAAGAGATGGCCAATAGTAGAGGGTGGGGGCGTGGCCAAACTCTCCGCTCTCAGCTGTGCGCTCTCTGATCCATTTCAGCGTTTTTGCACGGGGGGAGAGATGTGAAGCGTTCCATTGAAAAATAAATTTCCACAGAAAATAAAATTAAACCACTGCTGTTCAAAGGTCCAGAGGCTCAGATAAAGGACTTCCGAGCCTAGAAACACTCAGACGTGCCTCCAGGCAAATAAAAAAACACATTTCGCATTGCCTAGCGCATTCGCAGTCCAAACTCTCTGGACGTGATTTACAGAGACGCTGAGTACAGACAGACGGGGGTGGAACTGCATTTGCATTTCTTTTTTCGATCTGACGTCAATAAGGTGCCTTGTTCAAAATCGCCCGTTTGAGCTCCAATTTTTTGTAACGCAGAAAAGGATCGCAAATGCTCAGTTTAGACATTTCACAACTTTTAACCATGGGGGGGGGGGGGGCTAAACAGGGTAGGGGAGCTCACATTAACGTTCAAAAACCTCAGAAAGTGAAAATTTCATGCCATGGGACCTTTAACAAACAGGCGCAACATAAATTAATGCTTATTATATGAGCAGGCGCTCAGTTGGTAGAGCGCTTGTCTAGTGATCCAGGGGTTGGCATGTTGACTGTGTGATCCCAGCTCCCACAGATGAGCGCTGCCGTTGTGTCCTTGGGCAAGACACTTAACCCCACCTTGCCCCCAGTGTCTTTGGACACTGGTAGCCCCCATGACAGAAGATACATCAAGGCTGTTGTGACGTGGGCCGTCCGCCTGTGGACCCACCACCTGTGGGAGGAGTCATGGGGGCTGGTGCATTGTGTTCTGGGCAGCAGATCTGCTTGGACTGCTGCCTCCGTGACCCAGAAAATGGAAAAAAGCGGAAGAAGAAAATGAATGAATGAACAATTATCTTGGCAATTCAATACTCAGGATAGCTTCAGAAAATGAGTCTGCCTTTTGGACAAATCTCAAATTGATTTATCTTTAGTAGGGCTGTCAGTTTAAAGTGTTAATTAGATTAATTGCACTGCAAATTAACACGTTATAAAAAACTAACACAATTATGAGTGGAAATTCAATTCACGTGCATTTTAAATTTGGCGTGCGGTGAGCAAATCGCTGCTCGGGCCTTTGAACGGCAAGTTTATTTATAAAAAGAACGAAGACGGGACTTTCGACATGAACGCGGTGATTTGTAGCTTTTGTCAAAAATAATTTTCCGATCACCGAAGCTGCTCCAGCCTGACGGATCATTTGAACGATAAACGCGTCCGGACAAGTTCCATTGTTACCGTTGATAGTGCGCACTTCACCAAACCACCAAACCACGCTGCACAATTTGGGAAACGATTGAGCAAAGCGACCGCAGAAAAACTGATGAACTCAATCGCAAAGTGGGTTTGCTCACTCACAATCTCTCCCTCTCTCTTAAAATGCGATTAATTAATTACAAATCCTGTAATTAGATTAATTTTTTAATCACCTGACAGCACTAATCTTTAGCATCCATTTTTGTAGTTTTTACATTTTCCCGTTATTCCAGGTCAAAGCGATTGGACAGAGTGAGCTTAACACCAGTAACCCTGAGGAGGTGCTACAACTGGCTGCTCAGAAGAGGAAAAAAAGGTTTCTACAAGCCATGGCCAAACTGTATTTCTAAAAAAAAAAATCCACTTGTTTTATAGTGGAGATGTACATTTATTTTGTGTTGGAAAATAAACCTTTTATAAATACAGCAATACATTTGTTTCATTTCAAAAAGCAAATAATACCCCGAGTTATTTCATTACAGCACACCATTTTAAAGGTGCATTGTGTAACTTTTCTGGTTGGGGGTCCGTCGCCTGCTTGTTTCTATGGATACGTCATTTCTCTGCCTGGAATGTTCCACAGTATGACATTAAACGGCGCTACCTGACATTTATTCAACTACAGGTGGTTTTATTGCTCAAAAATACCTAGAAGAAAAAAAAGAATTCTGACTGTGAGCGGGGTCATCTCTCCAAAGATCTGACCTGGTACTTTGTCTGGTCTGGTCTCCATGAAGATAGTAAGGTTTAATGCAGGGGTGTCAAACATGTGGCCCGGGGGCCAGATCTGGCCCTCCAAGACCTTTAATCTGGCCCTTTGCTGATTTTCTATTAAAATATTTTAATTTTATTTTAATCTTCTATTAAAATATTGGTAATTTTCTGCGCAGTTTAGCATATCAGCATGGCCCCTTCCACCAGAGCAGCACAAATGAAGACTCGCCTCTTTCCAAACGCTCTTAAAGGACCATTGTTTTGACTGTTGACTGTGACACCCTCATCAGCAAAATGACAAAAATAAGAAAAGTGAACGCCGAGTGCAGGATTTTCCAAGAAAAATTGACTAATTCCTATATGTTCGCAGAGGTGAATGGAAAACCTGTACGCTTGTGTTGAAAGCATTTTTCTTAAAGTTTCTGGCTGTTCATAATATAATATTTTGTAACAGAAAGAGTTCATCAAATAAAAAAGACTTCTGTAATAGATTTGTGTTTTTCTGCAGAAATATTGGTCTTATTGCTATTTTTGGGGTATATTTGCCATGAGTTTTCTGATCTGGCCCCTTTGGGATCAAAGTAGGTTGGATACGGCCCCCGGACCAAAATGAGTTTGACACCCCTGGTTTAATGCATACTGTGAAACATTCCAGACAAAGCAATAACTTCTCCATGAAGAAAAACATTTTGAAACCTCAACCAGAAAAGTTACACCTTTAAGACTATGCACATACCTCTAGGAGAAAATCAATCTATATACATTGATAAAATTATTTAAAACTACAATTCAAATGACCCTGAAACTAAGAACATCTGATGATATGAACATTGCACATTTAACACAAAAGCAGCAAAAAGTCATTGGTCACAATTAACAGATGTCCAGCTATCAGAAATCCGAATACGTAAATATCCTCCACATCCTCCAGGTACATTGGTGCCAAACATACGACTTGCCACGCACGATACGAGTCCCTCGCATATCCAGCAGAAAAAGTACCATCCGGACACGCCGCTTCTCCCGGAGCGGCACTCCTCCATGAAAAAAGAGTATCAATCGTGCTGAGGGTCCAGCTGATCACATCCATATTTTAGGAATTTGGAAAATCTGCTTCAAAGAGCGAGAAAATGACGAAAAACAAGAGAGGCACGCAGACAACGGAGCAATAGATAAGGAGCAAATAAGGAGGAAAGAGAAAACACGTCCGCTCTCTCACGATCAGAACAGTATGCGTAGATCAGGTTCCTCAGTACAGGTGGTCGGCTGCAGACAGACGTATCAGTACTTCACACTCTTTGGCACTGTTTCTGAATCAGCTTCTCGAATTCAGAGGGAAGGCAGGCCGAGGAGAGTTCCTCAAGACGAACAAACCGCAACGACTCTCGGGCACAAAACAGTCATCAGTTTTATTGATCCTTATTATGTTCTAAAGTAGTTTCCTCATCACAAACACCTGGAGTTGTGTTTTGTTTCATTCACACTTTTAACACACAAACTGCAGATTTAAGATGAGTTCTCTCAAACTGAAAACACTCCACATTGTGATGTTATGTGGTAATACAGGAAGTGCTCCACTGTGTTTTTAAACTCCATAGACCTTCATTAGAATAATTTGGATCATTTCAGCCCTAGAATTGCCAATCTCCACTGAACAAAAGGTAAAATGAGCTGTTCACTTGAGAAGTACTGCTTCATGACATCACAAGGTGGACCAGAGTATAAAAGATTGCTCAAACGTGTGAATGGCTCCAAGTGTGTTTTTGAGGAGGTTTAAGACTTGTTATTTGTTCTGAATTTGGTCATTTTATCCCTTTGATATTACAAGTTAAAAGTATCAAAGTTATGATGGACAGAGTAATTCATGTATCTGTCCTGTATTTGAGTCTCACCGGCTGACCCAGGCATCCTGCAGCAGAAGCATGACAGGGTGGAGAGTGAACAGGTGCTGCTCCTGCCTGGCTTTCACCTGTCTGTAGCTGTGGCACATGTGGAATTCTTTTATCTGATAGTGTTGTACAGACAGCGGTGTAAGAGAATATTTTAAATTTGTGGAAATTTGTCAAAACTGACCAAGAACGTAAGGTAATTTTTTTTTTTCCTGATATTGTCACCGTTGTTTTTGGACAACACAGATAGTCATGCGGGAGGTGTGCGGAACTGTTTGACACTCTGTGTCTATAATCTGTGACACGGCCTGATTAAGCCTTGTCTTTAGCCTGCCCCGGACCAGGCTAGCTCTGAAGACCATGTTTCCCCAGTAACTCAGCGGGGACTAATGTTAGCGAGAGTGAAGGAACCGAACTCTCACTAAAACTAGCATGGACTGTCGAATAAAGCCGGGCTTTGCGCTTAGCCGCGTTCATGGAATACCCCTCAGGTGCTGCTCCTGCCAGGCTTTCACCTGTCTGTAGCTGTGGGCTCAGGGCACCGGAGCTCGGACCAGCCTCTGGGGGAAGGGCTCTGGGACGCAGAGCCTCTGAAGCTCGGACGGATCCATCAGGATGTAGTCCACTGTCCAACATCACAAACAGATAAATCACTCTCCCATTAACAGGGGAGATGATAATATCCCCCATTGTCTAAAAATAACCTGAATGATACGATGGCTTCACAAAATCACACAGGAGACATTTAAAACAGTGTTTCCCAACCAGGGGTACGTGTACCCCTAGGGGTTTTATTCATTACGGAACTTTTTGTTTTTATGGCACTTTAGGTGAATTTGCATAAAAGTAAAAAGTCAATATGAATCAACTGCAAACAGAAATCTTCACTTTTATGCGCAACAGCTCAGTTTTCTTTTTCATAGTTTTTCAATTATACGTCAGTGGGTCACACGGCTCATGTGAGGACATTTCTATATCAGGTCTAAACGAGGTCTAAACTGGGACTAAATCAGGACTAAACCAGGTCTAAACCAGGACTAAACCAGGTCTAAACCAGGACTAAATGAGGTCTAAGTAGTAGTATTTTTAGACAATTTAACTAAAAGAATGTGCTGTTTTAAATGTTCGTGAAAAGCAGTGAATTGATCCACAAGGGAAATTATTTGGGTACAGTCGCTCACTGATCAAACAGAGGGGAACAAAAAATAGATGGAATAGCAAAAAAAGAGCAAGAGACAAGTCAAATCAAGTTAGACATAATTATAAAAATAAAAATATTGAAAGTGTATATGTACAAATGAGAAGAAAATAGAAAAATAATAAAAGATAAAATAAAATATCAAATCACAGCTCTACACATGAAACAAGAACGGCAGTGCAATAATGTACTGATTGTGGAATGTGGAATTGAGACATCAGGATCAAAAGATTTATCACATCAATTTAATGTGCGTTATATTCATTATTTTCATCAAAGCCAAACATACAGTGGCGCCCCCTGCTGGCAGTGTGCAGACGCTTTTCATATCAGGTCATAAAATAAAAATAAATAAATCATATAAATAAATACACTGTAAGTCCTGAGAGTAGTCATTTTTATTTTTATCATATATATTTTTAAATTTTAGTTTATTTTTGTTGTAGTTTTGTTGGCCTTGCACGCGCGCTGGTCTCGTGGTGTGTAACGTCATTGTTGTCGCTCCTCGCGCCTCGTGCCGCTCTGTTCCGTTCCGTTCTGTTCTAGTTCATGTTCTTGTGAGTACTTTTCCCTGCACATTCACCCGGGCACAGCACAGAAGGCTTTTATCTTTCAAGAGTCACATGACCATGGAACCCATGGAACCCATGGTCATGATCAAAGATCAAAGATCAAAATTATAAATCATCAAAGTAAATATTAACTCTAATCATACAAATATACATTAATCAAAACATAAGAAATGGCTCCGAGACCATTGCACAGACAGACCAGACTTAGACGGTGATTGTTAACCAAATCGATGGATAGAAAAAACGCAACTCGGGCAAAAAATGTTGAAACCCAGGTGAAAAACGATGGAGCCTGGGCGAAAAATGATGGAGCCTGGGTGAAAAACGGTGAGACCTGGGCGAAAAACGTTGCAGCCCGGGCGAAAAACGCTGAGACCCAGGCGAAAGACCTCACCGTGGCCGGTGTACAATTCCCAGGACCAAAGCTGCTTCTGAGTAGCTGCAGCACATACTTTAGAGCCCTCTTCACTCGCTGGTCCAGCCCTGACTGCCACGTTTTTGAGATCTCCAGTGTGACAGCTGATATCATGAAGATGATTCTGGACTACTGCTACAACGGGGTGGTCCACATCACCCAGGAAAACTACCAGGAGCTCCTTATAGCTGCTGACTACTTAGATGTGAGCGGCATTACCCAAGCCTGCTGTCAGTTCATGGAGAATCAACTGTCCCTCAGTAATTGCATCGCTTTCTGGGAGATTACAAACAAATACTACTACCCCCAGCTGAACAAGCTGGCCTTCTTATACATCCTGATGCATTTCGAAGAGGGTTTGAGCAGCTCTGAAGAGTTCCTCCAGATTTCTGGGGAAGAGCTGTGTTCAGTAATTGATGAAGATCGGCTGAACGTGAGGGAGGAGACCGCAGTGTTAAATGCAGTCCTCAGATGGGTTGCGCACGCCCCTGAGGAAAGGAACCTGTACTTAGCCAACCTCTTGGCAAAAGTCCGTGTGGCTCTAATCCACCCCAAATACTTCGCTCAGTGCATGATTAGATATAACCTGCTGTACAACCGTAACTGTAAGGACGTGGCGATTAATACGATTAGGGTCATATTGATTGCCAGAGCTCGGAGGTCCTATGCCGACCTGCCCCGTACTCGTCTAGACACTCCAAGGATGCCCAGTGCGGTCCTTATGGCTATAGGTGGCTGGGGCTGTCCAACCAACAAAATTGAAGTCTATGACAACCGCACCAATTGCTGGAGGGGCATGGCTCACCATGACTGGGGACCAAGAGCTTATCACGGCACAGTATTCCTTAATGGATCTGTGTACATAATTGGAGGGCGCGATGGCTATGACTATTCCAACACTACCCACAAGTACGACCTGGCCAATCACACATGGCGAGAAGTGGCACCCATGCATTCACAAAGGGCCTTCATTAGCGTGGCTTTGCTGGATGGTTTGATCTATGCTATGGGTGGACACAATGGAGGGAAGAGGCTGGACACAGTCGAAAGATACTCTCCAGAGACCAATCAGTGGACCATGATTTCACCTATGAACGAAGTGAAGAGCAGTGCCAACAGCACAGCATACAACGGAAAGATCTACATTTGTGGAGGTTTTGATGGTGAGCAGTGCCTGGCCTCAGTTGAGACCTACGACCCACTAACCGATCAGTGGACCATGATAGCACAAATGGCCAACAGGCGCAGTGCGCTTGGTGTCATCGCCTACGCAAACGAAATCTACGCTATTGGGGGGTATGGGGAAAGTAATGATGTGTTTGCACGGTGTTCATACGGATCAAACAAATGTATGAACAGCGTGGAAGCCTATAACCCCACAACTAACACCTGGCGCCCCCTACCCAACATGCAGACTAGGCGCAGCCACTTTGGCATCGGGGTTGTTGACGATCGGCTGTATGTTGTAGCCGGGCACACTGGCTCCAACATTATTAATTTTGTTGAATGTTTTGATGTGAGCACTGGAGTTTGGACTCGGGTGCAGGACATGGAGATCTCTCGTTTTGGCCTGAGCTGCTGCGTGGTGTTTGACCTTCCCAACATGGCCGACTACGCTCTGCCTCGCCTTGCTCTTTCTCATGACGATCCCGCTGAGGAGTAGACCTGCACTCTTTTAAATAAAAGCATTTATTAACTGCAAAAAAGTGTTCCATTTTGTTGTTAATTGTTTGACAGTAGCTCATTTACACATACATTAAAAACATGTAAAAAAAATACAGGCCAGTCAAAAGACCTTTTGAATCATGCATATTGCAAACAACCCAAAGTCAAACTCCAGTTTCCATAAACCTAAGACGTCAATTTGTAAAACATAACAAGAAATGTCCCTTTTGACAAATACTGAAAATTGAGCCAAACAGTACCTTTGAAACCGAGTTCTTAAACAGAGTGTCCTACTAATCTTGACGTTCTTCCAAAAGCCATAGTGATCATTTTAAAGTTGCTCACAGTCTAATCTTGACAAGCTCAATGAAGTCTGCACCTCTGACCTGCATGAATATCACTTCAGGTGTTGTAGAAATGATAGGTGTCCGGAAGGGCTGAACAAGCCCACCATCTTTGAGGAGGATCTCCATTCTTTGGAACACCTACAAAATAAAAATGCCACATGAGTAAGAAAGAACATTAAAGGGCCTAGATTATGCCATTTTGTAATCTATGCTGTAATGCTGTTTCCTCATCAAAAACAGACCTGGAGTTACCTTTTGTTTCATTCACACGTGTTTAACACAAAAACCCAACATATTTAGTCTGAGTTCTTCTCTCAAACAGAAAACACTCTGTTCCACCTTGTGATGCCATGTGGTAATGCAGGAAGTGCTCTACTGTGTTTTTAAAATCAATACACCTTTGCTAGAATCATTTAGATAATTTTAGCTCTGGAATCTGTACTGAACAAAAAGTAAAAGGAGCTGTTAACTTGAAAACTACTGCTTCATGACATCACAAAGTGGAACAGAGCATTACTGACTTTGGAGTGATACACAGACTAATAATGCAGCATGACTCAAACGTGTGTGAATGAAACAAAACACAATTCCAGTTATATTTTTGATGAGGTAACAATAGTCTAACATGGCTTAAAGCTCACAAAAGTCAATTTTGCGTAGTTTAGGACATTTAAGAAAAGCAAACACTGGGGCAATCCATGGACCTGGCGTCACATTTTTAAAGTCCTTCATTGGAACTTTACCAAAGAGTTGAGCCGTGTTCATAAAAGGGGCCATCCAGGTCAAACAGGGCTGGAGAACATCTTTGAATAAACCTGAGTCAAAGGACAAAAAGTAAAGAATTAAAAGGTCCGACATTGTGCAAAACTGACTCTTGTGTGTTTTATATTATGTTACATCATCAAAAACATACCTAGAGTTGTGTTTTGTTCCATTCACACAGATATGAGCAAACCTCAAAATGCTCTGTTCCACCTTGTGATGTCACAAAGCGGTAGTTTAAGTTAACAGCCAAGTTTCACCTTTAGTTGTAGAGACCGGCAATTCCAGGGTTGAAATCACCCAGATGATTCTAGTGAAGGCATATGAAGCTTAAAAACACAGTGGAGCACTTTCTGTATTACCCCATGGCATCAGAAGGTGGAACAGAGTGTTTACTCTTCGAGAGAAGAACTATATATGCAGAGTTTGTGTCTTAAATGTGTCTGAATAAAACAAAACACCACTCCAGGTATGTTTTGTTGATGAAACATTACAACATAGATTTGAAAATATTTTCTTAATAATTTCTTTATTTTATTCTTTATTTTAGACATAAATATTATTCGGTCCATAGAAAGGCCAAAGAAAAACAGAATACAAAAGATATACATCTCAACCAAATCAGTCCATAATGAAAAACATACTGACAATGACAAAAATGACCCAGACTCCTACCTGAAACCTTTTCCACAGTGGATTGCTGCATAAAACTCTGGACTCAAAATCCATTGAGTTTATGTCGATGATGCACAAATCTAAAAGCTAGAAGAGAAGAATGAGAAATCATGTTTAAAAATAGAAATACTTAAAACACAAGCAGAACAATAACTTATACTTTTTGCTTCCTGTATCAAGTAAAATTTTTAGGATCTATTGTTCTTAAATAAAAGTTAATGACACGGAAATCACTTTAACTGCCATTCGTTATTTAGTTATATTCTGTAGTGTAATCACAGTCATGTTCACTTATTGTGCATAAGAGTGTTGTAGCTTTTTTCATTTACTCGCCTCATGCCATTTTTTATTTTATGCCTTTTGTGTCTTAACTCTATTCAAAGTATATTTTAACTAAATGTCCTATATTACGCAAAATGTTGTCATCATCATCATGTTATAATGCGGTTACCTCCTGAAGTTGTTTTGTTTCACACATGTTCGAATAACCCTGCATTACTAGTTACTCTACATCTCCAAGGCTCAAAATGCCCTCTTCCACCTTGTGATGTCATGAAGTGGTAGTTTTAAGATAAGATCAACTTTATTGTCCCCAAGGGGAAATTTGTCTTGGGCTCACGGCCCGCAGCTTAAAAACACAGTTAAACTCACACATACAGTACAGACAGACAGAAAACAGTCGCGGCTCATTGCCAGATACATTTGTCCATCTTTGATGTCCATTGTCCATTTGTGCATTTGTGTTCTACTTATTGCACCAGCTCTATTGCACAAGTAATTATTGCACAGATAATTATTGCACAAGCCCTATTACACAAACTGTTAGTGCACAATAGTTATTGCACCATTCAATATAAAGTGACTAAGTGCTCCTTTTTTGTGCGATAAAAAAATAAAGTGACTAAGTGCTCATTTTTTGTGCAAATTTGTTCAAGAGTGCAACGGAAGAGGGCACAAATGAGAGTTTATATCTGTTACTCTTAAAGTTATGTGCTCGATAGTGTCTGCCTGATGGGAGCATTTCATATTCCCCCTGCAACAGGTGAGAGGGGTTCCCAACAATCCGTCTGGCCTGAGTGAGTACAGAGTCTTGAAAATACCCCGCAGAGAAGGAAACTCTTTCCTGCCAATCACCTTCATGGCCTTATATACCTTATATACCAGTTTCTCAAGTTTGGTTTTACACTGGACAGTTAAGGAACCAAACTAGGCGACCATACTGTAGCGTATGAGATAAATGTGCAAATCAACACGGAGAGCTTGACTTGGTCATTTTGGGGTGGCAACTATTTTTCAGTGCGGAAAAAGACAGCCGAAGCACACACCATGCTGACAGGGGAATCCCTGTTACGCACCAGGAAGGGAGTTCCCCTGTTACGCAGCGTGGTGTGTGCTTCGGCTGTCTTTTTCCGCACTGAAAAATAGTTCCCACCCCAAAATGACCAAGTCAAGCTCTCCGTGTTGATTTGCACATTTATTTGCACTCGATATGAATGCGCACTACACAGAAAGTAATTGGGAAAAGCATCGAGCAAATTAATTCCTTTTGGCCGAAATCTTTCGTTGGCGACGTTAGACTCCAGTCTAACGCGGAGTAGCTGCAGCTACCGCTGCGGTCAGTGCTGACAGACTCGGACAATGGCTGGGTCACCAGGAAAACGCTTTCCACCACTTATTTTAGTCTCTGGACTGTGGGGAGATGCCCAAGTTTGACCTGGGGGTGGCATATCCCTTTAAGAAAACTCACAATTATTGTGTCATCAGAAAATTTTATGATTTTGTTTCCTGGCTGACTGTTCCGACAATCATTTGTGTACAATGTGAACAAAATGGGTGAACTTACTGCACCCTGTGGCACGCCTGTACTACATTTTTTGGCTTTGGATAGCTTACTGTTTACCCTCACTTGTTGTGATCGATCTGTTAAAAGAGAATAAAACCATTTCACAAGTGCAGGGCTTACATCCAAGACCAATAATTTTTTTACAAGAAGATTGGGGCGTACAGTATCAAATGCAGAGCTAAAATCTGCAAATAAGACCCTTGCATAAGTCCCAGGAGATTCCAGATGTTTACAGATCAGGTGCGACAGGCTGATGACTGCATCCGCTGTGCTAAGACCCTGTCTGTACGCAAACTGCAATGGGTCAAGATGAGAAGATACTTCCAATTTTAGTCTGTTTACCATTATTTTTTCAAAGCACTTCATCACGACACTTGTTAGGGCTACAGGTCTGTAGTCCTTGTTTGTGCCCTGGCAAGATGTCTTTGGAATTGGTACAATAATTGACTTTTTCCAAAGATCAGGAATAGTACAATTTTCAACAGAAGATTGAAAGATTGGATACCAGGCCTCAGACAATTCCTGCGCACAACTCCTGATTAAAAAAGCAGACAACCCATCTGGACCAGCAGATTTTTTCAAATAGACTTTGCTAAAAATTGACTGAATGTATTTCAAATCAATATTAAAACCATCACAGTATTTAAAATCATCACAGTCAAATGTTAAAACAGCGTCACAGTCGTTCTGCTCATTAAATCTTCAAAAAAAGTTGTTGAGGTCATTGGCACATTCCTCATCATTCGCAGTCACCATCTGAGTCTTCCCTGGTACCATGTGGGTCATTTTTTTCATTGACTCCCACATCTTCCTGTTGTCATGGGACCTAAAAGCACCTTCTAATGTGACTTTGTGCTTTTCTCTTTCCCGCTTAATCAATTTGTTTACTTCTTTCTGGGCTGCGGCAAAGCGCACCATGTCTCTGTCTCTATATGCAAGCCTCTTTTCATTAATACAGATTTTAACCTCCTTGGTAATATAGGGCTTGTTGTTTGGGAAGTGCTGTATGGTCTTCTTAGGGACAACAGTGTCAACACAAAAGTTTATATAATTAGTCATTGTCTCTGTGGCTTCATTTAGATCTAGACTGTGGAAAATACTCCAGTCCGTACAAGTGAAAAGCTGCCAATGCCAGGGGTGAAATTATCCAAATGATGCTAGTGGAGGTGTATAAAGCTTAAAAACACAGTGGAGCACTTTCTGTATTACCAAATGACATCACAAGGTGAAACAGAGGATGCACGGTTTGTGTGTTAAACATGTGTGAATGAAATAAAACACAACTCCAGATATGTTTGTGATGAGAAAAAAAAAGAAAGAAAGAAAGAAAGAAAGCTATGCCTTTATTAGTCCCACAGTGGGGAAATTCCAGTTCTGCATTTAACCCATCCTGTTATCAGGAGCAGTGAGCAGCACATTACTGCGCCCGGGGACCATCTCCATGATCTTCTTGCTTCGGCTTGGTCAGGACCAAAAGCTGGAGGTACCTATGGTGCATGTTTTGGGTTGGTGGGGGAAACCGGAGTGCCCGGAGGAAACCCACCCAGACACGGGGAGAACATGCAAACTCCACACAGAAAGGCTCGGGTGACCTGGGGATCGAACCCAGACCATGCATGCAAACTCCACACAGAACACACACAGAAAGGTCTGGGCGACCCGGGGATCGAACCCGGAACCTTCTTGCTGTGAAGCATGAGTGCTACCCACTCAGCCATAACATAGATCAGAAAATAGTGTAATATAGACCCTTTAAATTATTCATTTCAAATTAATTTTTAATCATACTCTCTTATCTAGCTAGATAAGAGATAAATATAAGGTTTTGACTACCTATGGCAACTATTGTCTCAAGAAATCAATACCATTTTGTAACAAACTTTTGTCATTTTCACATACGTGTCCTGGGGGAACTGTGGCTCCATCAGATCTGACTTTGGGTTGATAGAAATCATCTGGAAATAAAGCTGAAGCCAAGAGACTGCTGTTTCCGGGCAGAGATTCCACTTTAAGGCCTGAGAAAAATATAATAATGTAAATTCATAAAGGCAAAATCTTGAATTAATAAATATTTTTTATTTTTATCACTAAATTTATTGATCCACAAGGCAAATTATTTGGACAAAGCAGCTCACATATCACTACATATTATAATAAATAATATTATAACAAGGGCAGAAATATAAATGGTAAACTGAAATTAAGTAGCAAATATAGAAATATAGAAATATTAGCAGTAGCTCAGTTGGTAAAGCATATGTCTCGTGATCCAGGGGTTAGCGGTTCGAATCCCGCTCTTGACGGATTGACCGCATATGATCCCAGCTCCCACAGATGAGCGCTGCTGTTGTGTCCTTGAGCAAGACACTTAACCCCACCTTGCCCCCAGTGTCTGTGGACACTGGTAGCCACCATGGCAGAAGATACATCAAGGCCTGTTGTGACGTGAGCCGTCCTCCTGTGGACCCACCACCTGCGGAAGGATTCATGGTGCATTGTGTTCTGGGCAGCAGAACACTGCTTGGACTGCTGCCCCCGCGACCCAGAAAATG
This sequence comes from Paratrypauchen microcephalus, assembly GCA_036785185.1. Taxonomy (NCBI): domain Eukaryota; kingdom Metazoa; phylum Chordata; class Actinopteri; order Gobiiformes; family Gobiidae; genus Paratrypauchen; species Paratrypauchen microcephalus. The sequence goes on from JAVJIX010000236.1 coordinate 1,120,360, forward strand.
GAAAAGTTGAAGAAAATGAATGAATGAATGAGTAATACAAATCTATCCAGTGTTGTATAGTAACGAAGTAATAATACTTCACTACTGTACTTAAGTACATTTTGGGAGACTTTGTACTTTACTTGAGTTTTAAAAAAATTTATAACTTTTACTTTTACTTCACTACATTTCCGAAATTAATTGCATACTTTTACTCCATTACATTTTCAATGTGCCGTTTAGTTACTTGTTACAAAAAAAACTCTACTGACAGAAAGAAGTCAGGACGTGCCTGGGCTTGTTCGCTACTTGTGCATGACAATCAGCCTACACCTGTTGGTTTCATGCAGCTAGTTTAATCAATCAACATCCCTGATGGAAGAGGAGACAGCATCCACGTCGGCTACAAATGAAGGGGGAGCTGACCATGAGCATCCCTGGCCGTACTTAAACACAATGTTCTCTTACGCTGATATGAAGGATTCATCCTATCGAATGAAGTGCCTCTTGTGCCTTCCAAGAAATGTGGAAATCCTATCTTACAGAAACTCCCCGTCCAACCTCAAGAAACACATCGAGGTAAGTTCTAAATTAATGAAATTGTTAGCGTCTATATTCCAATTTCAGTAACCATAGCATGGACATTCTAGACACCGTTGTGAAACCTTGAGCATAACATGTAGAAACTTTGTGTGACATTGTTTCGGTTACACAAAGCATTATTTGACGATGTTGGAGCTAACAGGCTACCTAGCTTTTTAGTGTAATGAATGAGAAAGGGCACACAAGCTCAAAAGGACAAAAAAATAACATGAACATGTGCCTACTTTTAAAAATGTAAACAAGCGCTGTGTGTTTGTGCTATCTAAGTAACAAAGCGAGGGTTAGCTTCAGACTGCCTTTGCTCGATACTTTTACTTGTACTTTTAATTACATTACTTGAGTACATTTATTTTTACATTACTTGTCATACTTAAGTACGATCAAAGGAGAAGTTCAATTTGTCAACTGGACAAAGTTTGTTTGGTTGAAAACGTTTCGCCGCTCATCCGAGAGGCTTCGTCAGCTCTGGTTATTGTACTGGTTAGACCCTGCTTATATCTAGCTGCCGGGAGGCGCGTCCTACAATGACAAAAGCTCTGAAAACGATCCCCCCTAATCTGTCTCTTTGTTTTTCAAATTACTCTGACGGCTGGTTTCGACCCCCTATTCAACGTCTAACGACCCTCTCCACCCCTCTGCCCTGGCTCTGTTTGACTGGTCTAAGAATCGCATTATAAATGGGAGACAAGTTATGTCTCACTTTTTTGACAAAAATAGCCTCTTTAACTCCCCTCTCAAACCAGTTCTTTTCCCTGGCTAAGATCTGAACCTCACTGTCCTCAAAAGAATGGCCCGTGGCTTCTAGGTGAAGATGTACCGCAGAAGCCGGTCCACTCTGGCACGCCCGCCTGGCCGGCGTTTCGGAAAAACTACAGAGGATTTTCAGACAATATGAAATTCCAGTTTATTTCAAACCCACAAACACTTTAAGACAAAAACTGGTCCACCCAAAGGACAGAACACTGAGCCACAAACAAAGCAATGTGGTCTACTCCATTCAGTGTAGTGAGGATTGCAGTGAGCGCTACATTGGGGAAACAAAACAGCCACTTCACAAGAGGATGTACCAACACAGACGGGCGTGCCAGAGTGGACCGGCTTCTGCGGTACATCTTCACCTAGAAGCCACGCTACCAGGGGAATCCCAGTTACGCACCGGGAAGGGAGTTCCCCTGTTGCACAACGTGGTGCGTGATTCGACTGTATTCTTCCGCACTGGAAAATAGTTCCCACCCAAAATGACCAAGGCAAGCTCTCCGTGTTGATTTGCACATTTATTTGCACTCGATATGAATGCGCACTACACATAAAGTAATTGGGAAACGCATCGAGCAAATTAATTCCTTTTGGCCGAAATCTTTCTCTGGCGACGTTAGACTCCAGTCTAAGGCGGAGTAGCTGCAGATACCGCGGCGGTCAGTGGCGACAGACTCGGACAATGGCTGGGTGAGCAGGAAAACGCTTTCCACCACTTATTTTAGTCTCTGGACTGTGGGGAGATGCCCAAATTTGACCTGGGGGTGGCATATCCCTTTAATAAGCGTATGGTGCTTGAGCTGCATGTAAACAAAGAGGACATGAGATTTTAAAGTGCTAAATTTCAACAAAAATGAGCTTTATTTAATATAAGGATGTGGATGGCCTAAATGCATTGTGTTTTCTTTTAGTTGGAAGCGTATTTTTTGCCTTGCTTAGCTTCTGAGATCTGATGGATGGGATCAGGCTTTGACAAGCTGGTATGTCCACCTTGTGATGTGATGAATTCTAGTGAAGGTGTGTCGAGTTTAAAAACACAGTTTAGCACTTTCTTCCTTACCACATGACATCACAAGGTGAAACAAAGTGTGTTTCTGTTTGAGACAAGAACAGCCTAAATATGCAGGATCTGTGTGGTAAACACAGATCTGGATTCTGGAATGAAAATGTTTCTGGAGTTGTTAAAAAGTTGAGCATTATAAAACTCAACATCCATTATACATCACCTTTTTATTTAAGTTTTTCCTTTTTTTTTTTTCAATTGCTTTGTTGCTTTTATTTTCCTAAACAATTTCCCTTGTGGATCAATAAAGTTTGTCTAAGTCTATAAGTCTAAACAGATTTGAATCTCAGCAAAATGCAATTTTTCATTCTAAACTGATGCATCATCTCCCCAAATCAAGTTTTACCATCAAAATGTTCAAACTCTGGTTATGCTTTTTTCTGTGCTTTTTCAGAAGCAGGAGCAGAGCAGCTCTGAATTTGAGAACTGTGTGAACTGAAGAGAAATGTTCCAAATGATCTGACCACCTGTGCTCCTGTTCAGATACATGCTTGAATCAAATGATCAAACTAAACCAAAATTACCAACAAAAAAAAATGCTAAAAAGATAAACAATTAAAAAAACTGTAACTCAAATAAGTACCATTCTTATACACTATGCTGGTGAATTGCACTTTTGTGTTTGACCTCGATGCCAGCCCTTAAATTTTGATAAAATTTTGTTTCTACTTAGAAGTTACATAGTGCACTTAAAAAAAAAAAAATCTGTTTTAAAAATCTTATCAGAAACATTTCACAGCTTCCATATTATTTTGTCAAAGTTTAGAACAGAATAAAAGCGACAACTGAGACTGAAAGTCTTACAGCGTCAAAATCGTGAATTTCACCTCCTGTTCAGAGGCTGTCAGGAAAAAACAAAACTACAGCCTCTTTGTGCTCACTGAGAAACTGTCACTATCAACATGAAGTGTGTTAAAGGGATTTTACTTCTTCTGCTCAGCTCTATCTGTCAAGGTAATAATTATGCTTTAAGATTAACACTGTTTTAATTAATAACGTTAAGCAATTACATCTCCATGGAAACAATAATCATTCATAATTGTATTTATGTACACTATATGGGTTTTCATAATTCCTTTTGTCTTTTGTTAACATTGAAGACAATATTTATTGTAGAGGGTATATAATGAAATTAGATGAGCAAATTAAAGAATTAATACTTGACTGTAATTTAAATGTATTAAATCCTAAAATATATTTTGGTCTTTTTCTATTTTTGTTGTCTTTCATGTTTTGGTTTGTTTTTTGTTTAATTTTTTGTAATTTCAGCATACGAAAAGTTTTTATTTTTATTTTATTAATGTTATTGTTTGGTCTATTTACCCAGAGCAAATTAATGTTATTATGTAAACTCCAGGTATGTTTTTGGATAATATAGGATCTTTAATACAAATAGAATACAAATTTCTCATACGTTACTTTCTTTTCTATTTCAGCTTTGTCTAATTCAACGACACAAGTACTTCCAACAAATCCGTCAGTCGTGACCCATGGAAACTTTACACAATCTGAAGAAGAAGAAGTTAACGGTAATTTGGCATTTCACATGTTTTAATTATTGCACAAACAGAAACACAGATGTTCTAGATGTTATAATACACTGCAAAACAACAATATCTCTGAGGTGGTAGAGTAGCCAAAAACTGTATTCCAAGAAACTATTCAAGTAAGAGGAAAAGTATTTAAGGAAACTAATACTCATGTACAAAACATTAAAAATGCACTGTGCAACTTTTCTGGTCTAAGGTCCGCCACCTACTTGTCTCCATGGAGATGTTATTGCTTATGATTTTAAACATATCCATCTAGCATTCATTACGGGCGTTTCTATTGTTCAAAAATAATAAATCCTTCTGTGAATAGGGGCGACTCTCCAATCTCAGCCAGTCTCAGGATGTTGTTTTTGTTTTTTTGGGGGGTTTTTTTTGTAAAGAATGACAGAAATGCTGCAATGATTAGTCCATTAATCATGACAAAATAGTTGCATTTTAAAGGTGCACTCTGTAACTTTTCTTGTGGAGGAACATTACCTGCTTGTCTTTGAATCTTTGAAGATGTTTTTGCATTGCCTGGAATGTTCCATAATACGGCATTAAAAGTCTCTGTGGAAGCAACCGGGTAACACCTCCAGACCAAGGTAAGATCTGTGGAGAGGCGACTCCACTCACAATAAGAATGCATGTTTTTCAAGGCAATTTTGAGCAATAAAAGCAATTGAATAATGCAACATAAATGTGTTTACTGCCATGCTGTGGAATATAAGCAAAGTAACAACATAACAACATCTCTATGCCAGAGCCCCGACAGAAAAGTTACATAGTGCACCTTTAATCAGGATCGTTATATATGGACCATACAGACTCTAAGACACATACAAAGGACATACATTATACAGTATACATTTTTATTATTAAAATTTAAAATGTTATTAAATCAAAATGTATTTTTTTTAAATCTGTACATGGATACATTTTTTTCTCTCTCTATTTAGAAGTCATCAGTCACCATATTTACAGTTTTTCATATCGAGGGATTTGGATATCGTTACAGCCCTCCTTTTTTCATCAGCTGAACCAATATTTCAAAGCCGATAATGAATACAGCAAATTTTTCAGTATCATCGCCGAAACCAGTATTGGGTTGATGCATCCTAAGCAATAGCAGAACTTTTCATTTTTCATACAACTACAGAGTGCCTCGGATCTCTTCTTGACAGCTGTATGCACATCTTTTGGTAACATTGGCCAGGTCAGCATGTTCCGTTGGCCACGTCCATCAGAGCATCTGTAGATCACCCCCAAGATCACCTACCAAAAACAAAATGTAAAACTTATTACAGTCAAATGATATTTCTATTAGACTATAGTGGACTAATTGAAAAAAAAAACAGTCAACTACTAAAAGAATGGTTATACTTGCAATATACTGCTTATACTGCTAAATTTTAAACACATTTGAGAGAAGGACACAGAGGAAGTGAGAGCTTCAGGATATCTTAGTTAAAAGTCCACAACAGGTGCTCCTCAAGGACAAGGCTCAAATGCTAACAGACAGTTGAGATGACCAGTTGCCCCGTGTAACCATTAAAGCTTACTATTGTTCTAATTGACTGCTTTTTACTTTATCATTTTAAGTTACATTTACATTACAAGCGTGGTCATCTAAACTGTCTGTTAACATCTGAGAGAAGATTTAAATTTGACCTGAAATAACACAAGACTCCCATGAATTTCAGAACATGTTTGTATAGGTCTAAAGTACAGGATTCACAGACTAATAAGATGAACATTTAGTTGTTTGCAGAGAAAATAATGTCACTTAAACATTTGCAAATTGCAGCCATTCAAACTGAATTATACATTATATTGAAATACTATGAAACAAGTACAATATTTTTTTCTTCTATCAAAACTACTCAGATTCATGCTAATATTCTGAGTTCCTCTCATTTGCAGATACTCCTTTTTGCAGTGTGTCTCTGTTGTCAAAGCAGTAAATGTTTTGACCTCAATAGGAAATGGTGCAGGTGCAAAGTCACTGAAAACTTGGACCCCCTTCCCCCTCTTCTGCTGCTTTTGCACGTAAACCCACTCTGTGCATCTGTGGTTGTGTCTGACCCCAAAACTATTCACCACAACGTTCACATGCTAAAATGAATAGTTGTTTTTTTTCTTTTTGTTTTTTTTATAATAGTAGTAGACAAACTTTTCTGGTCCCCATGGAGATGTTATTGACAATGAACATATCCTTCTAGCATTTATCCATTGCAGGTGTTTCTACTTACAAAGGTTAAATTTGAAACAGCATTTTTTTCTGTAAGTATTGTGAGTGTTTTTTTCTTCTTTTTTATTACTTGAAATTCAACTCATAGTGCAAATTTCAACCTATTTGAGAGTATTTGAGAGAAGACTGAAATATGAAACTGCTAACAAAAGAATCACAGAACAGATAAAGAAAGATCTAAACCAATAAAGTTATAGTTCTCTGAAGAGATTTTTATAATAGGACATGAGTAAAACAAATACTGTACACTGAGAACATGTACAGTTAGTGGGGAAGCTCTCTGTCCCCAAAATCCCCCAAGTCACCATCTCAAATGTCACTATATTCCAAATGTGTGGGGGATCAGTATTTCAAAGTTCAAAAGGTCAAAGTCAGCTTTATTGTCAAAAACCATATGTACAGGTTGCACACACAGGATTTGAAATTGCAGCGCTCTCTAGGCCCACAGTGAACATAAAACATCTAATAAACAAGACAATAAACTCCATGACTAACACATCACATATATCCAATCTGAGTTTCTGCAGCATTTAAATTACTCATCCCCATCTGTGGAGAGTAAGAATGCATGTTTTTCAGGGTATTTTGGAGGAATAAATATCACCTGTAATAAGAAAATAATGAAATAAATGTGAAATAGATACATTTAATTCTGTACTGTAAAATATTCAGTCAAAGCAATAATCTCCGTGGAGATAAGCAGGTTGCGGATAACCTGGATGATGAGGATAATTTGAATCTTCAAATCTTCAAACCTCAGTGCTCCTCTGTGATTGGTCACTCACCCAATTACCATACAATGGGCGCATGGCAAGACGGATTCTCATGACGTAAGTTTGTGAGCTCACAAATATCGTGAAAATCCATCTTGTTGAGCATGGTCAGGTTGCGGATGCTCTTGCAGAAAGGTTTCATAATGCATCTTTTGCCTGATGAGGGCCTAGTACCGAAATGTCATTGATGTCTTAATAAAATTCACAATTTGTAAGTAAGATGGTGTGCAGGATTCTTCTCTGTCCATAATGAATCTTTAAAAATCACCTATTTCAAATAATTGACAGCTCTTAAATATCTTTACAGTTGTGATTTAAATAAGCATGTTGTTTTTTTTTTCTTTTCATAGACACACCATACATTAAACCTCTTTCTGGAAAATGCCACTGGACTCTGAAAAAGCTTGAGAACTCTTCTGTGGTGGATGTGGTGGTTGATACAGGGTCAGTCTACAGGCTAGCACGGCAGATCTGTCAGGAGCTCGGTTGTGGAAGAGTCTACGACGTGAAGAAAACTAAACATCCCTCAAACTTCTCCTGTTTATCTGAATGTCAGTATGAAATGGGACAGCTCCAAAACTGCTCTACTGAAGACGTCCTGGACTGTGTGGTGGTCTCTGAAGCTCTGTGTGGTATGGTGCTTTATTGACTGATTGATTGATTTCATTGGTAGTGGTGTAATAAAAAATTCTTCTGGATTATATGGGGGCTTTGTCAGCTCAACTTTATGGGAGCAAAGATCTTTACAAGACATAACAAACATTACTTAAAATTGTTAAAGGTCCTATATTATGCAAAATTGTTCCAGGGGGCGGCAGTAGCTCAGTTGGTAGAGCGTTCGAATCCCGCTCTCGATATAACATCATTGGTTGAGCAGTCAGATCCACTGACCCACGGGTTGTCGGTATGATTCCAGCTCCCACAGATGAATGCTGCCGTTGTGTCCTTGGGAAAGACACTTCAGTGTCTGTGAACACTGGTAGCCCCCATGTCAGGAGATGCATCAAGGCCTGGTTGTGTCAAGCGACCTGTGGCCGTCCTCCCATGGACCCACCACCATGAGGGCTGGTGCACTGAGGTCTGGGCAGTAGATCTTTCTGGACTGCTGCCTCCACGACCCAAACTCAGAAAAAGCGGATGAAAATGAATGAATGAATGAAAAGGACTCTTGTTCCACCTTGCGATGTCATGCAGTGGCAGTTTTCAAGTTAACAGCTACCTTTTACCTTTAGTTTAGTAAAAATTGACAACTAAAGGGCTGAAATGATCCAAATGATTCTATGAAGGTGTAAGGAGTTTAAAAACACAGTGGAGCACCTGTATTAGCAATATGACATTGCAAGGTGCAGCAGAGTGTTTTCTGTTTGAGAGAAGAACTAAGAGAAGAACCTAAATATGCAGTTTGTGTGTTAAACATGTGTAATGAAACAAACACAGCTCCAGGTGTGTTTTTGATGAGGAAACATTATAAAATAGATCAGATGGTGTTATATGGGTCCTTTAATTGTTGCAAATAATTATGAATACCAACCATGCCCCAAAATAAGTATAATAATGACACATGTTACACTCTTGTCCTCTACAGAAGCCCACATGGTGCGTTTGGCTGGGGGCGGGGACCGCTGTGCTGGGCGGGTGGAGCTGTTGAGAGGAGGGCAGTGGGGCTCCGTATGCGATGACCACTTTGACCTGAAGGAGGCGCAGGTGGTGTGTGCTCAGTTGGGGTGTGGATATGCCCTAAACGTGAGCGGGCAGGGCGGTCTCTTCCCCCCGGGCAAAGCTGGGCCGGTGCTTTTGGACGATCTGAACTGCACTGGGACAGAACCAAACCTGTGGGACTGTCCCGGTACTGAGGAATCAGACTGTGGACACAAGGAAGATGCAGGGGTGGTCTGCTCAGGTAATAGAAATAATTCATACATCACACTGCGGGGGGGTTCTGCATGTATGTCTATGGTGGGATGTTCAGCGATTATCATGGTGACACACAGGCCTGGCCAAGTAGTCTCACATGGACCCCCTTCTAATATAAATTAAGAGGAGGAGGGTCCAAATCTGGAGCTCGGGACAACAGGCAAAGCAATGACATCTCCACGGAGACAAGCAAGTAGCAAACCCTCCACCAGAAAGGTTGCTCAGTGCTCCTTTAAATACAGTCTGAAAAACTATAAAATTGATTTAAATAACAGCTTGGAGATGGACTTATTTAACTCATGGTTTAACTGCACCTTTGTAGTAGTCTGTTATTTATGGTCAGATTGTGTTAAAACAGAGGCCCGATTAAAGTCTAATTTGACTAACAGAGCTCAGACAGAGCAGTGCCTCTAGTCAGCTTCACCCTTACAAGTATGTTAGTTTGTTTAGATCTCCAAAGCTCAAAATGCTCCACCTTGTGATGTCATAGTATATCAACTTAGCAGCAACCTTTTACCTTTTGTTCAGTAGAGATTGTCAATTCCAGATGATTCTAGTGAAGGTGCTTGGAGTTTAAAAATACAGTGGAGGACTTCTTTTATTACCACATGACATCACAAGATTGAAGAGTGTTTTCTTTTTGAGAGAAGATCTCAGCCTAAATATGCAGATTTTGTGTGTTAAGCATGTGTGAATGAAACAAAACGCAACTCCAGGTATGTTTTTGATGAGGAAACATTATAACAGATCAGAAATCCTGTAAATGATTATCTTTTCCCCTCCTGGTTCGTGCAGAAATGAAAGCGGTGCGTTTGTCTGGAGGGCTGGACCACTGCTCTGGAACTGTGGAGATCCATCGTAATGGGACGTGGGGGACCGTGTGTGACAACTGCTGGAACAAAGACCTGGCCTCCATGATCTGCTCCATGCTCCAGTGTGTCCCGGACGCCAAAAACTTCAGCCAGTTCAGCCCACCTCTGAGTCTCAAGCCTGGGCCTCTGTACTATTACGACTGCCCCTCAGACCCCAGCACATTGTGGGACTGCATGGAGTTCATCAACAAGCCACACTTGTGCAAAAATAGCAAAGCAGCTGGGGTCATATGTCACGGTAAGGAATAGAGATAGATTGATATACAGTATGAACGCATGGGCTATCGGCCTTAAACTAACTCCACTACAGGCCGATATTTAGATTTTTTGCTGCAAAAGAGTACACACAAAGCTTTATTTCCACAAGTTATAGCTGCAGAAAACATCATTACACAGCTCTCTTAAAGGTTTGTGGTAACAAAAGGGCTGTGGGTGAGTTTGTAGTAAATTTACATTTTTTTTGTAATCAAAATCATTATTTCATCATGTAGTCTGCACTGTAATGGAGCAAAGGATCATGGTATACTCCTCTGGAAAAAAAATAAGAGACCACTGCATTTTTTTTCTGAAATCAGCATCTCTACATGTATTACAGTCATTCCATTCCAGCGTCTGTTGAATTCCAACACAAACACAAAGCTGAGCTACTTCAGTTCTTGCACCAGGAGTGGAATAAAGTCTCCGAAAAACAATGTGAAAGACTTGTGGAGAGCATGCCAAGACGCATGAAAACTGTTAAAAAACTCTTAAAAATAAGGGATATTGCACCATTAGTAAACATTAGTTACTAATTAGTATTAGTATTAGTATATATGTTGTTTTAAAATGAATTTGATCTTGTTTCTTTGCATTGTTTTTGTTATTTTGACCATTTGTCATTTTCTGCAAATAAATGCTCTAAACGATAGTATTTTTATTTGGAATTTGGGGGAAATATTGTCAGTAGTTTATAGACTCAAACAAAAATGTTTCTTTTGCCCAAACACATACCTATAACTAGTAAAATTTAAAAAATAAATGATAATTTTGCAGTGGTCTCTTATTTTTTTCCAGAGCTGTATGTAGTTCTATCTACTGCACCATAACAATGAATTTAAACAAAGAGTTTTGACTTTTGACAAATACAATATCACAATATTTCAATTATTGTTACATCCCTACTATTATATTGATCACCTCAACTTGTATCCACATGTTAATTATGTTATAGGTTCCCTTGGGTTTCCAGTCCCCACTACAGTCGAATACAATACAATAACTACTGAGATGGTTACAGGTAAAACACAATGTCAGATTTGAATAAAAGCACACACATCTATAGTGACTTGAATTGAAATATGAATATTATATATTTTCTTCAGAGGTTACCACGGTGATGGCGGTTGACTCCTCTCCTCTGCTTCCTCTTCCGTTCCTCTCTCTCGCCTCGGTGTCTCTCCTCTTGTTGGTTTTTCTCATTGTGAACACAGTGCTCTGCTGCCACTACAAGAGCCGCCATGGTATGCAGTAAAAAACAATATAAAATAATAAAAGAAATACAAAAACTATTCAAAACACACACATTTTTAGGATTTTGTGATGATCGCAAAATAGAAATAGAATCTGGCTGACCAGAAACTCACTTTAAAAGGTGTGCTACGTAATTTTTGTGGTAAAGCGGTTTTCAGATAAGGTATTTACAATAAAACCCCTATAAATGAATACCTTCTCACAGGGGAGTTGAGAGGGGGCAAAGGGGTCTATTGTCCAAGGCCCCAGGGTCTTAGGGGCAAGTTTATATTACAGTGGGGCCCATGTGAGATTTCTTGCCCTGGAACCCCAAATTTCTGTTGACGGGCATGCATCCACAATAAATAAGTTTAAAGCCATACTGTGGAATATTACAGGCAATGCAATCAATAGTAATAATCAAATACCACTTGCTTTCATACTACTTAAATTACATTTACATACATTTCATACAGACGGGACAGTAAATATGTTCCTTACATGGCTGCTAACATGCCTTCATATTTGTAAATGTAATATGTTTATACAGGCCCGTCAACAGAAATTTGGGGGCCCAGGACAAGAAGTCTCACATGGGCTCCCCTATAATATAAATTAATATGAAGCTAGTCCAATTGTGGGCCCCAAAAACCCTGGGGCCCCGGTATAATCGACCCCTTTGTCCCCGTGTATAAGACCCTGCATTTATATAATGTATTCTTGACAGCGTTCGTGGTCCAGCAGTCGCACATGACTCAGTCCAAATCAAGACAACGTCGCAGCAGTTACGAAAACTCCGTGGACCTCACCAAAGTCTCCACTAACTCAGCCCCTGACAATGGTAAACTTTTTTAACTATCACTGTTCTTGTGACCCTGCAGAAGTTTTTATTTCATATTAATATTAAAGGTGAATTATGTAACTTTTCTGATGGAGGGTGTGCCTGTTGCTTGTCTCCATGGAGATAGCTTTGCAAGTTCATCAGTATTTCATCAAGCATATCTATTTCAGGTGATGCCACCAGGCCAAGTTATAGGTCAGATCTGTGGAGAGGCGTGACCACTTGTATTTGGATAAATGTAAGATGTTTGAATGCCTTTGTGGAATAGGGCTGCATGATTTTATGAAACAGTCTAATTGTTTTTTTGGTTTTTTTTTGCACTTGCAGCTGGATTTGCAATATGTTTTTATTTTTATTTTTTACTGAAAATTAAGTGGACAGTGCACTGTCAGCATTAACATTTGCATTAACTAAAACAAGAATCACATTCATTTTAAAACATGTTTGTACATGTTGAAACGACAGGGTTAACTTTTCATAAAAAGTACATTTGGTTGTTTTTATTCTTATTTTATTATTACCTATTGCAAATCAGTAAATGCACTAATCTGCACAATCTGCATTCTAATCTGCATGTAAGCAATAACATCTCCATGGAGACAAGCAGATGATGCACCTCCCCCAGAAAAGTTACACAGTCCACCTTTGAAGGTCATAGTGATCTGATGAAGTGTTTTTGTGTCTCAAGCCTTCTCCAAGAGCCCTGTTTGGATGCAGCTTAGTGTTGACTCTCCAGTAGAAACAGACTCTTATGAACCGTCCTTTTCCACATTTCACAGTGAGCCATGTTCCTTTATTTACTCCCCGTTTATTTATAACATACAGGAAAATCTGAGGTTTCAAGGATGTTCCCAGTATAATGAAAGTAGCAAATTTAATGTTTGCAATCTCGACAAATCACAAAGAATGCAACAGGCTCTGTGCACAGGGCAACGCTAGATAGCTCACTGTGTCTCAAAGCTAACAGTCACTTTTAATAAAATCTTAAAATATAAAAGAAATAACCTATTAAAATTCAAAGGAATTAAAATAAAGTAAGTGCTGCTGTGCGCAGAGCTTATTATTAATGTAACCTCATATGAAAAAGCTGCTAACCCTGTAGTTAGACCTCTACAAACATGTACTGAAACACATGTGATTCTTGTTTTAGTTTAGCAGTTCAGTCTTCTATTAGTTTAGCAGTTCAATGGCAAAAGGAGAAATTCAATATGTGGACAAAAGTTTATCTGGTCGAACACGTTTTGCAGCTCATCCAAGCGGCTTCTTCAGTTCTGGAGTGCTGCAGTTCAGTCTTCTCTCAAAATGCACCTGGATTAGTTTAAAATGTGCACTGTGAACTGAATTCGGACTTTGAAACATAAATCTGCACTTTAACTGCAGTTTTAATAGGCTTAATAAAGTATGAAGAAAGACTTCATTTCAATTCATAATGAACACATTTTCAGAAAAGTAAAGCAGGGTGGACCAGCTTTGGACAGCCAATCAGCTCTCATAAGTTTCATATAGTGACTCTCATGGCTCATGTTTGAAATAAACAAAATGTTTTATAATTGGATTAGGCACCATCTACCCTAAGTTCTGCTTTTACAATGCACTAAAAACAGAAAAACATTTACTTATTTATGAGTTACTAAACATTTACTTTTACTAACATTTACTAAACGTTACTAAATATTTACTACTAACTAAACCTGAATCATCCTTAATAAACAATTTATTCATGAAATGTCAATATCTGTTATGAATTAAGCTTTATAAAGTCTAATTAAGGTGTTGTTGTTTTAAAGTATAGTACTGTAATCCATCAAGTATTTTTAATTTATTTTTAAAGTACAAAATTGAAATAACAATGTGTGAGAAATAATTCAATTCAATATCTTCACCACAGTTCTCAGCCTTTGCTCAGTTTCAGATAGATTCCTTATCTCTGGTGCAGGGTGTTGTGGTTGGAGTTTGCAGTGTTTTGCACAGTGCAGCTCCAGGTTTTGCAGCATGCAGGGCATGTGTGACTTCAGTTTATTCATTTTCTGCAGATTCTCAGAGACGCCGAGTTGACAGGAATCCTTTGATGAGACCTTCAGGTTTAGACTACCTCCAAGAAGAAGGTGCAGCAGTGACAAAATATCATGAAAATTATAGGTTTTAAAGGTCCTACATTACACAAAAATGACTCTTGTGAGCTTTAAGACATGTTATAAAGTTGTTTCCTCATCGAAAACATACCTGGAGTTTTTTTTTTTTGTTTTGTTTTTTTTAACACATTTTTGAGTAATCCTGCATTATTAGACTTTTTACATCTTAAACGCTCAAAATGCTCTGTTCCACCTTGTGATGTCATATAGTTTTCAAGTTAACAGCTACCATTTACCTTTTGTTCAGTAGAGATTGGAAATTCCAGGTTCTGAAATCATCAGTTAAACATGTGTGAATGAAACAAAACACTCCAGGTATGTTTTTGATTAGGAAACAAATTTTTTTTTAAAGTGTAGGCTAATATATATAAAATAGTGTAAAAAAAATAATTCTGAAATGGTTGTATTTCAAATTCTTACAAATTGTCCAATATTCACAAGACTACAGAACATGATCCCAGACAGACAAGTTTGGGTCTTATATTTAAAAGATGCACTATGTAACTTTTCTGGTGCAGGTTCTGCCCCCTGCTAACTTTTCTGGTGCAGGTTCTGCCCCCTGCTAACTTTTCTGGTGCAGGTTCTGCCCCCTGCTTATTTGTTGGTTTGGCCGGAATGTTCCTTAAAGGTACAGTGTGTAGGATTCGTGGCGCATAGGTGGATGGTGGCTATTGTACTTCCTCTTTTGGCTACAGCAGACCTCGAGGGTCACCCGGGCATGCCGTAACGTGATAACATGATAACGTGTACCCACGCGCGCACCCGGTGCTGTGCGAGCCCTCGCCGACAACTACGGTATAAATAAAACGCGGTCCCGTTCACTGTTTTTTTTTTTCTTTTCGCATGAAAACACACATTCCCGATCGTGTACCATGACAATCTACACATCAAATGAAACCTTACAGTCTCCTCTTTTTGACTATGCAATTTTTTTCCTGGCACAACAATCACTCCCCGAGCACATGGGGCTTTTATACGGAAAAGCACAAAACGAGGTTTGTTACTTAGCTTACCTTTGAAGGCTCTGCACAGGTTAAACTCAGTATTTCACCATAAACTTGGTGTCAATCTGTCCGTAAGGATCCAGCGAATAAAATCCAGTAAAACAATTTAGTCCAAAACACGTGTTAGATCCATTACGACGTGTGATCCGGTGTCCGGTCGAAATGGGCCGCCCCGTCAGAATGAGCTCCAAGCGCTACTGCGCATGCGCGCGCATGCGCAAACCACCCCTGAGTGTTGTTCCCTTTAAATGCCATCGAGCTTGGCTCCAGAGGCAGAAGTTGAGTTGCTGCTATTGTTTGATTGATTGATTGATTGATATTTTTGTAAATATAAATATATTTGTTAATGTTTCTTCTGTTGTCCCTTTTCCTATCCTCATAAATCATGAATAAGAGACAAGCCTTATTTGACAGATAATATAAGCGTGTCAGAATGAGCTCTGTACAGTCAGAGCCTAATTTGACAGATAATATAAGCGTGTCGAAATGAACTGTCCATGCCCATTATAAAAGAGTTGGAATTTTACATACTAAAGACACCGTATGCAAACAGCAAACAGCATACAACTCTCTAATCCTATCTAATCTAAAACTGCAGACGTATTTGTCGTAGTACGTATTTGTCAAGTACAAACGCCACAATTTTGGATGTCATTGAGTGCAATGTTCAAAATGTGCACAAAACTGTTATAATTTTTAAAATGTTTCGGTAACACTTTATAATAACGGTCGCTTATAAAGCATTAGTAACACTTAGTAAATAATGAACTAATTATTACTAATTATTTTACAAAACATTTACAAATATTTGTTCATGAGTAAGAAATACTTAGTAAATAATGAACTAATTATTTTACAAAACATTTACAAATATTTGTTCATGAGTAAGAAATACTTAGTAAATAATGAACTAATTATTTTACAAAACATTTACAAATATTTGTTCATGAGTTAGAAATATATTAAATATTTGTTAATGAGTAAGAAATAATCAATTTAATCTCGCCAGAAAGACCCATTGAAAGGAGATATTATGACACGCATGGTCCCTCCCACTCAACCAATCCTAAAAATACAAATAATTATCTATAATTATTTGTATTTTTACAAATAATTAGCTTTGAATCTATACAACTGTAAACAACTCACGCATACAACTGTAAACGAAAAACGGCGTATTTCGACGTAAGGCGGCCTATTTCGACGGGGGGGCGTAACCCGATAGACATCGCCGTCAAAATAGGTCAGTGGTGGGCTCATTCTGACGAGGCGGCCCATATCGACAGTACACCGGCAGCATGCTTGTCCTTGTTTACCCAAAATCACGAGCCTTGCCGAAGGCGGAGCCCAAATGTCCTTCTGCAGCTCTTGTATTCAAAATGGCTGCCTCTATATGGGGTCAATCCCCCTTTTATGTGACTATATGTAAGTCCAAAAGAATACTTTGATTTCATGATGGAAGTGAAAAGGCTTGGAAAACAATGTATTTTTGAATGGGTATCTTCAATTTCGGTAATTAACGGGTAAAAATCTTACACACTGTCCCTTTAAAATGAATGACACAAAACATAATTATTCCCATATTATTAGCTGTGAAACCACCTCTGACTGAATAAATGCCAATACATAAACTTAATACCATAATGGGGAATATTCCAGCAGTGCAATAAAATCTTCACAGAAATGTACAGTGGCAGACCCTCCACCAGAAATGTTACAGAATGCACCTAAAATATAAGACCCAAACATATCTGTCTGGGATCATTATATTTAGAAAATTAATTTGTCTTCTTTTTGTATATAAACTTCTTTTTATATAGAAACATCTTTTATACAGAAACTTTTATATAGACACTTTTTATATAGATGCGTGAAAAGTCCCTCAGTCGTCCAGGTAGAATCCATGATCAAAGGAGAAGTTCAATTTGTCAACTGGACAAAGTTTGTTTGGTTGAAAACGTTTCGCCGCTCATCCGAGAGGCTTCGTCAGCTCACGAAGCTCACGAGCTGACGAAGCCTCTCGGATGAGCGGCGAAACGTTTTCAACCAAACAAACTTTGTCCAGTTGACAAATTGAACTTCTCCTTTGATCACTTTTTATATAGAAAACACAAACTTGTCTGTCTGAAAGTCTAAACATTGGATGATTTTTCAGAATTTGAAACACAATCAGAAAAATTAGTGTATTTTACATTTTAGATATATTCACTTCTAACAGTGTGGAGACTTATATTTGATGCATTTGTTGTATGTTTTGCAGCCTCTGAGCCCATTCACGGAGCAGTGACGAGCTGTAATGGAGCAGACTTCAGACCAAAGCCACAGACCTATGACTCCTTTGACGAGTCCAGCACCTCGTCCGAAGAGAGCTACAAAAACACAACCCCCCTCTTCCCACCCCCACCCTGTAAGTGACTGTTTAAACTGTCATTATTGTTGTGAATGTTTCATTTAAAGGGTCTATAGTAAGCTATTTTCTGATCTATGCTATAATGTTTCCTCATCACAAACAGACTTGGAGTTGTCTTTTGTTTCATTCACACATGTTTAACTCACAAATCCTGCTTCACTAGCAAGGACCATGCCATGACAATGAAATACAATAAAGATATTTATTGACGTTGGGTAAATGTGAGGGCTGGGGGCAGACTTAGGGTGAATGCTCCGTCTCCAATCCAAAATGGTCACCCAGCTGATTCAGAACCCCCCTCCTTAAAGATGATGTCTTCAGGCTGAAGGATGGATGAGAGACACGGGAGAGAGCTGACATGGACGGTGTTGTCGGGATAGGCTGTATAAATAGGGATTCTGGGTAACTGAAGGTGTGGTCCAGATGAGCTGTGGTTGGCTGGAGAGGAGGTTGAGGCGTGGTCCAGCTCCTAAATCTAAGTTATTAACTCCACATATTTAGGCTGAGTACTTCTCTCAAACAGAAAACACTCTGTGATGTCATGTGGTAATACAGGAAGTGCTCCACTGTGTTTTTAAACGCTATAGAGATTGACTAGAAGCATTTGGATGATTTCAGCCATAGAATTACCACTCTCTACTGAACTAATAAAGATAAAAGGTGCTGTTAACTTGAAAACTACCACTTCATGACATCACAAAGTGGAGCAGAGCATTCTGAGCTTTGGAGATGTAGACAGACTAATAATGAAGGGTTACTCCAATAAAGGGTGTAAATGAAACAAATCACAACTCCAGGTATGATTTTTGAAGAGGGAAATCTATTCCAACATGGCTTAAGTAAATTTTATGTAATATAGGACCTTTAATTTAACCTCTTAAAATGAACAAAAGTTTAATGTGTTTTCAGTTGAAGAGGATGAGGAGGAGGAGGGTCCGGTGTACAGCCCTGTGAGCCCAGAGACAGACACTTCTTCTGGGGAGGACTACGACGATGTGGCTTGAGCTCCAGGTAGAACCAGGTGTCTGGAGTATGAGAGAGGGACACTGACATGGAAAAAGATGAGACTTTAAAGGGCCCATATTAAATTATTTTGTGTTTGTGTTATAATGTTGTTTCCTCATCAAAAACATACCTGGAGTTGTGTTTTGTTTCATTCACACATGTTTAACACACAAATCCTGCATATTTAGGCTGAGTTCTTCTCTCAAACTGAAAACTCTCTGTTCCACCTTGTGATGTCATGTCAACGTTTTCAATCATTTAAAGCTATTTATTATTTTACCCTTGTTGAAACTTTTATTAAAAAAACAAACAAACAAAACACTAACAACGTTATTTTAGTGTATTGTGGAGTACAGAGTTCTATTTAGGTTAATTTTAAGGTGTTTTTAACCTTAAAGGTCCCATGGCATGAAATTTTCACGTTCTGAGGTTTTTGAACGTTAATGTGAGCTCCCCTACCTGTTTAGCCCCCCCATGGCTATTAGTTGCGAAATGTGTAAACTGAGCATTTGCGGTCCTTTTCTGCGTTTGAAAAAAAACACAGCTCAAACGGGCGATTCTGAACAAGGCAACTTTCTGACGTCACATGGAAAATGCAGCTCCACCCCCCACCCCCCCATCTGTGTTTCCACACCGTCTCTGTAAATCACGCCCAGAGAGTTTGGACCGCGAATGAGCTACGCAATGCGAAATGCGTTTTTTTTTAATTTGCTTGGAGGCACATGTGAGTGTTTTCAGGCTCGGAAGTCCTTTATCTGAGCCTCTGGACATCTGAAACAGCAGTGGTTTAATTTTATTTTCTGTGAAAATGTGTTTTTTTCATTGAAACGGCTCTCCTTTCTTCCTCCGCTCTTAAAACACGGAAGTGGGGCCAGGGCACAGCGCACTGCTAAAACAAGGAACCAGCGGCGCATTTGGCCCCCCCACCCGCAGCTCTGACCTATCTCTGTCCTTCTAATTTGCATTCAAGCAACAACGCCCATAATGACGTGTTCAGAGAGATATTTTTTGACCATGTCTGTGTAAATGGGTCTTTCTCATACACTGAGTGTTGATTTTGAAGAAGGATTCATTTACAGTATTAGGGAACCATTAAGGAGCCATATAAAAGCATCAAGAAGTACCATGTCATGGGATCTTTAAGGTGGAACAGAGCATTTTGAGCTTTGGAGATACAGTATACAGAATAAAACTGCAGAATTACTCAAACTTCTGTGAATAAAGCAAAACACAGCTCAGAGTATGTTTTTTTTTTTTGAGGGAACAACATTGTATCGCAACAAAAAGGTCACACAAGTTAATTTTGCGTAATATAGGACCTTTAAAATTGAATTTCCTAAAAACTGAATGTATTATTTTTGTTTATTTGTACAATATCCCCCTCTTGTTTTTGTCCAAACAATACAGCTCTGGGGAAAAAAAGAGACCCCTGCAAAATTATCAGTTTTTCTGATTTTACTACTTATAGGCCTAGGTATATGTTTGGGCAAAAGGAACATTTTAGTTTGAGCCTATAAACTACTGACAACATTTCCCCCAAATTCCAAATAAAAATATTATCGTTTAGAGCATTTATTTGCAGAAAATGACAAATGGTCAAAATAACAAAAAAGATACATGTTTTCAGACCTCAAACAATGCAAAGAAACAAGATCAAATTGATTTTAAAACAACATAATACTAATGTTTACACTTAAGAAGAGTTCAGATAATAACAATTATTTTTAATCACAGCGTCTTGGCATGCTCTCCACAAGTCTTTCACATTGTTCTTGGGTGACTTTATTCCACTCCTGGTGCAAGAACTGAAGTAGCTCAGCTTTGTGTTTGTGTTGGAGTTCAACAGACGCTGGAATGGAATGGTTGTAATACATGTAGAGATGCTGATTTCAGGAAAAAAATGCAGTGGTCTCGTATTTTTTTCCAGAGCTGTAATTCTGTACTGACAGTTTAAATGACAGTATTCAGTGTAGCCACAAGGGGGCACTCCGAGCTTGGCGTTAAGAAAGGCGTTTTAATGGCGCCTCAACTATAAAACTGAAACAACTTCATTCTAAACATAACTTTATCTGTGAAACTCCATTTACTATTAGCAATAATAATAATACTGTATGTAAATTATTGTGTAATATCATACAGTTAAGTATTTTTACATTGATAGGGAGATTTTTTTTCTCACAGGTTAAAAATGTAATAATTGAGCAAAACATAAATTATTCTTATTTCATACAACAGCAGTCTATTTGTATAACAATGATAAACTCAGAAAACAAAAACAGAAAAAAAACTAAAACATGAAGACAGAACTTTATTTCGATATTTTGACTTTGATTAAATAAACAATGAAATAAATGTTTTTTTTTTGCATTTTTATTGAAAACCACCTGAACAGAATCACTGCTATTGTTTCCAACTTTGCTCTTGCTAAAAGTGTGAAGACGACATGCTACACAGATGAGTTGCCAAAACCATGAAAAGTATTTGGCTAAAAGGGATAAAAAGACGCGAGGAGCTTTGCAGAGATAAAAAATGTCTCTGTGAATCATATATTTGGTTCAGATTGAGTCCAGAGCTTTGCATTGAGATAAACATGAGAATTACCAGCAGATCTCCTTACGAAACACAATCTCTTTCACATGGGTTCACCCTCTCACGTACTCAGCCTGTATACACTCTCCCTTTAAAAACTACACTGCACATATTGCCTATATTTGTAAAGTTAATACATTTATACATACAGGTTGTTTTTTACTCTGATGTTATTACTCAGCTTCATAAAGTTTTTTATCGGTTTCAAGCTGTGGTGTAAGTACTCAATTTTGTAAAAGTACAACTGCTGGAGGAAAAAAAAAACTAAATTCAAAGAATCACATGAAAAGTCTACTAAAGTAATAGTATTACAGTTTAAAATGTACTTAAAAAGTATAAAATGGAAGTATTTTGTGCAGATTTTGAGGTCTAATAAAGCTTAAGATGTTGTGATTTTGATTAAGATTTGTGTTGATTATGATATAGAAACAACCGACTTTATCGTTTTTTAGGAGTTTTTATTTGAATATTTTAGTTTAGTAAAAAAATCTTTTACTTTTGAGTGCAGTTAAAAATGTAGTGGAGTAAAAGTTAAAATTATCCACTTTAAAATGTAGCCTTCTCAAATAAAGTACAGATACTTAAAATGTATACTTAAGTACAATACTTAGTACTTTTACTTTGTTTCATTCCACCACTGGTTTAAAGTCAAGATAATTAAATTTTACTAAATTTCTTAACTTAAACTACTCTTAAACTAACTTAATTTTCTTACCTTGTGGCAATTAAACTTGATATACAGCTATAATGAAACACAGTAAATGATCAATAAATACAAATACATCTAATACTAGTTAAAACTACCCAGATACAAACATTTTTAATTCATGCATTTTAATGTGTAATTTTAATTTTAATTTTAATTTTTGGAGCGTATGCGCAATAAGAAATTACCCACTCTCCTTTATATGATTTATTTCACTTTATTCAACTACCAAACAGCAAGAAGCCACAATCTCTAAAAATGTTGGAAATATGAAACACAATTTACTAACAAAATATTACAATTGTGATTTTAGTATAATTAAGATTGAGATCACAGTGCACAGAATTATGCTGCTAATCCATTCTAAGAATCTACAGTGTTAGACCACACAGAGAGACAGGATATTTTGGTTGTATTTTTTACCTTCAAAGGTGCACTGCGCAACTGCACTGGTAGATCTGCTACTTCTTTGTCTCCTCTATTGCTTTGCCTGGAATGTTCCATGTTACGACTTTAAACATATCCATCTCACATTTATTCATTACAGGTGTTTCTATTGCTTAAAAATACAATAATTCCTTGTGTGAATAAGGACGCCTCTCCACAGATCTGAATTGTAATTTAGTGTAGTGCTGTTACCTGCTTGTCTAGATAAGTTTATACTGTGGAACATTCTAGATAAAGCAGTAACATCTCCGTGGGCAAACAGGTGGCGGACTCTCCACTAGAAATGTTACGTAGTGCAGCCTTAGCTCTATTTGACAATTTGCGTCCATTCAAATTCTGTTTTCGATATGACTGTGGATGATTTCACCTCTAATTAGCATCAATAGAGGAGAATAAATTGCGTTTTTCAAGTAGCTGGCGGTGTTTTGGGGATTATAAGATCAACAGTGTTTTTACTTTGTTCATTAAATCAGTTACACACTGAAGATTACTGCAGCCTAAGTCCATAAGTCTCTTAAAGTCTCCCACCAACAAAGGACTGGCCCAGATTTAAACTTTTGAACTTTGAGATGTGTTCAAAAGCCCGACAGAAATCAGGAAAAATCAGTAACATTAATGTAGTCATATTCATTCACCTTTATATAGCCTATAATTGAAATACAAATTGAACAAATTGAAATTCTCCTTTTATCATATAATTGAAATAGTTTGAAATAGTTTTACTGCACAGTTTGTATATGAAGCTGTAATCATGATTCATTAAAAGGCCCAGATTACACTATTTTCTGATCTGATCTGATCTATGGAGTTGTGTTTTGTTTCATTCACACATTTAACACACAAACTCTGCGTATTTAGGCTGAGTTCTTCACTCAAACTCAAAACACTGTTCCACCTTGTGATGTCATGTGGTAATACAGGAAGTACTCCACTGTGTTTTTAAAGGTCCCATGGCATGAAATTTTCACTTTCTGAGGTTTTTGAACGTTAATGTGAGCTCCCCTACAAAACCAGTGTTGAAACGGGCGAGTTCGGACAAGGCACCTTTTTGACGTCAGATCGGCAAATGCAGCTCCAGCCCCTCCCTCTGTCTCCGCTCAGTGTCCCTGTATATCCCGCCCATAGAGTTTGGACTGTGAATGCGCTACAATGCGAAATGCGTTTTTTTATTTGCCTGGAGGCACGTCCGAGTGTTTCTAGGCTCGCAAGTCCCTTACCCGACCCTCTGGACCTCTGAAATACCAGTGGTTTAATTTTATTTTCTGTGTAAATATGCTTTTTTTCATTGCAAAGTCTCCCATCTGTCTTCCTGTGTTAAACACGGAAGCGAGCAGACAGCGGTGCAGAGCTGCGCTTCCAGCGGGGGAAACCCGCCCCCCCTCCTTAGCCAATCTCTCTGTCCTTCTCATTTGCATTGAAGCAGCAACACCCAGAATAAAGCATTTTAGACACATATCTAGCCTCATGAAGACTGTCAGAGTCATATCTCATGCAGTGAGTGTTGATTTTGAAGAAGGATTCATTTACAGTATTAGGGAACCATTAAGGAGCCATAGAAGTACCATGTCATGGGACCTTTAATCTCCGTACACCTTCACTAGAATCATTTGGATGATTTCAGCCTTCTATTGCTGGTTAGGTAGCCGTTAAAGGGATAGTTCGGAGTTTTTTTTTAAATGTGAATCTGTATGGCATCCCCTTCAGCAGTGTCGTGCATTGACACTCACTTACCCCTGACAGTATCCTCTGAGCCGAATTCTGCCTCGGTTCTGGCGCTGACCAAAGTAGGTCCGGCAAGGTAGTGGGGACAGTTAATAAAGCTTGTATTTGCCCAAAAAGTGATATATTTGCGTCACAAAACAGTTGCACACGAGAAAGTCAGAAGTCTAAATAAATTGGTGCTATTTTCTCTCGGGTCGTATCACTGCGCGCCTATTATTATTATTAGCCTGTTCACTTGTAAGTGGCGATGTCTACAAGTGAACAAGCTAATAATAATAAGAGAAAACAGCACCAAGCGATTATTACTTCTGACTTTTTCGTGTGCAACTGTTTTGTGATGCAAATATATCACTTTTTGGACAAATTGTTTGGAGAAGAAAAACAAGCTTTATTAACTATCCCCGCTAACTTGCCGGACCTACTTTCATCAGCACCAGAACCGGGGTAGAATTCGGCTCACAGGACACTGTCAGGGGTAAGTCAGTGTTAATGCACAACACTGCTGAAGGGGACGCCATACAGATTCACATTAAAAACAAAAACAAAAACAAAAATGAACTATCCCTTTAACTTGAAAACTACCACTTCATGACATCACAAGGTGGAACAGAGCATTTTGAGCTTTGGAGATGTAGACACTAATAATAAAGGATTACTCAAACATGGGTGAATGAACTTTGGGTATGTTTTTGAAGAGGAAACAACATTATAACATGACTTAAAGCTCACAAGAATCATTTTTGTGTACTATGGAATGGGACCTTTAACATGTACCACCTTTGCAGTTACACAAATGCATCTACTCAATGACCCCCTCTAAACTGGAACTCAGGGCCCTAAAAATACTTCCTTGTGTTGTGAATGGGCTGGTGTGGTCAGGTTTACACTGAGTTTACAACAGTAGTGTCTGGTAGTCTATGTAAATCGTCTAGTACTGGGGTTATAAGGTCAACAGCTAACAAGACTTCAAACTATTTCACTGTCTGTGGACTTTTGGAGCATTTCTGGAGGTAGGACAAATTTGTGCATATTTTCCTTGTTGGACAGTAAATATATGTAATTCCTATGTAGGCTGGTACTGTTTTAAAATATCTGTGATGCAGTCATACCTCACCTTACGAAATTAATTCGTTCCAGAAGTGGTTTCGTAACGTGATTTTTTCGAGTCGCAATGTAAAAGGCCTGATTCGTTCCAAGGCCCCCAATACCCCCCTAAACCCTGTTGGAGAGTGTATTTACAAGTGTACGTATTTACGTTTCGGGGGATTCGGGTGGCTGCAAAGCCGAGCGCGCATTATTTGAATTTTTGAGATTTTGCGTTTCGTAACCTGAATTTTCTTTCGTATTCAGAGATGAAAATTTTAGGTAAAGGCGTTTCGTAACGCCCTAACCGGCTGGTTAGCTCAACTGGTAAGTCATGGACTTTCCCCCTGGGGGTTGTGGGTTCAAATCCCCCCCGGGCAATGAGCTAACCAGTGTGGGTCCTTGGGCAAGACCCTTCACGGTACTGCCCCCCGGGCGCCGAAAAAGACGGCTGCTCACTGCTCCTGAAAAAGGATGGGTCAAATGCAGAAGTCAAATTTCTCCCGTGTGTCACTGTGTGTCATTGTGTGTGAGACCAATAAAGGCTTAAGCCTAATCTTAAAACTTGGATTATTCGTTATTTGGGTCTTTAGGTGAGGTATGACTGTATATGGATCCTGAAACATGGGTACTCCAAGCACAAATACATTTAAAAATATTTTTTTGCCCTGAAAAATAAGACAAAAATGAACTTTATGTAACTTTTCTGGTGGAGGGTCCATCAAATGCTTTTCTCCATCAATATGTTATTGCTTTGTCTGTAATGTCCAAAGTTACAGGTCAGATCTGTGGAGAGCCGACCCCGTTCACAGTCAAAATGCTTGTTTTTCTAGGTATTTTGAGCTATAAAACCACCTGTAATTGAATAAACATAAGGTAGAGCGGTTTAATGTCATACTGTGGAACATTCCAGGCAGAAAACTAACATATCCATAGAAACACACAGGTGACAGACCCCTAACCAAAAAGTTACATAGTGCATCTTTAAATAACTTAAATTCTGAGTCTGAATTGGTTAGACTTTATTATTATTTTTCTTGATTTATTATTTTTAATGGTTTCATGCTATTTCCAGTTAGTTTCGGGAACATTTGGCTTTAAATAAGAAACATAGTCTGGTTTCTATCAAGTAAAGAATCTGAACTAGTCAAAACCATCAGACCATTGATATAAATATTGGGAAGGCAATATTTATCTTTAATTAATCATTATCACACATCAGTATAGTTTTTATGTGTAATTCTGAACAATATAAAATAGAATCAATCTGAATCTAGGTAACGATTGACACATTACAGCAGGGTTTCCACACGTCCTGGAAATTCTGGAAAACCTGGAAAATAATTGCTGTTTTACACACATGCACACATAGAAAATGCATGGAAAAAATGCCAAATGTCCTGGAAAATATAGATTTTGTCTGTGAATATTTCTCCACAATTTGCTATATTAGTGGATATCAAATTAATAAAGAATTTAACTGCCTGCTATTTTTTTTTTTAAACTCGCCTGGGATCCAAAATGTACACTTCTTCAATACTTTATGAAGATGTGAGTGATCACATCTTCATAAAGTGAATCTCTCCATTTCCAGATGGGTGTGATTGACAGGTGGATTATCACATGGTCTATCCATATCGGGGGGAAAATGCATAATACCCCCGGAACTATTTCACTTATGTCATTTTTGTACATTTCCTGAGACAATACAAGTTTACAGACACTTTCCCTATTGGCTTTGACCACATAGACTTTAGTGGGTGCTGCAAGTTAGACATTTGAGTCATTTACACCAGTCTGTTTGAATGGGAGATTGGGCGTCATAAAACTACATTATTACATTGTGCACTGTTCCCAAGCAGGTTTTTGGAGACAAAAAACAAAAGCAAAACAAAGAGTCAACAGCAGTTATTGTGGAGATGCTGCACTGTACATATTTGAAAAGCGTAACAAAGTTGGTCCGGAAAGTGAAAGGTGAGAAAACTGTTTATATTCTCAAGTTTTTCCATGGTGCAGACTGGAAATTTAAGTTTATGTTTGAATCAAAATAGTTGTTTCATTCATATAAATCTAAAAGTAAAATGTGTTTACTTAAAGTTACCATCTGCAAGTTCATTTCAACAAGGGCAGGTCGGCCAGTATAATTACAGATGGTAGCTTTAAAGGACCCATACGCTATTTTCTCATCTTTGTTATAATGTTGTTTCCTCATCACAAATACACCTGGATTTGTGTTTTGCTTCATTCACACATGTTTAACACACAGATACTGTATATTAGCCAATCTCAACTAAACGTAAAAGGTAGCCACTTTATTACATTACAAGGTGGAACAGAGCATTTTGAGCTTCGGAGATGGAGACAGACTGATAATAAAGGGTTACTCAAACATGTGTGAATGAAACATGTATGTTTTTGGTATGTATAACATGACTTCAAGCCCACAAGAATCCATTTTGTGTAATATAGGACTTTTAAAGCCTTTTTTTCATAATATATAATTCCACTTTTTCATGTATATTCATTGTCTTGATACAAAACAACCAAAAGAAGTATATCTTATGTTAATGAGGACCCTAGACCCCATTTTTAATCATTGCAGGACAGGAGAATTGCCTTGGTGGTGGTCTGGACTTTTATACATACAGTATATGTGTGTTTCTTACCCCCTTCTTACCCCCCACTGACAAAACAGGATAGGAAATCCATGCTTCATAAACAGTTTGACTCAGACTCATTTGTTTGTGGGTGAAATCATGGCTTCAGACTTGAGACCACCAGCTGCAGCAGGTCAGGGGGACTTTCCCAATAATTCGTCTGAGAGAATGTTTATTTTCTTTATTTAACTTATGGGTTTATGTGATTTAAAAGCTTGTTTGGGTTTCTGCAAATGTATGTAGACATGTTCAACTGCATTAGGGAGAGAAAATATGGATTAAAATAGGCATAAATGTACAGTATCCACCCCCAGACTGTGTATCTAACCTGCTAGCCTCCGCATCCAAAATAGGAAGTTTTCATGGGGGAGCGTCTGGCTCCATCGACTCTGGCTCCAATTGAGTTTACATTGAACAACTGTCACGCCTCTCTGTAACAGCTGCAAGCCTCGTCATTTTGGTCTTAAAATGTTTGTATTAACCCGCTGTACATGATCCTGGTGTTTTTATTTTGCTATTTTGTACGTAAATAAATTCCTAGCCTAATGTTGTCCTGGCTCCAAATTCACTCCTATAACTGCAAACCTTGTGAGCTTCATTTAACTGAAGCCAAACACTATGGTATGATA
Source organism: Paratrypauchen microcephalus (assembly GCA_036785185.1). Classification (NCBI taxonomy): domain Eukaryota; kingdom Metazoa; phylum Chordata; class Actinopteri; order Gobiiformes; family Gobiidae; genus Paratrypauchen; species Paratrypauchen microcephalus. The sequence goes on from JAVJIX010000236.1 coordinate 1,148,816, forward strand.
TCACATCACACTCATTTACTCCACTTCTTTACACAGTCTGTGGTTGAAATTAATGGGATTATGGCTTAACCAGAAATGCCACCAGAAAGAAAGCACCGTATAGAAGCATTTAGAGGCAAAAAACCCCCCCAAAAAACAAAAAAAATCTTGCCTGTATAAAATATGAAATTATGTTATTGTTGGTAGTTAGACTAAAGCTTTAAGAGACGACAAAACTTAATGTTTATGTATTCAGATGCTTTAGATTAAATGTGATCTTGTCAATGCAATACCTCTGTAGACTCCTCTGTCTTGTATCTACAGCTCTGGAAAAAAATAAGAGACCACTGCAAAATTATCAGTTTTTCTGATTTTACTACTTATAGGTATGCTTTTGGGCAAAAGGAACATTTTTCTTTTAATCTATAAACTACTGACAATATTTCCCCCAAATTCCAAATAAAAATATTACCGTTTAGAGCATTTATTTGCAGAAAATGACAAATGGTCAAAATAACTTAAAAAAAAACAAACAAACATGTTTTCAGACCTCAAACAATGCAAATAAACAAGATAAAATTCATTTTAAAACAACATAATACTAATGTTTACACTTAATAAGATTTCAGAAATCAATATTTGGTACAATAACCCTTATTTTTAATCACAGCTTTCATGCGTCTTGGCATGCTCTCCACAAGTCTTTCACATTGTTCTTGGGTGACTTTATTCCACTCCTGGTGCAAGAACTGAAGTAGCTCAGCTTTGTGTTTGTACATACATACATACATACATACATACATACATACATACATACATAGCCTACATAATACATGTAGAGATGCTGATTTTAGAAAAAAAAAATGCAGTGGTCTCTTATTTTTTTTCCAGAGCTGTATACTGTCTGATTAAATTATTTTTTATAATGCTAAAATAAAATAATTTCCATTCTCTTCTTTGTATCGCTCCTTTCTCTGTTTCTTTCCCCTTTCCTTCTCCTCTACCCCCTCTTTTTCTCTCCGCCCTCCCTCTCTCTCCTTCTCTTTTCTTTTTTCACCCTTTATCTTTTCCTTCTCTCCCCCTCTTCCCGCTCTCTGACGTAGTTTCATCTGAAGTTGTATCTGTTCTCCCTTGTCCCCCTCTTCTCCTCCTTCTCTCTTTTCTTTTCTCCCTTCTCTCTCTCTCCTCTTCCCCTCTCTCCCCCCTAGTTTCATCTGAGGTTGTATCTCCTCTCTGCTTCATCTTATCCTCAGATTCTCCACATTCCTCCTGAGTCGGAGGCACAAGTCCGTTTAAAATGACAGACGTTTTTTGCTTCCATTAGGCACTACTCTGTAATTGACCCTTGACCCTGCCGACCTTTTGAAACGACTCTAAACCGGAGCTAAGCCTCATGGGAAAAGCCCTGGTTTGGACTTGGAGCAATCAACGCCTAAAGGTGAAGGAGAGAGCCCAGGTCAGTGTGTGATGTCACTGAGCTTTGTTCTGGTCCAGTCAACGGAAACAATCTGCAACAACAAGAAGCGGGGTCACAAACAACAGTCCAGAGGTCACTCACTTCAGTACTTACATTAGATCAGAGCAGCGGTGGAAGAAGTATTCCATTCTGTTACTTTAAAGTACATTGTGTCCATCAAATGCTTTTCTTCATGGAGATATTATTGTTTTGCCTGATCAGGTCAGTTCTGTGGAGAGGCAACCGCGCTCACCGTCAGAATCCCTGTTTTTTAAAAGTATTTGTGAGCTATAAAAGCACCTTTAATTGAATAAATGTAAATTAGACGTGTTTAATGTCATACTGTGAAACATTCCAGGCAGAGCAGTGATATCTCCATAGAAACAAGCAAGTGATGGACCCCCATCTGAATCTCAAAATACGCAAGTAGAGGTAAAAGTATCACATGGAAAATCAACTTTTTCTAAGTAATTTATAACCGCTTGTGATGCAACAGTGCCATTTTCTATATGTTAATTAGAATAAATGTTGAATATATTTGAAACCATGCATCTTATTATGTCCTGGAAGATTGGAGAGGCTTAAAGGAGAGAAAAAATCTACAATTTTGAGAGATCAATTTGAAAATTCCTCTGTGTTTTTTTCTTACATAAATATAAGGAAAAAATGTATTACAAGTTTTTCGTTGTGTAATGTTTTCATATCAAAATAGGGCATTTTAATTGTAAAAAATAAAAAAATAAAATAAAATAAAATAATAATATTTTTTTTGAACATTCAAAACAGAAAAGAGCAAGGTTTAAATTCCTTACTTTTTTGTTTGGTGTGTGTAGGTGCTACTTTAAGGGATGATCCTTATCTCCCTATAACTCTATTGACACAAGTTGATTCAATTACATATTAAACAAATTTTCAGGTCAGAGGTGGCAATTTTTCCACATGAAAGCTTAAATAGGCTAAGACACTAAACTGACCATAAAACCAAAACAAAATATTAATTAAATTCTGTTTCTTTGGTGGTCTTTGCCTTAAGTAGTCAAGCAGAAAAACACTGCCACACCAGCTTGGAGACCACATGTTTTAAATGACTGTGAAGCAGTGTGAATAAAGATAAGACTGAGTGGCATAAATAAGCAGGTGCACAAACAGTTTCATGATAAGAGTGTGTTTCCTGACGGAGAGAAGCTGCTGCTGTTTGGACTGTTGAATGAAGTCTTTATCAGACACTGAAGCTGGACCTGATCTCTGTGGGAGGTCCCAGTCAGCTCTATGTCAATGAGATAGCAATTCTATTTTGCTATCTCCAAATTCAGGACTCAAATATTTAAAGGTCCTATATTACTTTAAATTGACTCATGAGCTTTAAGTCATGTTATAATGTTGTTACCTCCTCAAGAACATACCTGGAGTTGTGGTTTGTTTCATTCACACATGTTTGAGTAACATTTTATTATTAGTCTGTACCTCCCAAATGCTCTGTTCCACCTCGTGATGTCATGAAGTGGTAGTTTTTCAGTTAACAGCTACCTTTTTACCTTTTGTTGAGTAGAGATTGGCAATCCCAGGGTTGAAATTACATCTTAATGATTCTAGCGAAGGTGTTTAAAAATACGATGGAGCACTTCCGGTATCACCACATGACATCACAAGGTGGAAAAGACGATTTACCATTTATTGTTATTTACTTATTTGGCATTTGGCATTTGACCCATTATTCAAGCGTGTCAAAAGCAGTGGGCTACAGTACAGCATGCCGTGGGTTTGGTCTGAACTCCAGAGCTGGAGGATTATTAGACTTTTATTATAATTTTTAAAAAAAATATAGTACTTTTATTATCCCTGTACGGAAATCGTCCTCTGCATCTCACCCATCCTTTTCAGGAGCAGTGAGCAGCAGCACATGGGGCGCCTGGGGACCCATCTCCGATCTTATTGCTAGGCTTCGTCTGGACCTCAGCTGGAGGATTATACTTATGGAGCAGGTTTTTAGCCAGAGGAAACCCACGCAGACACGGGAAGAACATGCAAACTCCACACAGAAAGGCCCAGGCATTGTTTTCACTGCTAATACAATACAACATGGCCCCTGTTTTCTCCCAGCTTTTTTACCTTTGACATGGGAAGGGCCTATTGCAAGTAGACCATAGCCTGTATAAAGAACTGGACTAAGGCCTCATCCGTAGTGTTCAGTTCAGCTATAGGAGCGAATTTGGAGCTGAGTTCCATATATAGGAATTGATTTACAGACAAAATAGTGAAATAAAAGACACTGGCATCATGTAGAGCGGGATAATACGGACATTTTAAGGCCAAAATGACAAATCTCACAGCAGTTACATAGAGAGGAGTGCCAAGTTTTCAGTGTCAGTTGGAGCCAGAGTCAGTGGAGCACCCCTGTATTCACGGACACTAGAGGGTTAGCTACAGCTCTGGAAAAAAAAATTAGAGACCACTCCAAAATTATTGGTTTTTCTGGTTTTACTACATACAGATATGTGTTTGGGCAAAAGGAACATTTTTGTTTGAGCCTATAAACTACTGACAACATTTCCCCCAAATTCCAAATAAAAATATTATCGTTTAGAGCATTTATTTGCAGAAAATGAGAAATGGTCAAAATAACAAAAAAGATACGTTTTCAGACCTCAATGCAAAGAAACAAGATCAAATTCATTTTAAAACATAATACTAATGTTTACACTTAAGAAGAGTTCAGAAATCAATATTTGGTGCAATAACCCTTATTTTTAATCACAGCTTTCATGCGTCTTGGCATGCTCTCCACAAGTCTTTCACATTGTTCTTGGGTGACTTTATTCCACTCCTGATGCAAGAACTGAAGTAGCTCAGCTTTGTGTTTGTGTTGGAATTCAACAGACGCTGGAATGGAATGGCTGTAATACATGTAGAGATGCCTGATTTTACAATAAAATGCAGTGGTCTCTTATTTTTTTCCAGAGCTGTATGTCCATTTATATATGATAATATATATGGGTAAATTATTAAAAATTTAATAAACAAGAATATTTGTATCCAACATGTCATTTCAGAGCCAGTGTTGAGTGTTTGTGCAGATTTGTCAGATTTGGACCCTAAACCTGCTCTGTGTGTGTGTGTGTGTGTGTGTGTGTGTGTGTGTGTGTGTGTGTGTGCGTGTGTATGTGTGTGTGTGTGTGTGTGTGCGCGCGCGCATGTGTGTGTTTATTTCGATGGAAAACATGAGTGTGGAGCCCCTCCTTCTGGCCCCAGACCCCTATAGCCCCCCCCTTGGCCCCCCCGCCAGGATCTTTTCCCCTTTGTTTAATTCCGTCCATCAACACTTCCTCCTGGGCCTGTTAGTGTCAGGCTGCATTTCCTCTGCGGACTCACTCCCTCGTTCTGCTCAGGCTAAAGTTTCCCCTGAACGCTAAAGGGCTTCAAAGTCAATCACCACAGCTCACAGTCTGATCGGACACAAAATGAAACCCACCTCCTCTCTCGCTCACACTTACTCTCTCTGTCTCTTTCTCTGTCTCTTTCATACATTCTACCCTTCCTTATTTTCTCCCCCCTCTCTCTCTGTCTCTTTCCTTCTCTCTTCTTCTCTCTATTTCTCTTTCTCTCACTCTATTTCTGTCCGTCTCTCCCTCTCTCTTTCTCTATTTCCCTCCTTTCCATACATTCTCCCCTCTCTCCCTAATGATCTCTCTCTTTTTCTATCTCTATCACTATTTCACCCTTCCATAAATCTTTCCCTCCCCTATTTACTCCCCCCTTTCTCTCTCTCTCCCAAGTATGTCCTTTCTCCCTCATCTCTCTCTCTCTTTCTCTATCTCTCTCTTTCTCTCTCTTCCATACATTCTCTCCTCCCTTATTTTCTCCTCTCTCTTTCCCTGATTATCTCTTATCCAAATTGTCTTATTGTCCAGGGATTGCAGTCCGTAGATGAAAAATAATTAACTAATTAACTCTTATTGATTAATAAGCATTGAGTAAACAGACTTAAAGGTGCACTGTGTAACTTTTCTGGTGGAGGGTCCACTACCTGCTTTTCTATCATACAGTTATTAAATTCCATCTGCTCAGAAATACCTTTAAAAACATTATCGGCATCCATTCTCCACCGACCTCACCCATAACATGGCCTGGTGGATTCACCTAGTTGTCTCCATGGAGATAGATAAGTTTAATGCCATACTGTGGAGCATTCCAAGGAGATAATGATAAGGAGATGATGAAGAAAAGTTGCACATTGCACTTTTAAACGTCCACACTATGATTGCAGACAGAAAAGTGTAACACTGCATGACAATACACAACTTTAATGTACACTTATTGTGACTCAAAAGTTCTTTACATTCTCACATATTCCAGTTTTCTCGTGGTGAATTCAGCACTTGTACAGATCAAATGTGAGCCTTAAACCTGCCAGAATACATCTCCTCTTCGTTCGACTTTGAAACCTGACCTCTGTGTAGCGTTCGCACATTTAATTCCTGGTTTATGTTTGTGTAACTGTTTTCACTTTGCTCTGCTCTGTAACACTCAGACCACACGCCTAATAGAAATACAGTGTAAACCTCATCATGACTCTTTGGGTTAGTCTGAGCTCTGATCTGATCCACACAAGTGCTAATGTTCCACCACGCAGTCCCAGCTTCACACGACACTCTGCTCAAACCTGTTACCACTCACAGACGACAATTACAGCAGCTATTTGTGCTGCTATTTTTGATTTAGAGGATTTTTAGGATTTTTTTGAAGGTTAAAAGAAGGAGAATTTCAAAGATTTACTTACAACTACAAGATTTGTGTGTGTGGCGTTTGCATGTTCTGAAGGAGATGATAAATGCAGAGAGTTAATTTGTTTGTAGAGACTATAATAAATTTAACTCAAACCCATAGACTGTATATAGAAATAGGGAACCCACTAACGTTCCAAATAATAAGTGAGCATGGGGCGCTTCTGTCTCCATCAACTCTTCTCTTTAACTGCTGCTGTGAGCTTCTGGTCTTAAAATGTTCATATTAATCCGCTGTACGTGATCCTGGTGTTTTTATTTAGCCTCATTATTTTGTCTGTAAATAAATTCCTAATCTTAATATGGAACTCGGCTCCAAATTCGCCTCTATAACCGCTAGCATCGTGTTTTCATTTGAAGGGAGCCAAACGCTATGGGTGACGTCACACTCCTTTCGTCCACTTATTTATACTCAAACTTAAAAAGAAAATGTTTGTCTAGTTTGAGAACATCAGATATCAGAATCAAAATCAGAAAAAGTTTAATAATCATTGCAGGGAACAAACTCACATACCAGGAATGAGCTTCAGCGACATGATGCCACATAAAACAAAACGCTTTGAAGAAGAAGAAAAAGAAGAAGAAGAATTATTATTATTATTATAGTATTTGGCTTTGTTTATTTCAGTGAAGCATCAAAAACAGAAGAGCTCATTATTGGTGATTTATCATTTAAAACAAAATCAAATTTCTCTCCCCTCAAAGAGTCATTTTGTTCCTCACTCATCGTTTCTACAGAAAAGAGCCAATGCCAATGTTATTTTAAATACAAGATCAGCCTCTTACTGTCAAAGCATAATGTATGTCACACAGGGGTTGAATAAAATGTCACGCTGATTACAAAAATGGATACTAACTTGCCCTGGAGAAGCACCTCATTTTACGCTAAAGTTTCTATGTTTGATTTTTTTTATTTACAGAAACTTGTTCTGTAGTTACTGGAGAGATAAATAACAGCTACATAACATATTTGGATCAGTTTTGTCTTATTTTATTTTAGTTTTAAGAAAATAAATACTGTTTTTGCTCTCTGCTCTGGTATCAGTTGATATTGGGTATCCTCAGATGCTGAAAGCCATCAAAATCGTTATAGGGATAGAAAAAAGCTGGATCAGTGCATCCATATTTTTTTCCTTCCTTTTTTCCACGTCAGCAGCCATGTTTGTTTTGAATCGGACAGACCATGCGTTCCGTCAGTCATTCCCATCTGAACTCTGGGAGAACCCGGTGTCAGACGTCTTTGCAAAGTCTTTCCTATGCCTTTTGTCATGGTTAATGTACTGCTGTGCACTGTCCCTGTACAAATAAAAAGCATACCATACCGTGTGATAAAAAAAAAAGAAAGTTCTGCTGCTAAATGAATGACCCGTATGCGTTAAATGCAGAATGAAGAAGAATGAGAAGAAATGGCCCAACTTCAGTGGTCGGACATCCATTCATACCTGATAGACACACCTAGGCCTGCCCCCCGAGAGAGTCTGAAATCTACAGGACACGGACATGATACAACCCTAGAAGTATAGATCCGTGGATACAAGACATGACAGCGGCTCTGTCTGCAGGCCACATGTGCAGTAGAGAGAGAGAAGTAACGTAGTCCCTCTATTGCAAGTGTATTCTTGGCTGGCCTTGTCAATATAGTGCTTACAATATAGAATGATTTGCTCTGGTGATTCCCGGTAAAAACATATCTTCCGATTTTATTTTTTTTTCTTTGAGTGGCCCAGATCTGTCCTGGAGCCCACCTGTTGAACATCTCCACCCCTCCCCTCTCCCAAACAAACCTAAAGTGGATATTACCCATTATGTATTTCACTTACTGTCAAATCCAACTTGAACTCCACTGCCCATATGTCAATCAAACCCTGAGGCACATTCAGGTTACATTGTTAACCTTGTTCTGTTTGGATTGTCCTGATACAGAGAACCTAACCGCCCCGGGCCCCCTGCTGTGCATCTGTGATCTCGGGGTCTAAACGCAGTCGCTAATGGCTGGCCTTATGTCCCCTGTCAGGCTCCTTTTGATGTGAATGTCCCGTGATGATCTGTTGCAGTAAAAACCTTGGAGCAGGCATTTTTAATTACCCAAAAGGGGGTGAACGCTGCCTCGTATGGTTCCGATTTGTACTGCAGACGGACTGTAAGCCAACCCGACTAGGCCTGTCACATGATACCGAAGAGAGAGAGTCATTATCATTTTGTGAGCGACATTTTCTGTTTTTAGTTTGCGTGCTGCCTGCCTGCTTTTCCTTTGAGTATCTCTGTGCAGGATTGGGTTCAGCTTTTTGGTTTTATTCAAACCTTATGGCACTGTATTTTCACATGGAGGTGGATGCAGGGGAAAGACGTGTACTTAGATCATGCTAGTGATTTATTGAGATCAAAATTTGTTTTGTTTTAAATGGCTTTGGAGTTTGTTCCCCATGACCTCCGAGGGCCACTGTAGCCTGGTTAGCCACTCTACCATCTGTTTGAATGCAGGAGCGTCTATTGTGCCTCTCAGATTGATACTGCGGTCAAAAATAAAAGTCTGATTTGTATCTTTAGAGGATCACTTGTCACTCAGTAGTCCATGTGTCTACTCCTGAAATAAGCTACAACTGTAGATACCTGTTCTGTTTGTAGTCCCGGACAGACAATGCCTTTCTCTAATTGGTTAATCTATCTGTCAATCAAGCCCATCAAAACTATTGATACTTTACAACTGATGTGATGTTAACTAGAGGCTCTGCTCTGTCTGAGACCTTGTTTGACTTTAATCTGAGTTTTATTTAAACACAATCTGACAATAAAGAGCTGACTTGGTTGAAACTACAACAGGTGAGTTGATTTGTGCTGTTAAACAAGTCTCTCAAACATAAAATTACTGTCACAAGCTTGCATTAGCCAACAGTTTTTCAGTTAGTCACTCTCCTAAACAGGACCATGAACCTTTTTGTTATTTGGATTGTTTATTATTTTTTACTATATTATAGCTATATTTTAGTTATTATTATTATTTAGTGTCTATACTCTAGTTATTACTTTAGTGTTTTATGTTTGCACCTTATCACCGTGACAAGTTCCTAGTTTTGTGAATTGTGTTCACTTGATAATGGCAATAAGAGTCTTTCTGATTCTGATTTGAATGCTCGTATTGATAATATATAAAACTAATGAGGAAAGATTATTGTTAAAACAGACCTATTATTGTTTGGACTATGGAGAGAGCGGTGGGGCGTGGGAGAGTTTTGTTTTAGTCTTTTTCAGAAAATCAAAATCAAATTATAAACAGACCTATTATGCAAAATTTACTTTTCAGAGCTTTTAACCATGGTATAAATGTTTCCCCTTCTGATTTGCCTTCTTGAAGTTGTTTTCAGAGTGATTTGTGCATGCTCTTTAATCACTTGTTTGATTTATTAAGTAATTTTAGATGAATATTCTGATTTAAAGGTCCTATATTGCGCAAAACTGACTCTTGTAGTTTTATTATAAGTTTTATTATCAAAACATGCCTGTAGCAGTAGTTTTAAAGTTAACAGGGCTTCCAGCACTTAAATCATCCAAATGATTCTAGTGAAGATGTATGGTGTTTTCTGTTTGAGAGAAGAATTCATGCTAAATATGCATGATTTGTGTGTTAAACCTGTGTGAATGAAACAAAACACATCTCTAAATATATGTTTTTGATGAGGAAACATTATAACATAAATCAGAAAATAGTGTAATATGAACCCTTTAATCACTAGTTTAATTTATTAAGGCGTTTTAGATGTGATTTAAAACGTGAAACGTAGAACATAATGATGCACGGGTGTCATAGATTTTAACTACAGCAGGCCCTAGCACCATATATGTTCTTTAAAGGTTGAAATTTGAGACATTTAAATACATAATGATTATTTACATTATTCGTGTGAGCTACATTTTCTGTTTTCAGTTTGCTCACAGCCTCCCTCCCCTCCTCCTTTAAGTATCATTGGACATAAAAACGACATGTCAAGTGCACACGCTACAGTCCGTATCTGGGCCCAAACTAGGTCCAGGTGCGGTCCGGACTCTGGGAGAGATTACAAACATGTGTGAGCGGTGCGTGTCCTCATCATTCAGAGCCCCGTGTGACAGTAAAAGGCTGTTTAAAAAAGGGGAAAACCCACTCAAAAGTAACTCTGGCTTAGTTTGGGTTTGTTGTGCTGCCAGGACCCTGATAGATGGGTCTCTGAGGCAGGACCAAGTCTGAGTCCTGGTCTAGTCCTGGTCGAGTTCCTCTCGCTGTGAGGTCAAAACCGTGTCGGCTGTAGTAACATGAGGGATTATATTCAAACATTTTTAAATACTAACTTTATATGATCTGTTCTTTGGTTACTCCCTTTTTGTATGGGGTCAGGATTTTATTATGTTGGATGAACTTCCTATTGCTATTTGCCAAAAATAAGTGCACTATGTAACTTTTCTGGAAGGGAATGGTCACTTATGTCTTTCATGGAAATCTTATTGCTTTGTCTGGAATGTTCTACAGTATGGTCTTTAACATATCTATCTTACATTTATTCAGTAATTTTTACTGTTAAAAAAAATACCTTGAAAAACATGCATCCCTACGGTGAGCAGCTCTCCCCTGCGTAGATCTGCTTGTTTCCATGGTAGATAAATTTAATGCCATACTGTGGGATATTCCAGGCAAAGCAAAAAAGTATCCATGGAGAACTGGATTTCATCAGAAAAGTTACATTTATTCAATTAGAGGTGGTTTTATAACTAGAATATAATACCTAGAAAAACAAGCATTCTGACTGTGAGTGGGGTTGTCTCTCCACAAATCTGAGATGTAACTTGTTCTGATTTGGTCTTCATGATGATAGAAAGGTTTAATACTAGGGGTGTGAATCTTTCACTCACAAAACGGTTCGATTCGAATCTCGATTCACAGGCTACGATTCGATTCAGGGACGATTCATAAAATTAGTAAACGATCCGATTCGAGCCGATCCAGTTCGGTTAATTTCGATTCAATACAAATTGACAACTTTACTCCCAAGTGCTTTAAAGTTACTGAGAAGAAAAAGAGAGAAACAGAAATGAAATTTCAAAATAGTATCCTTTTGTTTATTTAGTGTCCAACAGACAATACACCAGGCCTACTGAAAAACTGGCAATCCGGTTTGCAAAACTCTGCTCATACTTAAAACACAACACATTCCTTCCCTAAGGTTAGATATCAAAAATAAAAAAGACCTTATAAAACAAGCAAGTTGCCTATTAAAGTCAAAAATCAGAATGAATCAGAATTAGTTAGTAATTAGTGCTTCAGTCACTCATGAGTTTCAGTAACTGTAAAAGTGTAACATATCACTGACATGAAGATAGATATTACTAGGCAGTTATAGAAAACACTAGCATGTTAAATCCACTGAATAACTAATACTTTCTCTCCATCTTATAACATTTCCTTAGTCTCCTTTGAGACAAAAATCATCTGTGTGTGTGTGAAGTACATTTCTATACACACAAATCATTAGTATCTAAATACAGAAATGCACCAATTCTGATTATACATTGTATTTTCCACACAAAAGTAAATTAGCCAAGTCAATTTTAGCCCAAATCAAATATACATTGCCTATACATGAATGTTGTCTAAATAAATCACCCAATCCACTAACCGTGACAATAAAAACGCTAGTATCATACAATTGTTATGGTCTATAGCTGCCATGGAAACTATCAAGCTGACAGTGAAACATCAGACTGATATCAATGCGACACAACACTGGCACAAAAGTTAACCACGCATACGAACCATGTCCATAAATAGCGGTAGCGCACAAATTAATTAACCATAGCTCAATAAAAGGAAACTTAGCTTAGCTTACCGATAGAGTAGATCTCCTGACGAGACGAGGCGGCGGGAAACCCGCCCTCCGCACAATGCGAATTGGGACACTTTGTGCTCGCTTCCGCATACAGCCCGCGCCGCTCGCATGATTGGCAGTTAACCAGCCAATAAGCTTCAACCCCAGGTAAGTGAACCACCCACCGTTCGCGAAAGAACGCAGACACACACAGCGCGGCTGCTGCGCCATGAGAGAGACCGCTCAGGAGCTAGCAAACCGATTCTTGGCTGTAAATCCGGTGCATCGGACCTTTCGTAGTGCATTTGGACCGATCCGGGCTCCGCTGATCGGTACACTCAGATCGCAGAGGTCACAGACCGATAACCGATCCAAATCGGTTAATCTTTACACCCCTATTTAATACCATACTGTGAAAGATTCCAAACGAACGGCATGTAAATAGGGATGTTCCTGCTCGCTCGGACTCTCTCTTCCACACTTTTTCTCTGTAAACGGAGATGGCCCTCCAGTACTTCTTCCCTTCTTAATCTCACCTTTCCTCATTCACCTCATTCAGCATTAAACTTTTTTATTTTGAGTTTATTTAATTACAGGTGTTTAAATGCCAAAAAAAAAAAAAAAAAAAAACTTGAAAAACATGCATTTTTACTGGAAGTGGGCTCGCCTCTCCACACATCCGACATGTAATGTGATAAACAGGTTAAATGGCATACTGTTGAAAATTCCAGGGAAAACATCTCCATGGAGACAAACCAGAAAATCTACACAGTGCATCTTTAAAGTTTGTCTAAGTCGTAGTTGGATTACAACAGCACTACACAATACTATCCATATGTAGCCTGGGCTTTTACTGTCTATAAACGTGTCCATTATGAGGTATAAAATGTGAATCCATCTGTATTTTTATGACTCTTTAGCCTGAAGTGAGAAAGAGCCAGAAGATAGAAAAAAGACGTAAGGATTCAGTTTAAAGTATTTTTTAAAACTTATTTAAACAATATGCTTCAAATTTCTCATTGTAAAGAGATAAGAATTGTGAATACCTGCACTCTCTAAAGTCACCACAAGAGTCTGCCAAAAGACCAAACACAATAAATACATCCATCCATACATCCATACATCCACTTATCCGGGGCCGGGTCACGGGGGCAATAGTCTAAGCAGAGACTCCCAGACTTCCTTCACCCCAGACACTTCCTCCAGCTCTTTCGGGGGGACCCCAAGGCATTCCCAGGCCAGCCGGGAGACATAGTCCCTCCAGCGTGTCCTGGGTCTTCCCCGGGGCCTCCTCACGGTGGGACATGCCTGTAACACCTCCCGAGGGAGGCGTCCAGGAGGCATCAGCTGGCTCCTCTCGACGTGGAGGAGCAGCGCCTCTACTCCGAGCTCCTCCCGTGTGACTGAGCTCCTTGCCCTATCTCTAAGGGAGCGCCCAGCCACTCTGCGGAGGAAACTCATTTCGGCCGGTTGTATCCGCGATCTTGTTCTTTCGGTCATTACCCAGAGCTCATGACCATAGGTGAGGGTAGGAACGTAGATTGACGGCAAATTGAGAGCTTTGCCTTTCGACTCAGCTCCCTCTTTATCACAACGGTCCGGTACAACGACCACATCACTGGCGACGCTGCACCAATTCGCCTGTCAATCTCACGCTCCACCCTCCCCTCACTTGTGAACAAGACCCCGAGATACTTGAACTCCTCTACAATAAATACATTTTTAAAAATGTTAATATGTAAATAATTATGTAAAAACAAACACAGAATAAACACACAAAGTATCTAATAAGCAAGAGCAACAATATAGGGACAAAAATTAGCAAAGAGAAAAGTGTCTTTACATGTCTTAAATTTTTTTTTTTATAAAAGATTATCTAAATTTTTATTTTATTAATTAATTAATTTTACATTTAGGATATTTTCAGGCATTTACCATAAATCAATATTTAACAACGTAATTTCTAGTTTATTTAACAGTGCGATGTGTAACATTTCTAGTGGAGGGTCTGCCACTTGCTTGTCTCCATGGAAATGTTATTGCTTTGGCTAGAATGTTCCACAGTATAGATTAAACCTATATAATCACGAGGCAGACAAGCAGGGTTCAGTATTACGCTATATTCCAATTCAGATCTGTGGAGAGTCATCCCTATTCACAGAAGGAATTACTGTATTTTTGAGCAATAGAAACACCTGTAATGAATAAATGCAGATGGTTTAATATCATGGAATCACCATGGAACATTCCAGGCAAAGCAAAAACGCTCCACCAGAAAAGTTGCGCACTTTCACTTTTAATGTCTGTAAGTTGTACATATACTCTCCTTGCTATAGTCCAAATGTAAAAGGTCCTGACCATGTAAACACGTGGTGGTGTCCTGTCGCTGTGGCCATGTGACACAAACAATGGTGGGACGAGTCACTATTAGCACAGGTACATAGCTCTGTTTGTCTGTACACAGTCCTCATGTGTGTTTGTTCATTTAGTCTGTTTTCATTGTTTGTAACACTGTGGACTTTCCATAGACTACTTTGATTTTCTAGCCTGGCCAAAACCACACGCTTTACATGCAGTACTTTATAGAGTCACGTGGGTCTGGAACATCGACTGTTTAAGTGAGTGTGACGCCGCCCATGGCTCCTGTCAAATGAAGCTCACGAGCAGTGGCGTTCCTAGAGTGATTTGCGCCCTGGGCGAACCCCCCTCTTCCCCCCCCCCCCCCCCCCCCACAAGACCCCAAGACAAGACCGTTGTCCATACAAACTCAATTCACAACAACTACATAACATAAAAACATAAAAAAGACCAAAGACGCAATTATTTCACATTATAGCCATGCAGGCCAACAGCTATTTAAGAAAGCAAAAGTGCACTCCAGCAAAAAAAACAAAAAAAAAACATTTCGTCGACATTCGCCAACAACTCTTCCCTGTAGCTAAGCGCCATAGGACACGATAAATGTTTGAACGACCATGTATATAGCTTTCAGCCTTTGTTAACCCAAGCAATGATGATAGCAACATTTTCGTGCTTGGGGGAAGGGCAAACATGCATCAACAATCACATCAGGGGACTTTAACTAATACAACATCATCATCATGAAGTCAAACTTGAAGACTAGTCAATAATATACCTTTTTCTTTTGCTCGCTTCTCCTCCTCTTCTTTCCGTTTCTTTCGAAATTGGGCACCTGATGGCTTCAATCTTTTTCGGTCCATCACCGCGACTGTTTTGTCATACTGTACACCGTGACCTCCTCAAGACACTGACCGAAATCCGAATGATTACCCCCCTGGCCCCTCCCCCTAAAACAAACTCTGTACTGTGCTCGCAGCGTTGCCTAGCGCGAGAGGCCAGCGTCAGACTGTCATACCTGAACCATTTCGCGCTACTCTGTCTTCACGTAACTGTCTTCACTGTCTTCTGTCTTCACGTAACTGTCTTCATGAGCCAGCACCAGCCCCCCACCCCCCGCACAAGGATCCGAGTGGATCCTTGCTCCGCGCCTCCCCGCGATGGCGCTAGGGGCAATTGCCCAGGTGGACCCCGTCAAAGAACGCCCCTACTCACGAGGCTAGCAGTTACAGGAGCCAATTTGTAGTTCCATATTAGGAAAAGAAATTGATTTACGGACAAAATAGCGACATAAAAACAGCAAGATCATGTAGAGTGGGTTAATACAAACATTTTAAGGCCAAAATGAGGAGGCTGTACCCTGTCCCAGATTTCTATTCGATGTGACTGACAGGCAGAATAACCAATAAAAAAAAAAAACCCGCATGGTCTGTTCATGTCAAAACAAACGTAGCAACTCGACTGACTTCAATATGTGAAGCACTAAACTCTTAAGTTCACTGGGGCAAGACAATTTGACTTTATTAAAGGTCCTATATTACACAAAATGGATCCTTGTGAGCTTTAAAGCCCCAGTGTGTAGGATTCGTGGCGCATAGGTGGATGGTGCTATTGCACTTTCTGTTTTAGCTACGGCAGACCTTGAGGGTCACCCGGGCACGACGTAACGCGGACACGAGCCGCGCACCGCTACTGTATAAATAAAACGCGGTCCCGTTTATTTATTTTTTTCTCATGAAAACACACATTCCCGACCATGTACCATGACACTCTACACATCAAATGAAACCTTACAGTCTCCTCTTTTTGAGTATGCAATTCATTTCCCTGCAAAACAATCACTCCCCGAGCACATGGGGCTTTTATACGGAAAAGCACAAAACGAGGTTAGCTTACCTTAGAATGCTTTGCACAGGTCAAACTCTGTATTTCACCATAAACTTGCTCTCAATTTGTCCGTAAGGATCCAGCGAATAAAATCCAGTAAAACAATTTAGTCCAAAACATGTGTTAGATCCATTATGACGTATGATCCGGCAGCATGCTTGTGTTGTTTACCCAAAACCACGAACCTTGCCGAAGGCGAAGGCGGAGCCCAAATGTCCTTCTGCGGCTCTCGTATTCAAAATGGCTGCCTCTGCATGGGGAAGATCCCCCTTTTATGTGACTATATCTAAGTCCAAAAGAATACTTTGATTTCATGATGGAAGTGAAAAGGCTTGGAAAACAATGTATTTTTGAATCTTCAATTTCAGTAATTAACGGGTAAAAATCTTACACACTGTCCCTTTAAGCCATGTTTTAATATTGTGAACATACCTGGGGTTGTGGTTTGTTCATTCAAACATGTTTGAGTAACTCTTTATTATTAGTCTGTCTACATCTCCAAAGCTGGAAATACTCTGTTCCACCTTGTGATGTCATGACGTAGGTCTAGGATAACAGCTACCTTTTACCTTTTGTTCAGTAGAGATTGGCAATTCCAGGGCTGAAATTATTCAAATGATTCTAGTGAAGGAGTATGGAGTTTAAAAACACAGTGGAGCACTTCCTGTATCACCACATGACATCACAAGGTGGAACAGAGTGGTTTGCATTTGAGAGAAAAACTCAGCCTTATTATGCAGAGTTTACGCGTTAAACATGTGTGACTGAAAAGAAACAACTCCAGGATTTTATTTTATTTTTTTCGATGAGGAAACAACGTTATTACACAGATCAGGAAATAGCGTAGAATCTACTACAGCCCCTTTAAAGACCTTTACTTTGTCATTTATTGTTTGTAATCAGGTCGAACACATTGCATTAACAAAGTGAGTATTTGTGAGTCTTTTCTGTTGTAATAAGTGACAGTAAAAGTCTTGGGATCTTGTTTTTCTGTGAAGTTGAATGCTCCACACATGTTCACACAATGACAACCAGAAGGTTCTCTAATCACGACTCAAATATTTACTTAAAACTGGGCCAGAGGTTTCTGAGCCTGACTTGGAAGAACAGTAAAGTGAGTGTGGAAGTGGTAATGTCTTCACACTGATGAAATGCAATGGTCCGAAAGGCTCTGGAGATTGAAGAGATTATAAAGACCCAAGCAAGATCAGATGGGATACATGTACTGGGTAAAATGCAGTATTCTCCAGTGCTTTTCAGTCTTTTTGTTTACAGACTTGTGTTTTGAAGCAGTTTGAAGGTGTTGGAGGTCTGTCATCTGCTTGTTTCTATAGATATGCCATTGATTTGCTTGGAATGTTCCACAGTGTGACATTAAACAGCTCTACTTTACATTTATTCAATTACAAGTTGTTTTATTGCTCAAAAATACCTAGAAAAACAGGCATTTTGACTGGGAGCGGGGTCGTCTCTCCACAGATCTGACCTGTAACTTCGTCTGGTTTGGACTCCATGGAGATAGAAAGGGTTAATGCCATACTGTGAAACATTTCAGACAAAGCAATAACATCTCCATGAATCTATTCTCAGAGTCATTTGATGGACCCTCCACCAGTCAAATTAATGCGCCTTTAAGTTTTGATTTAGTATAATTTGGACATTTTCTGTATTAAAACATGTAATGAAGATCTTTTATTACATCTTTAGTCCTGGGTTAAAGATGGGCCATGTAACTTTTCTAGTGGAGGGGTCCTTTTTGTCCCTTATTACAATATTACAATATTCTCTTTCTATGTTATAATGTTGTTTCCTCATCACAAACATACCTGGAGTTGTGTTTTATTTTGTTCACACATGTTTAACACACAAATCCTGCACATTTTTATGCACATTTATGTTCTTCTCAGACTGAAAGCACTGTGTTCCACCTTGTGATGTCATGTGCTAATACAGGAAACGCTCTACTGTTTTTATACACCTTGAATCACTAAAATCATTTAGCTGATTTCAGATCTGGAATTGTCAATCTCTACTAGGTAGCTGGTAGCTGTTAACTTGAAAACTACTGTTTCATGACATCACAAATTGGAACAGAGCATTTTAAGTGTTGGAGATGTAGACAGACTAATAATAAAGGATTAGTCAAACGTGTGAATGAAACAAAACACAACCGCTGGTCTGTTTTTGATGAGGAAACAAATAGGACCTTTAAGTTTTTGTCTGGAATGCCACAATATGTCTTTCTGGCGACAAGCAGATGTTACCGCTAGAAACATCTCTAAATTTAATGCCATACTATGGAACACTCTAGGCAAAGACATCTCCATGGAGACAAGCAGGTGATGGCGAAGGAGATTTACTGTAGATTTATCTGGATCAAATCTTTACTAATATTACCTATAGAATAAATATATATAATTCAATTTGATTTATTTTTTAGTTAATTACAGAATCTGTTGCAATTAATCTCTTTATTTGATTTATAGGGAAATTACGTGTATAAAAATGGTTTTACTTTTAACATAGATACAGCTCTGGAAAAAACATAAGAGACCACTGCATTTTTTTCTAAAATCAGCATCTCTACATGTATTACAGCCATTCCATTCCAGCGTCTGTTGAATTCCAACACAAACACAAAGCTGAGCTACTTCAGTTCTTGCACCAGGAGTGGAATAAAGTCACCCAAGAACAGTGTGAAAGACTTGTGGAGAGCATGCCAAGACGCATGAAAGCTGTGATTAAAAATAAGTGTTACTGCACCAAATACTGATTTCTGAACTCTTCTTAAGTGTAAACATTAGCATTATGTTGTTTTAAAATGAATTTGATCTTGTTTCTTTGCATTGTTTGAGGTCTGAACACATTGTATCTTTTTTGTTATTTTGATCATTTGTCATTTTCTGCAAATAAATGCTCTAAACAATAATATTTTTATTTGGAATTTGGGGGAAATAATGTCAGTAGTTTATAGACTCAAACAAAAATGTTCCTTTTGCCCAAACACATACCTATAAATAGTAAAATCAGAAAAACTGATCATTTTTTCAGTGGTCTCTTATTTTTTCCAGAGCTGTAGATGGACAGAACCACACAGAACCACACAGAGACACATAGAAGGCTTCCTATGTATGTTTCTTTGGTAGAACATAAATTAAACTTGTAGTCACAGGCCCTTCCATTCTCAGACATAATTAAATTGTGGAATAGGAATGTGCTCTATTCACTCTGATTTAAACAGTATTCATCCATGTTTACCAATTGGCCTCGCCAGGAATTTGTCACCGGAAGACCAGGATTTTCATTTGACTGCTCCCTCTTTGGATTTACACTCTCTCTTTGTTACTCCCTGTAAATATTTCCTCCGACTCACTTTAAATCTGCCAAGGGACTGTCCCATTCGGCTACGCCCCCCCGCTCCCCTATACCCTCCCTGCATTCCTGCCTATTCACTCCTCACCAGGGCATCTGCTTTAAAACCCCGCCTCTTTTTTATATCTCGCCTTCTTGTTGTTGTTCCCCGGCATTCCTCTTGGGGGGGCTTTGATTGCGGGACGTAGTTTAATGTCCACAGTTACAGAAGACAATGGGGTACTTGAACTTTGACCCCGCAGAGGAAAAGGCCAGGGTTAATCTTATGTCTCGATCCTCCAAAAAGCCATTGTGCTAAGACCTGGTGGTGCTGGCTCCACCCACTGCCCCCAACCGCCCACCCGCAGTAAGATGGCCGCCCTCCTAACTCTTGTCTGCTGACCCCCAGTTCACCCCAAGTCAACCACAGGGACCCTTTCTTATCAGTTTACGAACACACACTAACACAGGGGACATTTAGGGTCCCATTAGCTACGAAGGGGATGAGAACAGCTATTTAACTTCATGTAACTGTTTCAAAATACGTGCATTTATCCAGCTGGTTCAGAATGATGAGAAATTCGGGCAGTTGCCATAGCGATTAACAATTTAAAGTGTCCGTGTTATGCTATTTTCTGATCTATATGTTGTTATAATGTTGTTTTCTCATCACAAACGTACTCGGAGTAGTTGTGTTCACACATTTTTAACACACAAACCCTGCATATTTAGGCATCGAGTTCTATTCTCAAATGGAAAATGCTCCGTTCCACCTTGTGATGTCATGTGGTAATACAGGAAGCGCTCCACTGTATTTTTAAATGCCATAGAGCTTCATTGGAATCATTTGGATAATTTCAGCGCCGGAATTACTCATCTCTACTGAACAAAAGGTAAAAGCTGTTTGTTTGAAAACTACCACTTCATGACATCACAAGGCGGAACAGAGCATTTGGAGCTTTGGAGTTGTAGACAGACTAATAATTTAGGATTTCTCAAACATAAATGAAACAACACACAACTCCAGGTGTTTTTAAGGAGGTAACAACATTCTAACATGGCTGAAAGCTCACAAGAATATATTTAGTGTAATATAGGAGCTTTAAGGCCCACAGCCGTACACTGAAGGCTAATATATTGTGAATGGGGCGGGTAACAGGATGCCTTCACTGTCAAAGGTGAGTCAGGCGTGTTAGAAAAGTGTAACTAACCTCTTATGTAACTCTGCACTTTTGTTCAAGCTAAATGTTCAACTTCATTGGTAACAGCTGTTTCCAGTTTTAGACAGTGACAGGCAAAACCTTCACCATGCCAACTTCAAGGGCCCATATTACCCTATTTTCTGGTCTGTGTAATCGAATGTTGTTTGCTCATCCAAAACAAACCTGGAGTTGTGTTTTGTTTCATTCACACATTTAGGAAGTTGTGTCTTTAAACTCCACACACCTTCACTAGATTCATTTGGATTACACTGGTCTACAGCCAAAATGCTTCTGGAACAAAAGCAGTGAAATTTTTCTTGGTTTAGGTCACTAATAAAGAAAAAGTAAGTCAGAAGTGCTGATTGGCTATAGTTTCCAAGATATAGTATTGGGTCAAAATAGGAAATTTATGCAAAATAAGGCAAAAACGGTAATTTATCAGAAGGTACAGTGTGTCTACGAGCAACCAGTTCTATCTGAAAGCCTGTCTGCACATTCACATACATTCATTTTAATATGTCTAGAGTTTTAACATCAAATATTTTTGATTTCACATAAGACAGATGCCTCGAAACTGTGTGCACCTGATGTCTTAAGATATTTCTTGTTTATTTCTTGATGGATAAAGAAGTGCAAGTTAAATAGTTTCAAAATATAAATACTTTTAAGCAAAAATCTAAATCTAATCTAATCTAAATTGTGTAAACAGATGCAATTTTGTTGTAAAACAATATAATTAAATATCTTGAATACATTAGCTAACCAGCACAGTTATCAATTGATTTCCGGTTCATCTTATCAATATAAATTAGATTTATCCACTTTTATCTCGGAAGCAGATCGAGTCCAAAAATTGGTACACCAGTGTTATTTCAGCCCTGGAGTTGCCAATCTTTACTGAACAAAAAGTAAAAGGTAGCTGTTAACTTGAATAGAAACAGACTAATAATATAATTTTGTGAACTGTATTAGGTAATGAATATGTGTGTTATTAGTTATTACTTCATATTTTACATATTTAAATTTAATGCTGCTCTATGTAACTTTGTGAAAATGTTGTTTTTTGCCTGGAATGTTCCTCGGTAGGGCATTAAACGTGCCATAATCCTGAATTCTTCAGTCCATATAACGTACATACAAACAGGTTCAACAGATAATATTTGAAAAAGACGATGAAGGAGAATTGAAACGAAAGAAAACGTTTTATTTATTACTCTACATATAAGAATATAGTCATTTGGTTAAGACTGAATCCTGTAAATGGCCGCACAGTCAGTATAATATATTATCTTAAATTTCAGAAACATACAATGAATAAAAGGTCTATAAACTACATCATATCCGCTCAACATTATTTCCTTATTTCTATGTACAACCCAAAGTTTCACAGTCCAAACTCGCCCAGATGTGAGGTCCATGCACACTTCAGGATCACAATAAATGCAATAATTTATCAAACGTTATAAATTATAATCTTCAGATATGTACACGTGTAGGATTCAGTGCTTCTTACGGAGGAAGAGGAGAGGTCCCTGAGTTTTATGTTGCTTAAATCTTATATTTGTCGGCTTTTCCATTGTCGAATCTACAAGGTTTGGACACACTTTCTCATTCAAAGTTTTTTTTTTATGTTTACTACTTTAGACATTTTAAATACTGAAGACAAATATATGGTCCAAGGTGTATGGGATTACGTAGGAAATAAAACAAACAAAAAGTGAAATAACTCCACTAAATATTTGTAATAATTTGTATTTAAATCCTTAAAGTAGCCACCCTTTGCTTTGTTGTCATCACTGTAAACCGTCACCTGCTTTTTTCTAAGGATATGTCATTGCTCTGCCTGGAATGTTCCACAGTATGACTTTATGCAGCTCCACCTAACATTTCTTCAATTACTGATGGTGTTATTGCTCAAAAATACCTAGAAACACAGGCATTCTGACTGTGAACGGGTTTGCCTCTTCCACAGATCTGACCTGTAATGTGGTCTGTTTTGGTCTCCATGAAGATAGAAATGCTGTACTGTGAAACAGTGAAAAAACAGTGCCCAAAGCAGCGATAAAGATGGCTATTTTTAAAAATCTAAAACAAATTTTGAATTATTATGAGTTTATTTTTTGTTTACTACAGTCCATGTGTGTCCTTTCATAGTTTTGATGCCTTCAGTGAGACTCTAGAATGTAAATAGTCATAAAGAAACATAAAGTGTGTCCAAACTTTTGACTGGTAGTGTGCATATTAGGCACTCCTGCGTTTGGTCCACTGAACTTGATGGGCGGTGGCATTAAAGAATGGGTCAAATGCAAAGGGCACATTTCTCTGTGGGGATATTTTAAAATCGACTTTTTATGTAAATTATGTCTTATATAAAACTAAAAACATGTAAAAAATCATGATATGCCTGCTTTAAAACTACATAAATCTTTAATTTGAATGCTTAAATTAAAATTTTTGAGTATAACAATATAACTTTAATTTGGACTTTTGATAATTTACTTACTTGTGCTTTGTTTTAAATCAGGAAAACCCATTTGAGATGAAAAAACAAACAAACAAACAAACAAACAAACAAAAACATATTATTAATGGGTGTCTTGGCCAAAAGATTCTATCCTTGTTAGACCTGGTACACACAGTGGACCAAATAGAGTCTTGAATACACTGCAATCACGATTCATAATGAAATATTTGTATAAAGACAATTGTACCAGTTTACACCACAGTCTGTATTGTTCTACCAGTTCTAACCAGATTTATGAGTACATATAGTTCATGTATTACGTCAATGCCAAATGTCATGTTTAATCAGTATAATTTTCTATTGCTAACTGTCTATAGTGAACGATGGCGTGTGTTTCTAAACATTAGCCCTGCACTTACATTGATCATACGAGTGCACTTTGACCAAAACCTGAAACATTTTTAAGATCTTAAAGAGCACTATGTCGCTTTTCTAGTAGAGGGTTCGCCACGTTCTTGCCTCCATGGACATGTTAGTGCTTTGTCTGGAATGTTCCACAATACGACATTAAAATATATTTTGTATTTATGCAATTACAGGTGTTTTATTTCTTTCTTTCTTTTCTTTTTTTTTCATTTTCTTCTGCTTTCTTTGTATTTTTTTCAGGTCGCGGGGGCAATGGTCCAGGTCCACTGCCTAGATCACAGCGCACCAGCCCCCATGGATCACCCCAAGCGGGTGGTGGGTCCACAGGAGGGGGAGGTGTTTTATTGTTTTTAAAAAATACCAGATTTCATTCTTATTATGAGCTCACCTGTCCTGTCTCCACAGATGTGAGCCGAGTTTCTGCCCGGTTCTGGAGCTGACGAAAGTAGGTCCGGCAAGTTAGCCAGGACAGTTAATAAAGCTTGTTTTTTCTTCTCAAAACAATATTTGTCCAAAAAGCGATATAAATCACAAAACAGTTGTCCACGAAAAAGTCAGAAGTCATAACTGCTTGGTGCTATTTTCTGTCGATTCCTATCACTGCGCGCCTATTATTATTATTAGCCTGTTCACTTGTAAGTGGCGATGTCTACAAGTGAACAGGCTGATAATAATAATAGGCGCGCAGTGATACGACTCGAGAGAAAATAGCACCAAGCGATTATGACTTCTGACTTTTTTCGTTTTGTGATGCAAATATATCACTTTTTGGACAAATATTGTTTTGAGAAGAAAAACAAGCTTTATTAACTGTCCTGGCTAACTTGCCGGACCTACTTTCGTCAGCACCAGAACCGGGGCAAAACTCGGCTCACAGGACACTGTCAGGGGTAAGTCAGTGTTAATGCATGACACTGTTGAAAGGGATGCCATACAGATTCACATCAAAATAAACCAAACTATCCCTTTAATACCATACTGTGGAACTTGCAGTGCCATCTCCATGGAGACAAGAAGGCAATGGACACTCCAACAGAAAAATTACACTGGAAAACTTTAGCTACCTTTGATTTTGAACAGTTTGATTAAAGGTGCACTATGTAACTTTTTGGCTTGTTTCTATGGAGATGTCATTGCTTTACTTGGAATGTTCCACAGTGTGAAATTAAACAGCTCTACCTTACATTTATTCAGTTACGGGTGGTTTTAAAGTGCAAAAATACCTAGAAAAACAGGCATTCTGACTGTGAGCGTTGTTGCCTCTCCACAGATCTGACCTGTAACTTGGTCAGGTTTGGTCTTCATGAAGATAGAAAGGTTTAACGCTATAATGTGACACATTCCAGACAAAGCAATAACATCTCCATGGAGACGGCCCCTCCACCAGAAAAGTTACACAATGCACCTGTAACTATTAAATAATGTCCCCAAACTTCACAGATTTTTGGACATTTTTCTATCTGCAGCCACACGACTCCACCACCATGTCTTCATATTGTTTGTAGACCACGTTGTTCCCAGAGTCTATGTAGAGGATGCTTATAGGGCTCAGCCTGTAGGGGGCGCAGCAGCTTGGGGGCATATTATTGGGGTTCATTGAGTTCATGAGAGTCTGTATGATCGCGTGATTGGTCGGTTCTAGGTGTGACCTCAGAGGAAAATCGCAAACTCCTTCGCAGTGATAGGCTTCATAATCCAAAGGCGCTATTATCCAATCGTCCCAACCCAGATCGCGAAAATTTACGTGTAGAGGTTTCTTGCTACAACGCGATTTCGATTTCTTCCCGTGGCGTTTTCCGTGGCGCGTTTTGGAACTCGCAGTCCGTCTCTTCCTGCTTAATTTCGCGTTTCGTTCTTTAGCTTTCCGGATCATTCCCATCAAAGCTTTCCCCTCTTTTCTTTCGCTAAATAAAGTTTGGCGTTTTTTTGATCGCGTAAAAACAACCAAAATCGCTTTCTTTTGTTGCGGTTTTCCTTGACGGTGCAATCCCAGAATATTCAAATCGACTTCTTTTTCGGAATTATCCAAAATGGCCGCTAGCTCCAAGCAAAATACTTTTCCGGGACTTGAGCTTTGCCAATCTCGAAAAACCTCCCAAACATCAAGAGCCTCCCATTTGGGTCTATGCCCTGAATCTTGAAGGTCTAAAGTTTTGGTGTAAAGTAGCTGCTGGTCAAGACAGGAATATAACTGGACTTCTACCGGATCCGATTCTGAAATTCTTGAATTCCCAGTGGTTTTGGTGAAAATTCGTAATTCGGCTCCCAGTACCTCAGCCTTATCCGGAACAGTGGACACGTCAAAAACATAGCGTTGCCTTCTGAGCGGGGAGAGGGGTAGATCATCTGTGGAAAAGATTAAAAATAAAAAAGTTAAAATGAATTCTCAAGGGGCCAAAATGAGCAGATCCAAAAGATGAGATACCGTCCGGGATACGACATTTTATCGTCTGGACTTCAGTGTGAAAAATAACTGTCGAAATCAATTTAGAATAAAGTGGAACTAACAGTGGATGTGTATTTGTGCTGGGAGTCTGCGCTAAATCAGATTAACAAAGGGAAACTCCATGTAACTGATCATGTATGAAGTGTTATTGAAACAAGAAAAACACATTTGTCCAGGAGGTAAAACCGTTAGCAATTTGGGAGACTTAAATCTCAGCCTCTTACAGATATAGGTCTATTATTATATCTACATTGCACTTATGGATTAGGAATTAGAAGTGTACTAGCAGTTGCTTTGCCTGGATTTTTAAACATTTTTTATATTAAACATATCTAATTCCATGGAGACAAGCACCAAGCCAATTTACAGGTCTGATTTGTGTGATTTTGTGGTGGTCTCGTTTTCATTAGACTTTCATATTTTTTTCAAGGGATTGTTTTATTGTAAAAATACCTGTAATTACAAAACAAGCAAGTTTAATGCCATACTGTGGTACATTACGGGGAAAGCGACCTCCCTAGTGCAGCATATCTCCATGGACACAACCACGTGCTGGGCTTGTACCAGAAAAGTTACAACCTCTATATCTTTTAGACATGTTTAACATTTTACATAATTACAAATCATTTTCAATATAAAATAATAGGAGTGAACAGAGATATTTAAGGCTAGATTAGTCCCAGGACAATAATATAAACTGTACAATTAAGAGTTCAAGAAAACTAAAGGCAGAGCAGGTTTCAACAGGCCTTTTATTTATATTTTTATATTCATGGTTATTGTCCCAACGGTAAATGGAGCGAAAAGAGAGACTCATTTTAAATAGAACAATGCTCCCAATAAATAAATACATAAATAAATAATTATTTGGAAAAAAAAATAATTGTGAAACATATTTTTACAGAAAAGACCTATTTGTTTCAAACGTATACCATGATACACCATTAAAAGTCAAGCATTAAAGTAGCAAAATGACAAAAAGTAGCCTAATTTAAGCTGTTAAAATATTGTGCTTTATAAAGTCAATGCACTTCTGGAGTTGTCAGCCGTGATGTTCTCTATAGGACAACACAACCACATTATTTTGGCTAACAAAGACCACTGACCTAAAAGCAGCAAATACAGAATATATTATGATTATGTATCATCCATTTTTTTCACAAAGACGCTTTAATAATGATGTAAGAGTCAGAGTATGGACAGTTAGCTTATTTAATGAGAAAAAACTACTACTACTATTACTACTATTACTAATATGAAATTATTGAAAGCTGGGGGTGCTATACAGTGGTGGAAGAAGTAAAAGCACAGATTCCAAAGTAAATGAAAAGTAAGTATTAAAGTACCCGTTTAAAAATGTACTTAAAGACTAAAAAGTCAAGATTTTGAGATCTAAAACAGAACAGAAACCACTGAATCAGTAGTCTAGCTGTTTTTATTTGTATTTTTTTTATTTGCTTACATTATCAAATTCAAATCATGTGTTAAAAAAATAAACCTTCAGCTTTTTCAGCAGGTCTCAAATTATAATAAAAAAATACTTTTACTTTTCAGACCTGTTAAAAAATGTAGTGGACTAGAAAGTACAGATACCTGCTCTCAGATGTAAGTAAAACTAAAAAGTACCTACTGTAAAATCTATTTAAGTAAAAGCACAGATAACTACAATGTTTTTTTTTTGTTTTGTTTTGTTTTTCTACTTAAGTACAGTACTACGTGGGCTACTTGGCTACATTCCTCCACTGATGCTATATTTTTACATAAAGCAGAGATTTGGTGGTGTAAGGCCCTTGATTGAATTACTTCATAAGGCCAAATACATCATTAAATTACGCATAAATCCAAATCTATTTTCGTGCAATACAGTGTAGGCTAATTGCGTTCATGCTCGTGCGTAATTTGGCATGCGTAATTGTGCCATACCTTGTCCCATGTCCACAAAACTCGCGATGGTGTTTGCCGCTTTTGACGCGCGGAAGAAGCTCGCGTTGAGTCCCAGTTTCTCCGCGGTGGAAAAGGTCTTGTAGATGGACAGCATGTAGTCGTGAGGTTCCACCAGATCCGTGGCTTTGTTGTGCGAACCTGGAGGCGCGTAAAACTCCTTTAAATACTTCGATGCCTCCTGACCGTCAAAAATATTCGCAACTTTGCCCGATTTCGGCGCAGATGGAGGAAAAATGGACAAAGTCTGCACGCAAACACTGTCTCGTAAAATGATAAGAGCCCCGCAGAGAAGAGCCAGGTGTTGGAGATCCATCCTCCGAGCGGGTGAACCCTGCATCCCACCCCGCGACAAGTGGCAGAAGTCCCGCAAAGAACAGCACAGATAGCGCAAGGTTAAAAAGCCCCCCGCACCGTACACGCCCACAGCATTGTCCTCCTAACGTCGCTGTTTAATGGGCTTCACAAATTAAGGTTGTAAAACTAATTGTTCCCCTGTCAGCTGTTAGCGCCAAAGACAGATGTGCGTGCTGAAAAGATGCGCAGTGTGGATTTGCGCAAACACAACTAGTGGACAAATGAGGAGACATAAAACGTGACCTCTAACTGATACCGTGCACGCTCACTGTCTAGTTTTAATGTAAACTAGAGGCAACTTTACCCCCCTTACGATGTCAGTCCTGTCAGTGTATTCTGGAGTGTGGCGCTATCTGGTGGACAAAAATAGTAATTACACTTATAAAGCAGACATTCAGCACCACGGATAGGGGCAACTGTGACCTCGCGTGCATTAAGGGTGAGAGAGATAATTAAAAGAGTTTATTTGAGATTAAAATACCAAATGAAATGATTGCATTGGTAAACAGTTTGGACATTTATTAACTTCTACAGTATCATATACAGCTCTGGAAACAAAATAAGAGACCACTGCATTTTTTTCTGAAACCAGCATCTCTACATGTATTACAGCCATTCCATTCCAGCGTCTGTTGAATTCCAACACAAACACAAAGCTGAACTACTTCAGTTCTTGCACCAGGAGTGGAATAAAATCACCCAAGAACAATGTGAAAGACTTGTGGTGAGCATGCCAAGACGCATGAAAGCTGTGATTAAAAATAAAGGTTATTGCACCAAATATTGTTTTCTGAACTCTGTTAGTATTCTGTTGTTTTAAAATGAATTTGATCTTGTTTCTTTGCATTGTTTGAGGTCTGAAAACATGTATCTTTTTTGTTATTTTGACCATTTGCCATTTTCTCCAAATAAATGCGCTAAATGATAATATTTTTATTTGTAATTTGGGGGAAATGTTGTCAGTAGTTTATAGACTCAAACAAAAAATATTCCTTTTGCCCAAACACATACCTAAGTGGTAAAATCAGAAAAACTGATAACTGATCATTTTGCAGTGGTCTCTTATTTTTTCCAGAGCTGTATATCTTGTAAGAGAATTTACTTAAATTACTGATTAAAAAAAAAAAAAAAGTGTGTGCAGTGTGGAGCATTAAAGGTACACCATGTTAATTCCAACTCTTGCTTATCCATGAAGATGTCATTACTAGAATGTTCCACAGTATGGCACTGATTTATCTACCTCTATGGAGCCAAGTTGCAGGTCAGATCTGTGGAAAGGTGACCGTGTTCACAGTAAGAATGGATGTTTTTGAAGATATTTTTTTAAATGTTTTAATTTTTATCTTTATTTTCAATGCACATTCTATTGCACATTACTGCACATTTCACTGCTGCATCTTCCATTGCACATTTTGATGCACACTCCACATTTTGGACATCTGTAAAAAGGTAATTATTTATTCTTTTGCGCTTTTAGATTTTAGACTTTGTCTTATAAGTTTTTGTATTGTCTTTATATTGTATTTTGTACACTGTCTTTTGCACCGCTTGGCCAGAGAGAAACTAAATTTCGATTCACTGTATGTTGAACACATATGGCAGAATTGACAATAAAGCTGACTTTGAACTTTATTAAACAATGCTAAAATGCAAGACAGATAAGTGTAACGCCATACAGTGCAACAATCCTACCACAGCTATAACATCGCCATGGAGACGAGCGGATCCCACCACAACAGTGCACCTTTAATCCTAACTTAATGCACAAACTAAAATCAACTTAATTTCTAATTCAAGATTTAATTAAAGTATCTTCAAGAAAAAAACATTATACTGAGGCCTGTAGATTTTGAGAACTGTTTATTCCACTCATAAAACCAAACGCAAAAAGACTACACCATAAAATAGACTTCGTACACACAACCATAAATCCTTCATTTATTTAGTTTACAATGAGAAAATGTTGCACCTGATCCAATTACAGAAGTATCCCCTGATGGAGCTGCTTTTTGTATATACTTCAGTTCATTTGGTCAATAAGACTAGGGCTTATACTACACATATTTCATGAACCTTTGCTTTAAACTGATTAGTATTACATGTAAAATCAGTCCACAGAGATCATTCTCAACAGAACATTTGTTTTTGTTCCTTCTACATTCTGTTTGAATCCAGAAGAGACTGGAGTTGGATCATAGAGAGTGAAAAAACCTGAGACAGTCCAATCCACAGCTGCTATTTGTATTACGTGTCTCTCAATATGACATCTCCTCTCCCAAAATTCTCGTAACATTCAGAATAAATTTATAACTATGAGTGCTTTGAGTTTTCTCACTCCTATGTTGCTTTTTCCCCCTTTTTACACGTAAACCACTGTTTGTTTTTGGAGCAAATGGAGCATGCCTCTCTGATTGGTTAATCCACCTGTCACTCAAACCCTCTGAAGTCTGGGAGACAGGATACAGCTCCAGATCCACTTGTCTTTGTAAAGTTTTGTTTGGCTGATCAGGTGAGAAAATGTTCAGATTCTTAATTAATTATTCACAAAGAGTTTATATTGCACTTTCCAGGATGGACTAGTTATATTTCTGTCTATCTGGACTAAATGGACTTTGTAAGAATACAATATAGAGAACAAAATCCTTCAAAACACCCTAAAAGTTTATAAAAAATATACTGGTAGTTCCTTCAGAAACTTAATAGAAATAGAGGTACTACAAGTTAAATATTTTCCCAGAACTCAACCCTTCTTTGAGATAATATATGTAACATATGCTTTCTTCCTTCACTGAAAGCCATCATGGTATTTGTAGTTTTTTCACCACGTGTTTGTAGTTTTAGTTTCCGTAGAGAGTGACGGTTTCAGAGCAGTAGGCCACAGCGTAGATGACACTGACGGCGCACAGAGCGGACGGGCCCGGGGTCCAGCTGGAGCTGAAAATACTCTCGTCTGTGGTGGTACCTGAAGAGCCAGAATCAGTGGGTCAGAATTTGGTACTGGACCATAAACAAAACACTTCATAAAGCCACACTGTGTAACTTTTCTAGTCGCTCTGCTTTGAATGTTCCACAGTATGACATTAAACAGCACTACCTTACGTTTATTACATTTTATAGTTTTAAAGCCCAAAAATATGTAAATAAACTGACATTCTGACTGTGAGCGGGGTTATCTCTCCACAGATCTGACCCGTAACTTGGTCTGGTTTGGTCTCCATGAAGATAGAAAGGTTTAATGCCATACTGTGAAACATTCCAGACAAAGCAATAACATCTCCATGGGGAAAAGCATTTGAAAGACTGTCAAACAGGAAAGTTACCTAATACACCTTTAAAATGCATATGACAAACTTTAATAATTTTCTAATTTTGACTTAATTTTGTGGGATTATAGCTATTGTAAATAAAAATGATAGTTTTACACAAATCAAGAACAGTTTGTGAAGAAAAGTTGAAAATTACAGCAGTAAAGATTTTTTTTTCATGATACTTAAAGGTCCAGTGTGTAGGATTCGTGGCGCATAGGTGGATAGTGGCTATGCACTTCCTGTTTTAGCTACGGCAAACCTCGAGGGTCACCCGGACGCGCCGTAGCGGAGAGCTCACGTACCCGCGCGCGCTCCCGTGCGCGCACCCGCCGCGCACCCGGCCGACAACAACGGTATTAATAAAACGCGGTCTCCCGTTCAGTTTTTTTTTCTTTTCGCATGAAAGCACACATTCCTGATCGTGAACCATGATAATCTACATATCAAATGAAACCTTACAGTCTCCTCTTTTTGACTATGCAATTCATTTCCCAGCACAACAATCACTCCCTGAGCACATGGGGCTTTTATACGAAAAGCACAAAACGAGGTTTGTTACTTACCTTTGAAGGCTCTGCACAGGTCAAACTCTGTATTTCACCACAAGCTTGGTATCAATAGGTCCGCAAGGATCCAGCGAATAAAATCCAGTAAAACAATTTAGTCCAAAACATGTGTTAGATCCAATACGACGTGTGATACAGCAGCATGCTTGTTGTTTACCCAAAACCACGAGCCTCCCCCCACCCCACCCGCACCTCTCTCCTTCTCTCCTTCTCTCTTGCGCAGCGCGCCGGAGCCGCCTGCTGCTTTGCCTCCGGTGCTACCACGAGCCTTGCCGAAGGCGAAGGTGGAGCCCAAATGTCCTTCTGCGGCTCTCGTATTCAAAATGGCTGCCTCTATATGGGGAAGATCCCCCTTTTATGTGACTATATCTAAGTCCAAAAGAATACTTTGATTTCATGATGGAAGTGAAAAGGCTTGAAAAACAATGTATTTTTGAATGGGTATCTTCAATTTCAGTAATTAACGGGTAAAAATCTTACACACTGTCCCTTTAAAACAATTATTTAAAGGTATTTTCTTATGTTTGTATCTGGCAGAAAATATTCAAAATAAATATAATTTCTTTGTTTTGTTTTGCTGGGTAAAAGATATGGAATTTCCTAGTGTGATGTCACGATTTCCAACCAGGAAGTAAAATTTTAAACCTAAAAAACATCCAAATTGAGAAATAAGCAAGTAATATTAATACTAATAATCAAGTGAATACTAGAAATGTTACGCAGTGAACCTTTAAGTGCCACAGAAAAATGCATAGACACATGCGTTCTTATTACGGTGTTTTACGTTCTAAAAATAACCCGCAATAGGCGAAATCCGCGAAGTAGTGAGCTTTATATTTTACAATTATTCTACATTTATTCTAAATTTTTCTCCATTATTCTCCATTATTTATTTATTTTTTATTTCTTTAAGGCTGCAAACGCCTCACCACACACATTCTACACTTTTCTCAGACTGGCATTTTCTCACATTTCTCTCTTGTTTAAACACTCAAACTTTCATAGATTTTCCACAAAAAAATTAATAATAGTGACATGTGTATTTCAAAGTTCCTCTGACCGGGAACTTTTTTGTCCTGGCGCCGCTCTGTCTCGATCCAGGAGTCTTTTTCCAAGTGAAGAACATGGTTATGGGGAGTTGATGGTGCTCTTTTTTCTTTTGGGCGAGAAGATTCTTATAAACAGACATGCCACCTTCGGTTATATTTGAGAACGTTTCGTCGACATAATGGGTTTTGTCGGGGGGAAAACTTGCAAACATACAGCACTTCAGAGTCACACTGCGAGCGATCGAACATTGATATAAATCTGGTAAGCTGAACGCATTCTGTACTGTACAGGAGACACGGCACGGAGGAGAGTGACGGAGGAATCAGCAAAGGTCTACAGCCACTTAGCCAATCAGGATGCAGAACACAATGCGCGTTGATACACTATAAAAAAATTGGAATAAAAAAATCTGCAAAACAACGAATGGTGAACCGCGATATAGCGAGGGACCACTGTATTCCCCTACCTCCTCCAGTATTAGGGCCTGTAGTAGCGGGGGTTGTACTGTTGGAGGTGCTGTTGCCACTGGTGGTAGTGGGGGCGGCGGTGGGCAGAGCTCTCACAGAGAAGGTCTGAGACTCAGCGCCCCAGTCCTTCAGCGTAAACACCATCGTCAAGTTCTCTCCTGGAAAAAAACAAAAACAAAACAAAAAACACACAAAACAAAGATTAAACCAATATATCAAATGGTAACCAATGCTCACAATTTTAGTAGATACATTATTTCACATATTACATTCACTTAAATATAAGTATTGCATATTTTGACATTTTTTTTTAAATCAAAGGTTCAAAAACGTCTGCTTTCTAAACTTACAGAAACATAACAATAGTTTAAAGGTGCACAGTGGAACTTATCTTACACCTGCTTTTATCCATGGAGATGTTATTGGATTGCCTGAAATATTTTAAGCATTCAACATATACTTGAATTTGCGATAAGGACACTTGTAATTTAAAAAAAAGCATGATAGATTTAATGCAATTTCCATGGAAACAGGGAGGGTGCAAAATCTCTACCTGAAAAGTTACATAGTACATCTTTAAAATGAGCAGGAATGATCAAATCCTCACCCTGGTAAAATTTTTAAAATTATGATTTGGGTCTTGTGTCTTTCAGTCTCATTCTTAAAAATATAACAAAACGAACTAGACCTAAATGAGACCAGGACGAAACCAGGACTAAACCAGGACTAAACCAGGATTAAACCAGGATTAAACCAGGACTAAACCAGGACTAAAACAGGACTAATCCATGACTAAACCAGGATTAAACCAGGAATAAAACAGGATTAAACCAGGACTAAACCAGGACTAAACCAGGACTAAACCAGGACTAAACCAGGACTAAACCAAGACTAAAAAAAGGATTAAACCAGGACTAAACCAGGACTAAACCAGGACTAAACCAGGATTAAACCAGGACTAAACCAGGACTAAACCAGGACTAAACCAGGACTAAAAAAAGGATTAAACCAGGACTAAACCAGGACTAAACCAGGACTAAACCAGGATTAAAACAGGACTAAACCAGGATTAAACCAGCACTAAGCCAGGCCTAAACCACGACTAGACCAGGTCTAAACTTTGAGTCAGAACATAGACATCATATTTGAGGTGTACCGCTGCTGGAGAGGCCGAGGTTAGTGAAGTTGGCCCAACAGGTCTTGAACTTGATGGTGGCGTTTCCTTCGAGACCGTCTACTGCGTTTCCGTTGGAGTCCTTTAAACTGGCGGTGACTGTGAGCGTCGTCACCCCCACAGAGACACAGTCGCCCTGGCAACAGCAACATGTACAACGTCACAGATGTTAGACGCGCTAGATTATATTTAGACAAGAAAACAAAAATGTACACTTGATTCCAATGTTTTTTTTGGAGATGTAGACCCATTTTACGCTATTTTCTCTTGTTATGTTATACTAGTAATGTTATTTCCTCATCACAAACATGAGTTGTATTTTGTTTCATAACACACACACTTGTCTCTCAAACGTAATACAGGAAATGCTCCACTGTGTTTTTTAACTCCATACACCTTCACTTTCTTGACCGGAAAAAGATGGTTTGCCCTCTTCGGGTGGGTGGAGAGTCCTTGCCTCGAGTGGAGGAGTTCAAGTATCTCTGGGTCTTGTTCACGAGTGAGGGGAGGATGGGGCGTGAGACTGACAGGCGGATCTGTCCGGTACAGCGACTGCATCACTGCCGACGCTGTACCGGACCGTTGTGGTGAAGAGGGAGCTGAGCCAAAAGGCGAAGCTCTCAATTTACCATCAATCTACATCCCTACCCTCACCTATGGTCATGAGCTCTGGGTAATGACCGAAAGGACAAGATCGTGGATACAAGCGGCCAAAATGAGTTTCCTCCGCAGAGTGGCTGGGTGCTCCCTTAGAGATAGGGTGAGGAGCTCAGTCACACGGGAGGAGCTCGGAGTAGAGCCGCTGCCCCTCCATGTCAAGAGGAGCCAGCTGAGGTGGCTCGGGCATCTGTTCCAGATGCCTCCTGGACACCTCCCTCGGGAGGTGTTTCGGGCATGTCCCACCGGGAGGAGGCCCCGGGGAAGACCCACGACACACTGGAGGGACTATGTCTCTCGGCTGGCCTGGGAACACCTTGGGGTCCCCCCCCGGAGGAGCTGGAGGAAGTGTCCGGGGTGAAGGAAGTCTGGAAGTCCCTGCTTAGACTTCCTCGGATAAGCGGAAGAAAATGGATGGATGGACCTTCACTAGAATAATTTCAATAATTTTAGCTCTGGAATTGCCAATCTCTTCTGAACAAATGGTTAAAGGTAGCTGTTAACTTGATTTTAACTTCTGCTTCATGACATCACAAGGTGGAACAGAGCATTTTGAGCTTTGGAGATTTAAACAGACTAATGACACACATATTCAAATGAAACAAAACACAACTCAGGGTATGTTTTTGATGAGGTAACAGCATTGCAACATGGCTTAAAACTCAAAATAGTTTATTTTAAATATTTCTGCAAAGTGTATTATTATTATTTATATATCACTCATATATCAAATATTACACAGTGAAGCTTTAAAGGGACAGTGTGTAAGATTTTTACCTGTTAATTACTGAAATTGAAGATACCCATTCAAAAATACATTGTTTTCCAAGCCTTTTCACTTCCATCATGAAATCAAAGTATTCTTTTGGACTTAGATATAGTCACATAAAAGGGGGATCTTCCCCATATAGA
The DNA here is from genome assembly GCA_036785185.1 of Paratrypauchen microcephalus. Lineage (NCBI taxonomy): Eukaryota > Metazoa > Chordata > Actinopteri > Gobiiformes > Gobiidae > Paratrypauchen > Paratrypauchen microcephalus. The sequence goes on from JAVJIX010000236.1 coordinate 1,185,432, forward strand.
GGCAGCCATTTTGAATACGAGAGCCGCAGAAGGACATTTGGGCTCATCCTTTGCCTCGGCTCCGGCTAACAGCTGCTTAGCCGCGCTGCAGATGGCTCCCCCCTTCCCCCCTCCCCTTCCCCTTCTCTCCTTCGTTCCTCTGCTCCCATATGCAGCCAGGAGCGAAGGGGAGGGGGGGAAGGGGAGGGGGGGAGGGGGAGCATGCTGCCGGATCACACATCGTAATGGATATAACACGTATTTTGGACTAAATTGTTTTACTGGATTTTATTCGCTGGATCCTTATGGACAGATTGAGACCAAGTTTATGATGAAATACAGAGTTTGACCTGTGCAAAGCCTTCAAAGGTAAGCTAAGTAAGCTAAGTTTTGTGCTTTTCTGTATAAAAGCCCCATGTGCTCGGGGAGTGATTGTTTTGCAGGGAAATGAATTGCATAGTCAAAAAGAGGAGACTGTAAGGTTTCATTTGATGTGTAGATTGTCATGAATCATGATCGGGATTGTGTGTTTTCATGCGAAAAGAAAAAAAAAAAGTGAACGGGGGACCGTTTTATGTATACAGCGGTGCGCGGGCACGCGCGATGTCGGCGGTACGTCGCGTCCGGGTGACCCTCGAGGTCTGCCGTAGCCAAAAGAGGAAGTGGAATAGCTAGTAACCACCTATGCGCCACGAATCCTACACACTGTCCCTTTAAGTAAAACGCTGATTTTGCATAATAGGCCTATGTCCCCTTTAAAGGAAGTAAAGTAAAGTATAAAAACAAAATAAATAAACTACACAACAGAGACATTAATAAACGCCAGGGTAGTAGTTATCTGTGTAAGCGGTGTGTGTTTCTTACTTTCTCGTCCACAGCCTTCAGACTGGGCTGTTGGGACAGAGGGCCCACATATACACCAGCGATGGGCTCCTCTATCAGCAGCAGCTCGGACACACTGGACACATAACTCACTGTAGTCTCCTCCCTCGTCTCCTCCTTTGTCGCCACCTACAGGAAGAGCAGAGAAAGGTGTCAATTTAGGATCAACAAAATAATAAGAAATAAGAAATAATCTGAAGGGCCCATATTAGGCTATTTTTTGATCTATGTTACAATATTGTAACACACTTGGAGTTGTGTTTTGTTTCATTCACACATGTTCAACACACAAACTCTGCATATTTAGGCTGGGTTCTCTCAAAGTGAAAACAGAAAAAAAAAAAAAAAAAAATGCTCTGTTGCACATTGTGATGTCATGTGGTAATACAGGAAATGTGCCACTGTGTTTTGAAACATACACCTTCGCTAGAATCATTTGGATAATTTCAGGCATGGAATTGCCAATCTCTACTGAAAACTACAGCTTCACGACATCACAAGGTGGAACAGAGCATTTTGAGCTTTTGACATGTAGACAGACTAATAATAAAAGGTTACTCAATGTGTGAATGAAACAAATGAACACAACTCCAGGTACGTTTTTGATGAGGTAACAACAGTCTCACATGACTTAAAGATCACAAGAGTCAGGTTTTTTTTGCGTAATATAGGACCTTTAAGATAATAAAAAATAAAAAATATTATAAAAAATAATAGACAGACATAGAAAAAGGGTTTAGCATGTCTCTTATGTAATAATTATAGACCCTATAATATTCAATAATAAATGCTAAAATGAGCTGTTACCTCGTTCCAGTCTGGGTCGGAGGCAGAGGGCGGAGGAGGGACCATGCCCATAGAGGACACATTAAACCCAATGGACTGACTCAGGTTTCCAGAGACCGCAGCCTGGCCCAGGTCGTCAGCGATGTCCTTGAGAAGATTAAAGTCATCATCTTCTGAAAACGCACAAAGAAAACCAAGAGTTAGACGTCTGTGAACTCTGTCTCAGATGACAGACAGATGACATACATAGAAAAATACCTTTAGCAAATAAGTAATAAACAAGCATTAAACTCATAGAAAAACTGCTCATCTTACGGCAAAAAGTCCTTCCTGTAGGGCTGGACGATATGGCTAAAAATACAGTAATGTGGAAGTTTAATTGATTTTAATCTATTTTAATCAAAGTCAGAGGACTGCTTGTCTTTCAAGTGGCGGAAGCTCTTTACATTTTCATTCTTATCGTATGCTGTTATTTAAGAAAATATAAACCGCCTTTAATTACATTTGTATAGATATCTAATCATAAAAGCACAATAACTCTGCTTTGCGAATAAGAAAGTCAGGATTAAACTTGCTTCATAATAGTCCTCGATTTCACGATTTAGCAATTTTTCTAAATCAGATTAATTCAAGTAATTACCCAGTCCTGCCTTCCTGCCTTTGTGACTGAATAATGGCACCACTTTTTGAATTGTGAATCTTTTTAAAAACAATTTTGGGAGTGAAAACAACTGAATTTTAACACTGTTATAATAATAATAATAATAATAATAATAATAATAATAATAATAATAATAATAATAATAATAATAATAATAATACAAAACACTTGTATAGAACTTTTCAAAATACTCAGAGAAGCTACATGAAGAGACAAACGAAGTCAAACAAAAGAAAGATAGTTAATGAAAGGTGGTTTTAGAGAGATGGGTTTTCAGGTTTAAAAAAAAAACAAAAACATAGGAAGTGTAAATGAGTCCCTGATGTGTTTGGGGGCAGCAGCAGAGAAGGCCCTGTCCCCCCAGATCTTTTTTTGTTTGTTGAAACTGGAGAATCTGATTTTCAAACTGCAGAAGGTGGAAGTAGGTGTTAATTGTAGGTATAAATCAAAAAAATTGTGTAATATGGGCCCTTTAATAATTCTTCATACATATTTCCCTCTCTTACCATTGGTGGTGTTGGAAGTCTGCTGCACTGGGGGCTTTTTGATCTCCACCTCCACCGTGAGTCCAGACGATCTCTTCCTCCTCCTCGCGCCTCCGTCTGCTCGGACTATCTTTGTGATCCGGATCATATTTGCAGGCACTTTAAGGAACACGGCTAGATTATTCACCAGGTCATCTCCAAAGAACTCGTCTTCCGTCATGGCGGGGAGTTCGAATGAGAGTATCAGCACAGGAGATGTTCTGATCTCCACAGGTTGGGAGCCTCGCAGAAGAACTTTGAGCATTTTGTAGTCCTGGTCGAAGAAGTTGGATCCAACCGATGCGTTCATTTTAGGCACATACTGACCTAAAACACAATAATGCCAAGATGAATTTGTTTTTCCATTAATCATGAAAATTATATATGTTATATGTTAACACCGGAGCAGTGGGCAGCATATCTTTCAGACACCCGGGGACCCATCTCCATGATCTTATTGCTGGGCTTAGTCAGGACTTCAGCTGGAAGATTTGACCTATGGAGCATGTTTTGGGTTGATGGGGGAAACCAGAGTGCCCGGAGGAAACGCACCCAGACACAGGAACATGCTAACTCCACACAGGAAGGCCCGGACAACCCAGGGATCAAACCCGGGATCTTGCTGTGAGGCATGAGTGCTAGCCACTCAGCCACCATGCCACCATATACTGTAGATGTTATTGCTTTGTCTGGAATGTTTCACAGTATGGTATTGAACCTTTTATCTTCACAGAGACTAAACCAGACCAAGTTACAGGTCGGATAAATGGTCACGTTTTATACAGTGTTTTTCCACCTTCAAGGCACTCTTCAAGTGTCTTGCCCAAAGACATAACGGCAGCATTCATCTGTGGGAGCTGGAATCACACCAGCCAACCTGTGGGGCAGTGAATCTGACCACTCAACCAATGATGTTTTATGTCGAGAGCGGGATCTGAACCGCCAACCTTCGGATCAGTGGAGAAACGCTCTACCAACTGAGCAACTGTCACCAAATCTGTGGAAAGGCGACCCTGCTCACAGTAAGAATGTTTTTCTAAGTATTTTTGAGCTATAAAATTACCTCTAATTTAAAACATTTACGGTAGAGCTGTTTAATGTCATACTGTGGAACATTCCCAGGCAGAGCAATGACATAAACAAGCAGGTGATGGACTCCAAACTAAAAATGCATAGTGCACCCTTAAAAAAAGAAAAAAAAAACACCAAAAAACAAAAAAAAACATCAGAACTGAATATCATGTCTTAAAGATGCACAATGTAACTTTTCTGGTAGGTTCACCACCTGTTTGACTAAGTAGATGTTATTGGTTTTCCTGGTATGGCATTTAATTTAACTATCTCCGTGGAGACAAGCAAGCCACATCACCAGGCCAAGTTACAGGACAGATCAGTGGAGAAGTGGGCCTGCTTACAGTAAGAATGCATGTCTTTGCTTTGTATTAGTTAGATGTAGTTATTTTTGCTCTGTACCTTGTGTCATGGGCTTTTTCAGAGTAAAGTCCGTGTGGTCCTCGTTCCAGTCTGCGTTGGTCGGAGCGATCAGTTTGTTGTTCACATAAACATCCAGACGCTGCGGCTTGGAGTAGAACACGGACACCAAAACACTCTGTAAAAAAACAAACAATAAATAATAAATAATGCCCAATCTACACGTATCTAATTATAAAGAATATTATCGTCTGAATGGTCAATAAAATGCTTAGTGAAAAACACTTACTACTACTACTGATACTTTTCAGCTAATGTCATTAATATTCCCTGAGGTGTGATGCTAACTGAAGGTTCTGCTCTGTGTGACGCTTTATTAGACTTTAACCTGTGCTTTATTTTAAGACAATCTGACCATAGAGAATTTACTAAGAATTGACAACTACAACAGATGATTTTTGTTGAAAATCAAACACCTAAAGAGGACCATGAACGCTCACATTGATCACAGCCTCCCAAAAACATGTTAAATCAATTTTCTTTTTTTTTGCCAGTGTTTGCTTCAGTGTGCATTGTGTCACCATGGTAACTCCTAAGCATTCCACAATTAGAGATACATGTAGAACACCTCCAGCATGATGTCACAGCAAAGTATCAATAATAATTTGTTTGTAGCGTAAGGCAAGTCATGAATAACTTTGGACCACTGCAAACTGTTTGAAATAGACTAGTGCTGTTTCTATTTTTCATGTTTTTAAGACAGCAAAAATCTGGGAACTATGACTGTCATGTAGCACTGACGTCAGAGGGGGCAGCGTTGAGCATCATGAGGCGGAGTTTCTGTGGAGTGACGCTGCTGAAAAAGATGTCGAAGGCGTGGTCTGTGGCGACGATGGCGTGAAACAGGGACAGTCTCTTCTGACAGGTGTATCCCGCACACCAGCCGTGGTCCTGTGGGCCTAAGCAGGAGCACAGCAACTTCAAATGAGTCAAAAATAACAAATGGACAGATTCATTGGTTTATTTAGGTGGGATTGAAATGCTATAAAAGCAGTTTAGGTCAAAGAAATAATTACGTTTGTGGCCTATGTTCAGAATAGAGCAATTTAGCACATTTTAAAGGTTCTATATTAGGATAAAAATTTACTCTTTTAGCCATATTACTTCCTCAAAAACATCTGTGTTTTGTTTCAATCACACATGTTTGAGTAACCGCTTATCATTACTTTATCTACATTTCCAAAGCACAAAATGCTTTGTTCCCCTTGTGATGTCCTGAAGCAGGTTTCAAGTTAACAGCTCCTTTAATCTTTAGTTCAGTAGAGATTGGAAATTTGGGGGCTGAATTTATCCAAATTATTCTAGTGAAGATGCAAAAACACAGTGAAGCACTTCCTGTATTTCCACATGACATCATGTTATTGAGCGTTTTCTGTTTGAGAGAAGAAGTAAATGTGCAGTATTTGTGTGTTAAACGTGTGAATGAAACAAAACGCAACTCTGGGTATGTTTTTGCTGAAGAAGAAGATTAGGACATAAACATATAACATAAGATCAGAAAATAGGGTAATATGGGCCCTTTAAATAAATATAATTTTAGCCCCACCGTTGATGAGGTCCACGTATCCGTTCCCGAGCAGAGCGACTGGGGACAGGCGTCTGGTCTCTGTGTCTGCGTCCAGACTCTCGATGACCATGAGTCTGTAGTTCAGTCCTGTGCAGTTATAACTTTGCCATGAATCCATGTATGTGCACTGGTCTCTGATCACACCTGAGAAGAAACAGCAAAAACAACAGGGTCAACTTTTCTGTGTACTGTTCAAGAATTCAAGATTCTTAATAATTGATGTGAATATAATTAAAAGTAACGAGAAGAGCTCATTATGGGGCCATGCAGTACTTTCATAGATGATCAACATTCATCTAACCTTTAAAAAATACAAAAAAAACGTCAGACCTTTGTTGGGTGCGATGTGCTCCACGGGGATGCGGCTGCCATTGGGGTGGGTGAGCATCATCTTGGGGATCCTGTAGTCTCCCAGACCTCTCCTGGCGTCTCCGTCCCACGCGTACTCAGAATGAGGGACCACTGTCCCCACCACCCCCAAGAAGGAGCCGTCCAGGTCCCTCAGAAGAGTCTTCTTTTTAGCATCACACTCCATGTCCACACAGTCTGAGGGGTTCACCTTACTGAGAAAAATTAGAGTTAGGTTAGCGTTGGAGTGGATGTTAGCACAGAGCAGGTTCGATGAGGTCAATGAGACTGAATGTGATATACAGTACTACTATATCAATCATGTATTCCAATTATGTATTAGTTATACTGATGGAAATACAATATTTTAATCATTTGATTGATTGAATATAAAGTGGAGCAGCGGTTCTACTGCAAACTGTCATTGTGTTCTTAGGTTCACTTCAACCACACAGTGCCCAGTACCCTGTGGTGAGTGACTGATGATGGTCAGAGGGGCTGATGCCACAGACTGGCAGCCTCACCTTTATCAGTCTGCCCTACGGCAGCTATGGCTACAAACGTACTTTACCACCACCATGTGTGAAGTTAATGTATAAAGGTTCTTTAAGTGTCCAAAAGCACATTATTATTTCTGTTATAAAACATGATCTGACATATTGGCAATATTTACCCAAGGCTAGCTCTGTGGATGAAGACTTTGTTCTCCTTGGAGCTGTCTATGGTCCTGATCCCGGACACTTGGACTGGGTGCTGCAAATCCTCGTTCAGGACGTTTGTTATAAACATATAATTCTGTTCTCCAGAACAAACTGCCTTAAACCCAACAAAGGTGGTGTCTGAAGGAACAGACCATGGTATTAAAACAGGTAAAAACAACAGTTAAACCTGCACTATAATCTCTGCTGACCTGTGACAGTCATTAACCCGCTGATGGCGTTGTAGTTCATGTTGAGTGGATGGGGCTTAGCTGGAGCTGTGTTGTGTCCAGAGTTAAAACTGGGCCAGCACAAACCAGATCTCCCACCTTAAGAAAAAAATGACATTAGAATCAAGTTAAGACTAAAAACAAAAGTGATTTTTGTATATTATTGTAACCCTAACCCAGAAAAATATCAACACCATGAATATGTTTGCACGGTATCTTTACTTAGGCTGGGTTTTTTTTTAAATTAATTTTACTCATTTTAATGTACATTTTCTATTGTCACTGTAATTATATATTGTTGCGAATATAGGTACTGGGGTATGTCTGTATATAGGTATGTACAACATTCTCATTGTCATTGTACTTTTTTAGGTATTTTGGGTCAATATTTTTCTGATGGAAATAGAAGAGTAGGTGGCTCTATGTTTCATCATTACAAAAGTACAACAATTATGTTATATTCGAACATATTAGAAAATATAAAAATACAGTAATCCCTCGTTTATCGCGGGGGTTAGGTTCCAGCCCGCAATAAGAGAAATCCGCGAAGTAGGACAATTTTATATTTTACAATTATTCTACATGTTTTAAGGCTGTAAATGCCTCACCACACACATTATACGCTTTTCTCAGACTAGAATTAAAATTTTCTCAAATTTGTCTCTCAAACTTTCATAGATTTTCAACAAAATGTATTAATAGTGACGCATGGGGGGAGACACGACTCCAGGAGCCCCGCCGGACGCGCGGACGCGACGCGCACCAACCCCTTGGAGAAGTGCGCGACACGTGCTGCTCTGATGAACCCCTCATCGTGGACAAATCCATGACAGAGCAGCACGTGTTGCGCGTACACCGGGGCTGCGAGCACGAGATAGAACCGCGGCGTCCGGACCGCGTGCTCGCAGCCCGAGCCACAAACCGAACTCGCACAAATGAACGCAAGAGGCGCACGGAGTGATTTAATCCTGGTTTAGTCCAGGTCTAGACCTGGTCCAGTGCTAGTTTAGTCCAGGGCCAGTCCAGGTTTAGACCTGGTTTAGAACTGGTCTAGACCTGGTTTACTTCTGGTCTAGACCTGGTTTAGTCCACATTTAGTCCTGGTCTAGTCTCTTAGCCAATCAGGACGCAGAACACAATGTTACACTATTAAAAAATGTTACACTATAAAAAAAAAATTGAAAAAAAAAAAAAATTGAAAAAAAAAAAATCTGCGAAACAGCGAGGGCGCGAACAGTGAACCGCGATAGAGCGAGGGTTCACTGTATATTAGAAAAAAATAAATATGTATACACTAGTTAGTAGCAAAGCAAAGTTGATTTAGTGTTTCGTTTCACTTTGAGATTCAAGGTTTGTCTAAATGAGAGAAATCGTTTGTACCTGTGGGTGGTCTCCCAACACGGCTGTTCTGAGAGTTCATTATGTTATAATCTCCACTGGGCACCGTCTCAGAACAGTTCAAATTGGGGCTGCTCCCAACGATCAGGGAAGACTGTTGGAAAAAGGTCACACATTTTCATCAAACCACATCTATTTTTTCATGTTCTTAAATGGTATAAATGTTGTTTTTATTGTGTTAATGCCCTTGGCTTTTAGAAAGGAGCTTAAAAATAAAATGTATTATGTATGATGTATTATTATAATTATAATTTTTATTTTGCAGAAAGGATTAACAAAACATAAGTTAAGAAAAGTCTTCTCACCTCAACTGTAACTTTTTTATCCTCAAATAAGTGAGCGATGGAGGGCGGTTCATAGATCAGAGGCATCAGGCCCAAACCATTGTCCACCAGAGTTACATTTGCGATGGACATGCTCTGAGTCACCTGTAAAAGAAAAACAGTTTAATTTCTAGCTAAAACTTAACCATAACTACACATTTAATAGCCTTAAAAATTCTAAATTACGCAAAACATTTAAGCCATGTTATAATGTTGTTAGCGCCTCAAAAACATACCCAGAGTTGTGTTCTGTTTCATTCACACATGTTTGAGTAATCCTTTATTATTCGTCTGTTTGCATCTCCAAAGCTCAAAATGCTCTGTTCCACCTTATGATGTCATCAAGCAGTAGTTTTCAAGTTCGCTGCTACCTTTTATCTTTAGTTCAGTAGAGATTCGCATTTCCAGGGCTGAAATTATCCAAATGATTCTAGTGAAGGTGTGTGGAGTTTAAAAACACAGTGGAGCACTTCCTGTATTACCACATGACATCACAGAGTGTTTTCAATATGCAGGGTTTGTGTGTTAAACATGTGAATGAAACAAAACACAACTCCAGGTCTGTTTGCGATAAGAAAACATTATAACATAGATTAGAAAATAGCGTAATATGGGCCCTGTAATAAAGTACTTTTTTATAATAAATCAAGTCTTTGCTCATGTTTATTAAGGCTAATTAAAATGTAGCTGTTGAAGTGGTACAAATTTCTACCAATATGCTACTTTATGTGAATTATAATTATATAGAGAGTATTTGCGTGTAGAGAAAAGTTCAATGTTCAGTAGTAAATGTAATATACGTATAAAGTAAATGTAATAGTAAAGTATAATACCTGGAAGTAGATGGCATAGTCATAACTTTTCCAGATAAAAAAGTCCCTGATGAGAGAACAGCGCGGGAGGCCATCTTTGTTCAAATAGACTCCGTACAGACCACCATGGGCTTCATTTTGACGCCACATCTCACTATCATTGGGAGTTCCTACAAAATAATTAAAAGGAAAAAATTATTCAAGCAAAATGTCATTCTGTAATGTTTGGCTATTTAGTACAATATCACATGATAACTTTGAGCAAATAAATAAATAAATAAATAAATAAATAAATAAATAAAAATAAAAAATTAAAAGTATGATGTTACCTGGACATGGTTCACCCTTAATGCGATATGCAACTCTCTCAAAACCAGCAACAATGTTATTCTGCAGGACCACAGCTGTTCCCATGTTCACCTAAAATTACAAATAAAATAAATAATTCATAATTTGTACTAATAGGGGCACACGGGGTTTAAAAAAAAATGAAATAGGCACTGAGACTGTTTTTTGTAATAAACTTTGAAATGAATATTGGAAAGAGAGGTTTTTTTTGTTTTTTTTGGTTTGACACTAAAAGGGAATAATGAGATGATCCATTTTATTGTTTTTAGATGTTAATTGAAATCCAAAAGACCGAATTAAATGCATTTAATTTATTTCTGTAAATCAGACACATAATGCACATAATGCAATGTCTCTGTATTGTCTCTTGAAATAAAGACTAAAAAGAAAAAAAAGCGTTCAAATAAAAACAAAAAAATTATGAAAAAATAAATAAATAATTTGCTTATCTCACTCTCAATGTGTTCTGTATTACAGTAATCTATGTTATAATGTTGTCTCCTCATCACAAACACAACTGGAGTTTTATTTTGTTTCATTCACACATGTTTAACACACAAACCCTGCATGTTTACTATATAAAATCTATTATTATATTACATTATACTATTATTAGTTAACATGACAGTTCCAGGGCTGAAATGATCCAAATGATTCTAGTGAAGGTGTGTGGAGTTTAAAAACACACTTCCTCTACTACCACATGACATCACAAGGTGTAACAGAGTGTTTTCTGTTGGAGAGAAGAGCTCAGCCTAAATATGCAGGGTTTGTGTGTTAAACATGAGTGAAGGAAACACAACAAAACTCCAGGTATGTTTGTGATGAGGAAAAATTATAACACAGATCAGAAAATAGTGTGATATTGGTCTTTTAACAGACCTCTATGGCAGCGTTCCACTCAAAGTTGAAGGTCTCCTCTCGGTCCTGGTACGATCCGGGCCACAGGGACATCATCACCAGGTTTCTCCTCGCTGTGATGTTGTGCCCCCAAATCCTGATCCCTAAAATAAAAAATATATATAATATAATATCATTTGCATGTGATCAGTTTCTTTTCAAGCCTGGTAAAAAGTTTCGTTAGCAATTACACCTACACACATTCATGCACCAGTACACGCAACACTCAAAGCAAAGTGGGTTAAGTGCCTTGCTCAAGTACACAACAATAGACCATCGTGAGACAGGTTAGTTTTACCCTACTGATGATGTCATCATGACGTCATCTATGACAACGTTCAGACTGCAGGGCTTAAAGCTCAATTCAGATTTTTGTGTGAAATCTGATTTTTTTTTGCGACGTCGTTCACATTTCCAAATAAATGCGACTTGTGTGATGTGATCTCCAGTGTGAAGTTTAAACACCCCAAAAGTGTCCCGCATGTGCCTTGGAGGACACGACGAGGTCACGTGCAGCGAGCGTGCTCAGTGTTTACGGAAGAAGCCTAAACATGGACACTAGCATTGAGCGCCTGGAGATTTTAAAATTGCTGTCGTACCAGAGCCAGAACATGTACAACTTATTTGTTTTAAGGAAGAGATTGAGAAGGACAAGGTTTTTGGTCTTGGAGTTTTGTGGGGCAGTGGCAGCAACGTCCGTAGAAAGGAACGTGTTGGTGCTGAGAGTGGTGGGATTGCTATGTGTGTCGCTGCTTCACTGACATGGATTTCATACACAATTTTTGTATGACGAGAAGAACGTTTGTGTACATTTTTGAACTCCTACTTGTACCACTCTCGCTTGTTGATGACGTGTAGGTCGGATGAATGCGACCTGGCCGTTCAGACTGAAGTCGCATGTCAAAAGATCAGATATGTATCGGTTTTAGGACCACATATCCAAGTGGCCTGCATCGCATTTGAAAAAAATCGGATCTGTGCCGTTCAGACTGCCATTAAAAGACCAGATACAGGTCGCATTATCCTGCTGAAACATGAGGTGATATTCATGGATGTATGGCACAACAATGGGCCTCAGGATCTCATCAATGGTATCTCTGTGCATTCAAAATGCCATCAATAAAATGCACCTGTGTTCTTCGTCCATAACAGCCTTTGAAGAGGAGTGGACCAACATTCCACAGGCCACAACTGACAATCTGATAAACTCTCATGTGAAGAAGATGTGTTGCACTGCATGAGGCAAATGGTGGTCACACCAGATACTGACTGGTTCTGAGTCCCCAGACCCCCAATAAAGAAAAAAAAAAAAAAAAAATGCACATTTCAGGGTGGCCTTTTATTGTGGGCAGTCTGGGGCGCACCTGTGCACTGGTCATGATGTCGGATCGGCATCTTGATGTGGCGCACCTGTGAGGTGGGGTGGATTGTCTCGGCGGGGCAGAGGTGCTCGCTGTCACACATTTGGACAGATTTGTGAACAATGTTTGAGAGAAATGGTAGTGTTGTGTATCTGGAGTGGAATTTGGGTCTTTGGGTCCATCTCAGGAAAAAATGGGAGCAAAAACAAAAGCGTTGCGTTTTTATATTTTGTTGAGTGTAAATCCCACTTACCTTCCTTAAAGGGATATTACCCCCAGGTTGTTTGGGCATCTCCCCACAGTCCAGAGACTAAAATAAGTGGTGGAAAGCGTTTTCTCTGCTCACCCAGCCATTGTCCTGGTCTCACGCCACTGACCGCCGCGGTATCTGGTGCTCCTCCGCCTTAGACTGGAGTCTAACGTCGCCAGAGAAAGATTTCGGCCAAAAGGAATTAATTTGCTCGATGCGTTTCCCAATTACTTTCTGTGTAGTGCGCATTCATATCGAGTGCAAATAAACAAGCAAATCAACACGGAGAGCTTGCCTTGGTCATTTTGGGTGGGAACTATTTTCCAGTGCGGAAGAATACAGCCGAATCACGCACCACGCAGTGCAACAGGGGAACTCCCTTCCCGGTGCGTAACTGGGATTCCCCTGGCAGCGTGTTGTGTGATTCGACTGTATTCTTCCGCACTGGAAAATAGTTCCCACCCAAAATGACCAAGGCAAGCTCTCCGTGTTGATTTGCACATTTATTTGCACTCGATATGAATGCGCACTACACACAAAGTAATTGGGAAACGCATCGAGCAAATTAATTCCTTTTGGCCGAAATCTTTCTCTGGCGACGTTAGACTCCAGTCTAAGGCGGAGGAGCACCAGATACCTTATCAGTGGCGACAGACTCGGACAATGGCTGGGTGAGCAGGAAAACGCTTTCCACCACTTATTTTAGTCCCTTGGACTGTGGGGAGATGCCCAAATTTGACCTGGGGGTGGCATATCCCTTTAAATGTCCTATATTACACAAAATTGTCTCTTGTGAGCTTTAAGCAATGTTATAATATTTTTACCTCCTCAAATACCTGGAGTTATGTTTTGTTTCATTCACACACGTCTGAGTAATCCTTTATTATTTATCTGTTAGCATCACTGGTAGTTTTCAAGTTAACAGCTAGGCTACCTTTTATTTTTTCATCAGTAGATCTAGGGCTGAAAATACCCAAATGATTCTAGTGAAGGTGTATGGAGTTTAAAAACACAGTAGAGCACTTCCTGTATTACCCTGTGACATCACAAGGTAGAACAGAGTGTTTTCCGTTTGAGAGAAGATCTCAGCCTAAATATGTAGGGTTTGTGTGTTTGTGTGAATGAACAAATCACAACTCCAGGTGTTTGTGATGAGGAAACATCATTATAACACAGATCAGAAAACAGCGGAATATGAGCCTTTTAAGCTTAGTCCTCCTAAAAATTTTGGAAATTTGCATCAGTTCCAAACCTACCAGAATTCCTGTGGCTTCTTATTGAGTCATCCTTTATGTTTAGTCATGCACCGTCAAAGTGTTCAGCAAACAGCAACAACCAACAACAAAGCAATGGCTCCCAGTGTGCAGTGAAATCATTCAATCAATACTCGCTTTTCTTTGGGCAAATAGCAAAACTCCACAGAAATGGGTGACCTTTACCAGCGCTGCCAGACATCCAAATTGTTTTTTCCTATTTTATAAAATTGTAGTGGAGGTGTGAGGGGTTTTGAAAGGGGAGATAGACGGGCAGATAGAGTAAATTGCATCTTCACTGTTTCAGACTGACATATAGCCATCGAGAAAAAGAAAAAAAAATAGAGCCTTATTGACTATTTTGGCAAACACACAAAATACTTTCATTTAAAGGTGCACCATGTACTTTTCTAGAGGAGGTTCTGCCACCTGCTTTTGTCCATGGAGATTTGCTTAGCCTGGAATGATTTATCTCCATAGAGACAACCAGGACAAGTTACAGGCCAGGTCTGTAGAGAGGTGACCCAACTCAGAGTACTTGAGAATCATGTATTAAGCAGTTTGCACAAAACACCTGTAATTGAATACTTGCATATGTAGGTTCATGTACAAGGCTCTAAATTATGCAAAATTGACTCTTGTGAGTTTTAAGACATGTTGCAATGTTGCTACCTCATCAAAAACATACCACATACCATCAAAAAACATGTTTTTTTCATTCACACACACAAGTAATTCTTTATTATTAGTCTGTCTACATCTCCAAAGATCAAATAGCTTTGTGAGGTCATGAAGCGATCATTTTCAAGTTAGCAGCTGTCTTTAAAGGAAAAGTAAAGTTTTTTACAATCTGAGCCTTATTTCGGTAATAACACAAGTTGTTTTACTCACCCATATCACTTTGGTGTCATATGGAGCACTTCCAGAGATGTTTTAGATTTGCGATCTCCATAATGTGAGTTCTCGGGGAACATGTTTGCGGTCTCCAAATAACACAAACTTTAGCACTTTTCAAATCATAGAAGCTCGATGTCTTAGTCTACGATTTCGTTTGGTCAAAAGTGGCCTGTAATCCGAGATTTAGCCATAGTTTCGAGTAGATGAGGAGGCCAGTGCGCATGTGCGGAGTGTGCTCTCAGCTCCCGGGACCCGAACATGAAACGCAAAGCTGTAAACTATGGATAAATCTCGGATTACAGGCCACTTTTGACTCAAACGAAATCGTAGACTAAGACATCGAGCTTCTATGATTTGAAAAGTGCTAAAGTTTGTGTTATTTGGAGACCGCACGGGGCATATTACATGCTCGGGGAATATATGATATGCCCCGAGCTATGGCTCGCGCTAGGCTAACGCTAATCCAAAACATCTCTGGAAGTGCTCCATATGACACCAAAGTGACATGGGTGAGTAAAACAACTTGTTTTATTTCCGAAATAAGGCTCAGATTGTAAAAAACTTTTCCTTTAACTCAATAGAGATTGGCTTTTCCAGGGCTGAAATTATCCAAATACAAGTACATCAAGGCCGGTTGTGATGTGGGCCGTTCTCCCGTGGACCCACCACCGGCGGGAGGATCCATGGGGGCTGGTGCACTGTGTTCTGGGCAGCAGATCTTTCTGGACTGCTGCTCCCGCGACCCAGAAATGGAGAAGCGGAAGAAGATGGATAACATCACAAGGTGGATAAGAGTATTTGAGAGAAAAACTCAGCCTAAATATGCAGGATTTATTTGGTAAACATGTATGAATGAAACAAAACATAACTCCAAGTATGATTTTGATGAGAAAACAACATTAGACAGATGAGAAAATATAATATATCCCCTTTAAAGAAAGCTTTGACTACTCTACAATTGGGCTTTTGGTGAAAAATCTAATTTTTCTTTCTTTTTCAGTACTATAATTTAGATTATGCATTTGAATTTTGTAGAATTATTCATCACATGCCCATAGTCTATTTATTGAGGAATGCCACAGACACACCAACCATCTTGGACCTTGACTGTTGGAATATGCAATTTAGATTTTAGTCTTAGACATTTTGGTGATGATTACACATTTTTCCAGTGTCTGAAATAGTTACGCTTTCTCATATTTTCCAATAGACTAAATACATTCTTCTGGCAGTGTTTCAGTCAGAATCTTAATAAACAGGGGATCAGTAGTGGTTACAACCTAGATTTTGTTGCCAAGAAGTCTTAGATGACGTTCGTCCCTAGATCAGAGCCATACTCCAAAATCAGGTCGGACACTGGGACTAAATTAGATGCTAAATCCTTCTGTATCATTTAGCTACAATAATTTCTTCAAATACGTCAGCACTGTAGGCCACTTGTTCTATTTCCAAAAAATCCAAATTGGACCCCCTCCCCTCCTCCTCTTCCCAAGCGCCTCAATGCAGTTCAGAGGGGCAGAGCAATGAGTCAGATCTCTTCCCCAATTATAGCTGCATCCTCTGGTTTGAGCTCTTTTGAAGGCATAAAGAGAGACAAGCAAAAACACACACTTTGAAATCCACCCTGGCTACTGCAGCTGCCAGGAGATCCATGTAACCAGTCAGCGAAGAGGAGACGCCACTTGAACAGGGGAAAGTCTGTTCGAAAGAGGGGGTTGACCGTCACTGAGCCAAGAGGAGAGGGGAGAAAAGTGGGGTGGTGCTTGAGTGGGGGGTATGTGCAACAGCTCTTACAGGGGTTGCTTTGAAGTTTCTATTGAAATCTTTGTCCCATTCAGGCTTGCTGGCAGTAGACATCTCTACTAGGAGCCTGAGTAGTCCCTCCCCCTGCCACTGCCTGAACAGGGGGAAGGGGCAGGTTAAATGTCCGCAGGCTGCTGTCCATCACGCCGAGCCTAATTAAAAGGAGTTTGAATGTGTTCTATAGACTTCTCACTTTCAGAAAGCCACTTTGGCTAACCCCCCACCCTCTCAATCTGCTCTTCCCATCCCATTCCAGGCCAGAGCTAGTGCCTTCTACCACCACAGGCTCTGCAAATGCTATTAGCAGACAGTTCGCCAGCAAATAACACACAATGTGGCTTTTCTTTAGCGGTATACATTTCACTATTATTTTGATTTCTAATTATGCTACTTCTGCTTTTATAGACCACACCTGCAACTATCAGTGAATGCTAGCCTACTACACTTTTATTACTGTGACTAGCAATAAATATTACTACTACTACTACTACTACAACTACTACTTCTAATGCCTACCACTATTTCTATTTGAATTCATAATTATTACTTTTATTACTACTATTGCTACCATTGCAAAACTGATCATCTGTACTATAATACTACTTTATCTTCTACTACTACCACTACTACTACTACTACTGCTACTACTACCACTTTGATCTATGGTGTATTACCACTGCTTAATTAATACTACTTAAGATGTTAATCACAGTAATCTGCTTCTGTTCAGAGTCAGAATCTAAGTACTATCATCACCCCAATATACTACTACTACTACTGCTACTAGTCGTTATAATACAACTAAATTTAAATACTGCAAAATTTTCAGCACACATATTTGCTAAATCTGCTCTTACTTCAGTACAAAATTCTGCTGCCATTACTTCTAATCCCTACATCTACTACCAACATGTTTTACAGCATGTGTGATATTACTACTAGCACAAATTTCACTGCAACCTTGTATATTGAATAATACCTCTGCTAGTACCCGTGGGTTCGTTTGCACTTCTTTTGTACAGCTTTCTCACTCTGGCCTCACCCCCACCCTCTTCATCTGCCCCATTCCCACCTCTCTCCACTCTTGTCTTTTTTTCTTTCTTTCTCTTTCACTTTTGTTACCCTCAAAAGATCGAGGCACCTCTCCAAGCAGCACAGAGCCGTAGTGTGACCTAATGTTTGACAGACAAGTTACCTCGGAGAATGCGCTCATCTATCACACACATGTAATTCTATTAGAAGGGACAGGGCAGCCCACCGGGACAGAATCAACCATATTCCTCCCCTTAATTTAGCTCCTTCTCTAAGCCCTCCAGGGAAAAAGCTGCTCTAAACGTGGCCTACAAATGGTGAGCTAATAGATGAGGAAAAATGGTGAGTGGATTCATGGCCTAAAATGTAAGTGCGAGTACTTCAAATTAAACTTTTGGTCCCACTTTGTAATGACTGCACCTTTAGAGAGAATGAATTAAGAATAGTGAGCACATGTGTTATTAAAGGTCCTATACTTCACAAAGTTGCCTCTGAGCTTTAGGACATGCTATAATGCTGTTACCTTCTCAAAAACATACCTGGAACCCTTATTAGTCTGTCCAGAGAATCTCCAGAGAACTACCTTTTACTTTTCGTTCAGTAGATTGGAAGTTCCAGGACTGAAATGATCCAAATTATTCTAATGAAGGCGCATGAATCAATCGAAACAGAAAGCTAATGATCAGAGAACATGGTTGTAATTCGGAATCCACTGATCCAACTTTTATAGTTGTGGTACTAATTCCGATATTATAGCTGTAAGCATCTGTCATTACCCAATATAAACAATACATTTCCAGTGCAGAGACTGACCTTAAAGATCCCATGACATGGTACTTCTTGATGCTTTTATATGGCTCCTTAATGGTTCCCTAATACTGTAAATGAATCCTTCTTCAAAATCAACACTCAGTGCATGAGAAACAGAGATAAGCTGAGAAAGAGTATTTTTTTCTCTCTCTGAACACTCCATAATGGGCGTTGTTGCTTGAATGCAAATGAGGAGAACACAGCTGGCCTATAGTAGAGAGGGGCGTGGCCAGGCTCTCCGTCTCTCCGCTGAGCTCTCAGGCTGATCCAGGTTTTTGCACGGGGGGAGAGATTTGAAGCGTTCCATTGAAAAATAAACACATTTCCACATGTCAAAATAAACCACTGCTGCTCAAAATCCAGAGGCTCAGATAAAGGACTTCCGAGCCTAGAAACACTCGGACGTGTACCTCCAGGCAAAATAAAAAAACGCACTTCACATTATTGGGCATTCGCAGTCCAAAGTCTCTGGGCGTGATTTACAGAGACGCTGAGTGAGACAGACGGGGGTGGAACTGCATTTGCATTTCTTTTTTCGATCTGACGTCAATAAGGTGCCTTGTTCAAAATCGCCCGTTTGAGCTCCGATTTTTTGTAACGCAGAAAAGGATCGCAAATGCTCAGTTTAGACATTTCACAACTTTTAACCATGGGGGGGCTAAACAGGGTAGGGGAGCTCACATTAACGTTCAAAAACCTCAGAAAGTGAAAATTTCATGCCATGGGACCTTTAAAATAAAAATGAAATGAAATATAACTTATCCAAAAGAGTTTTGTACCTGTTATTTATCGTTCAAGTTACTACAGAATAACTAAGGTCTAAAACAAAAGCAAAACACTGTGGTGACTTTGTGCTTCAGTACTACCAGCAAATAAGATGAGATAAGATAAGACTTTATTGATCTCACACAGGAGAAATTTACTTGCCACAGTAGCTCCAGGACATTTGGACAAGAAAGAAAGTGCATGCAGGCAGGAATGGGATAAAGGGATAAATAATCTTATTACATGAATGTATATGTCCAAACATGATTTCGACTGAACCAATCTTTGGAAGCCAATATCCGATCCAGCCAGTTTTCAGTATCTGCGCTGATATCTAATAATAATAATAATAATTCATTGCATTTATACATATGGTTTTCATGACACCCCCAGCGCTTTTACAGTTCATAGTTCTATTCACTCCACACTGCGTGGTGGTAAGCTACTAATAGCCACAGCTGCCCAAGGCAGACTGACGGAAGCGAGACTGTCAATCTGCGCCATCAGCCCCTCCGACCACCTCCAACACTCACGCACACACCACTTTCATACAATAATACAATACCATGGATTGGTTAAAAGCTCATGGTGTGTACATATTTTTCATAATATTTACCCTTTAAAAATGTGTATTAAGCATTAAGCTTTCTGCCACAACTTCCCAAATTTCCCAGTAAATGTTTGCTTTACAAATACCCTTCAGTGACTGACTTTCACAGTGCTATCTAACTCCCATCTCTGGTTAATAACACGTCTTTGCATAGAATGTGTGTTCAAGCTGCGTATGGACTTGTTAATACTTTCCCATAGTCGAATGCTTTCTTCTTTGATATGGGGCATCAAAAAAAATGTTTCTTTTTTGAATTCTAATCGCATCCGACCAGCTTTAAAAAGGTATAATACGCCTAACTGTGAGGAGTGAAGATTCAGCGATACTGAGAAGCTAATCAGGATGCTCTCAATATGTTTACATGTAGACAGAGATGGTTACACAAAACATCCATTGTCTAAGGCTTGTTATCAGGTCTAATTACTGATATGACGGGGGGAGTGGGGGAGCCGCGGAGGGGAGACAGCCTCGCGTCTCCTGCTGGGAAGCTAAATTGCGGCGGACATGTTTATCGTAGATATTTGTCTGTAATCAGAAGCTTCCTGTCAGTCAAGGAAGGAAGGTAAAGATGAGCGTGAGGAAAAGAGACAAGGAAGGGAGAGAGGAGAGGAGAGGAGAGGAGAGGAGGAGAGGTGGAGGAAAACGTCTGGACAGCAATCAGGACCAACTGCAAACAGGAAGTGTGCAGTCTACAGGATGCACCAGCTGTGGATGTAACCCAAATTCATACAGTACAGTAATGTTAGTTCAGCTGGACGCACTAACAAGGCATTCATTACTTCTTAAGGCAAAAATAAAGCTGTTTGGTATTTAAAGGTCCCATGGCATGAAATTTTCACTTTCTGAGGTTTTTGAACGTTAATGTGAGCTCCCCTACCCTGTTTAGGCCCCCTTCCCCATGGTTAAAAGTTGCGAAATGTCTAAACTGAGCATTTGCGATCCTTTTTGTGCGTTACAAAAAATCGGAGCTCAAACGGGCGGTTTTGAACAAGGCACCTTATTGACGTCAGATCGAAAAAAGAAATGCAAATGCAGTTCCACCCCCGTCTGTCTGTACTCAGCGTGTCTGTAAATCACGGCCAGAGAGTTTGGACTGCGAATGCGCTAGGCAATGCGAAATGCGTTTTTTTATTTGCCTGGAGCCACATCCGAGTGTTTCTAGGCTCGGAAGTCCTTTATCTGAGCCTCTGGACCTTTGAACAGCAGTGGTTTAATTTTATTTTCTGTGGAAATGTGCTTATTTTTCAATGGAACGTCTTCAAATCTCTCCCCCCGTGCAAAAACACGGAAAGGGATCAGCTGAGAGCACAGCGGAGAGTTTGGCCACGCCCCCACCCTCTACTATAGGCCAGCTCTTTTCTCCTCATTTGCATTTCAAGCAACAACGTCTATTATGGAGTGTTCAGAGAGAGAAAAATTACCTTTTCTCATCTTATCTCTGTTTCTCATGCACTGAGCTGTTGATTTTGAAGAAGGATTCATTTACAGTATAGTTCAGCTGGAACCATTAAGGAGGCCATATAAAAGCATCAAGAAGTACCATGTCAAGGGACCTTTAAGAACAATATCACACCCACTCAACAGTAATAATGGGATGTACTAACTAAAGACACTACTCTGTTAGAAGCTCTGAGTTAGAGCTGAATCCGAGCTCTAACCAGAAACAGCTGACTTAGCTGGAAGTACAACAGGTGAGCTGGTTTGTGCTGTTAAACAATTCCCTCTCAAATAACATTACAGTCACAAGATAAAAGTGAGAAATTCCATTTACAACTGGACAAAGTTCATTTTATTTGGTCGAAAATCGGTTTCGACAGCTCATTCGAACTGCATTACCAAGTCCTGGTTAGAGTGCTGTACTGCTTATACCTAGTTGAAGTGAGTTAACTATACTGAAATTATTCTGAATAGAATAGAATAGAATAATTACAGTATAGTTAGCTCCTCCCTGCAGCTAGATATAAGCAGTGTCCCTCAGCACTCTAACCAGAACTGACGAAGCAGTTTGGATGAGCTGCAAAACGTTTTCGACCAAATAAACTTTGTCCAGTTGACAAATTGAATTTCTCCTTTTATCATGGATTCTACCTGGACGACTGAGGGATTCTTCACGCATTACAATCAACAATGTCAACAGCTTTTCAGTTACTCTCACCTTTTTATTCAAAATCAAATATCTAAACAGGACCATGAATGCTTGCACTGATACATTTCAATCATAACTCTTTTTTGGCAGTGTTTGCTAATGTGTGCATTGTGTCACCATGGTGAGCAAATTAAGTAAAGTATGAGCACAGTTAAGGACATCCCAAGTTTATGGATGGTGTAGTTGAATAAATAGAGCGGTGTGATGGGTCCTGTCAGTCACTTTATCATTCAAAGACCAGTGTTAGTGTTTGGGTATTTTCAATTAGGCTTGTTTAATAACAAATTAAAGACATTTTAATCTAATACAGCTAGATCACAAATTGTAATAATCTTCTTGGAGGAATAAATTTGGATTTTAACAAATTCCTCTGAAACCTCATGGAATTTATCTCAGAGAATCTATTGCAAGACAGTTTTTCTAGTGCGATTTTAAAATGTGTAAAATACCTTGTCATTTGAATAGTTTGTGTAGTCTGTGCTGCACACATACTC
The DNA here is from genome assembly GCA_036785185.1 of Paratrypauchen microcephalus. Taxonomy (NCBI): domain Eukaryota; kingdom Metazoa; phylum Chordata; class Actinopteri; order Gobiiformes; family Gobiidae; genus Paratrypauchen; species Paratrypauchen microcephalus. The sequence goes on from JAVJIX010000236.1 coordinate 1,207,800, forward strand.
TGTGTATATAAATGGACATAGCTAACACGCTAGTCGGCGTGTTCCAAATAGAAAGAGAGCATGGTTGCACTTCCAGCTCCACTGACTCTGGCTTCAATGCACTTTGTATTGAAACACCATCGCCCACTTCTCCTGCTGCTATCAGACTCTTGTTCTTAAAAAGTTCATAAAAGTGCCTGAAAGATGAGCTGCCCACTGCTCCTGAAAGGATGGGTCAAATGCAGAGAAATAATTTCCCTACGGGGATAAATAAAGGATATCTTCTTCTTCTTCTTAACCTGCTCTACATAATTTTTGGTGTTTCTTTTGGTAGTTTTTTCGGTATATCAAGATATGAACATCAATAACAGACAAATCAGGTGGTTTCTTTCTCGAGATCCCACGCTAGCGTTATTAACAGGTCTGGTTGACAGTGCTGAAAAGACCCCGCTCCCGGGTAAACCAGCACTGCGGGCAGGAAGGGGCGTTACCTTCATCAGCGTTTGGTTATTGTGATGCACTTGGAATTCCAAATATCAAACTGGGCTTGACTGGTGCCAAACGCTATGGGTGACATCACACTCCCTTAGTTCTTTTCTTTATACATTCTATGGTTGCACACAAAAGTGCACTTTTAAAATTTTTGATAAGGAGTCCACCACTTATCTCCATGGAAATGCCATTGCTTTGCCTGAAATGTTACACAGTGGCATTAATCAGTAGCTTAATACACTGAAAAACATGCATTCTTACTCTGAGTGAATCTTCACTGTAACTGTACCAGGTGGAACCACTTGTTTGTTGCTATAGAGACAGACTGTGGAACATTCCAGGCAGAGCAAAACATCTAGACACAAGCAGAAAAGTTACACAGTGAACCTTTAACAAAAATACACCCTCTGATAACATGGTGATGGACAAAACCCAGTCAACACCGCTCTTTGATTGATGATAGTTTTACTTGTAAGACCTGGATCAGTGTCTGCTGTGGAGATCCTTCAAAGTCTCTTTATCAAGACTTAAACTGCAACCACAAAGGGATCAATAGAAACCAGTGATTAGTTTTAGTGGATTTCGTCCATTATCAGCAAGACATCAATTGATGAACCAGCAACCTCTGGACCTCTGGAACATTCCCCACTCACTATATGACTTTATTCTACTGCAGAAAAGTGCCAAAGTTTTCTAGTGGCTCACTTTGTAATATTTAAATCATATACAGTGGTACCTCACCTTACGAAAGACCGTACATACGAAAAATCCAAGTTATGAAACGCCTTCATGTTAAATTTTGGTCTCTAGATACGAAAGAAAATTCAAGTTACGAAACGCGAAATCTCAAAAATTCGAATAATGCGCGCTCAGATGCACGCCCCGCTGTTATCCCCACTCAAAGAGCACCTTTCTCGACCTCTTAGCTCACAGTGTCAGACCCCCGGCTCTGGAAGTCAAATAGAACCAGAGCCAGTCCCGGGGAAAACCCCACGGTCGTGCCCGCTCAAAGAGCACCTTTCTCGGCCTCTTAGCTCTAGCGCCGAACACGCAAGGAGCGCGGAGACAGGAGCACCGCGAGCACGAGATAGAACCGCGGCGAACACGCAGCCCGAGCCACAAACCGAACACGCACAAACAAACGCAAAAGCCGCACGAGACCAGCAAAGAGCCACACGGGGTGATTTAATCCTGGTCTAGTCCCGGTTTAGTCCAGGTCTAGACCTGGTCCAGTCCAGGTTTAGTCCAGGTCCAGTCCAGGTTTAGACCTGGTTTAGACCTGGTCTAGACCTGGTTTAGTTCTGGTCTAGACCTGGTTTATTCCACTTTTAGTCCTGGTCTAGTCCCTTAGCCAATCAGGACGCAGAACACAAAGTTACACTATAAAAAAAAAAAAAGTTACACTATAAAAACAAAAACTTGGAATGAATCAGGCCTTTTTCCATTGAAATAGCTACTCAACTTACGAAAAATTCACATTAAGAAACCACTTCTGGAATGAATTAATTTTGTAAGGTGAGGTACCACTGTACTGTGTCTCATCATTTTTAGATTTACCTTTTGTAAATTGTAACACCTTGTTGTATTGTCATTGCTAGTTAATATATCACTTATGGTGTACTAGAGTCACTCCCTAGTTTGGAGAAGAAGATGTAAGAGTAATCTAGGTTTTAATGTTGTTTCCTCATCAAAAAACAGACCTGAAGTTGTGTTTTGCTTCATTGACACATGTTTAACACACAAACCCTGCATTTTTAGGCTGAGTTCTTCTCTCAAAAGGAAAATGCGCTGTTCCAAAAAACTCCATACACCTTCACTAGAATCATTTGGGTAAGTTCAGCACTGGAATTGGGTAAAAGGGTCAAATGTAGCTGTTAACTTGAAAACTACCACTTCATGAGATCACAAGGTGGACCAGCGCATTTTGAGCTTTGTAGATGTAGACGGTCGGTGTTGCAGGGTTACTCAAACATGTGAATTAAACAAAACACAACTCCAGGTATGTTTTTGATAAAGTAAGAGCAATATAACACGGCTTAAAGAGTCAGTTTTGTGTGATATATGACCTTTAACAACCACATTAAACAGACAAGTTCATTCATTCTTTTATATTTCGGCAGAATCCCCCTTTGTGGAAAACACTTAAATCCTGTTTACCCTTTTTGAAACCTCACTTGGCTTTCACTGGACAAGTTCACTTTTCGTCTCCCATTTATTTATTTCTGTCATAACAAAAAAAAAATGTAATTGCTTGTAATTTAAAACATTTCTGTTCCCACAAAATGTTATTTTTCATATCAAGTAGGTTTAATTGAAATAAAACAGTAAACTTTATATTTCAAAATGACAAGAAGTGAATATATCGCCCATAAAATGCCTCTTAAGCTACAATAACAATGAGAATGTACTCTGTATTGTAAACTAACCTTTCTTAGCCTGCTTATACTGCACCACTTTCCCTTTTGTTCCAGTGGGAGGGGCCTTGTAGAGCGCTGAGTTCTCAAACAATAAAATTACTGACAGACGTGAAAATACTAAGCAAACAAGGAGACAAAGTTAAATATGACAGGCCACTTAAGTCTATTCAAATGTGAAGTCAAAAGCATGATTTGGATGACAACTGCGCGGGACACTTTAGTTTACTCATAGCCTCCTGATAATTCTACGCAATGTGAGTGAGTGTGGCTTCTAAGTATTTGACATTTTTATAGCAGCTAAAATAGTGTACATGGGAGGAATTTCACCCAATTTAGCATTTAACGGCAGTATAAACACCCCATAAAACTCATTAATTCAGCCCCAGGTTTAACGCACTTTTCCTTAAGTTGTCCAAACGGTGCAAAAGGAAAAATATTTAAAATGCGTATACTTTATGATTGAGCGAGAAACAAAAATAGACTAAGGCCAAATATGTCCCATATGTGCACTGCTGAAATACTGTGGTTTGGGGGCATTTTTGACAAAGTACTGTGTCGCAAAATGTAATGTATTTTTTGGCATTTTGTTTGAATTATGCCCAAAAGATCATCCGTTTTGTATGTGTATGGCAGTATACAGTCAGATTTAGTCTCCTGGGTTGCTCCTGTCTTGCCCCTTCTTCCAAACTTGGACGTGGGACAGCAACAAATGCAGTTACATTGGCCATTGTAATTGAGTTATTACTTTATAAGAACTGAAAGTGCTTTTACAATACGGTTGGTGGTGGCCCAAAATGGTGTCATGAAGTTTAAATCTTGGTGTAATCAAGTACTGTATGAAGTAAAATACACAAACAGGAAAAATAAAAAAACAACAACTTTGGATTTGTAATGTTGACGTCAACAATGAAATCAAATCTGTCTTTGCATGTTTTGTAATGGTGAGCTCTGCAACTGTCCATGGTTTATCTGCCTAAGGCCAGACAGGAGAGGATCCAGAACCCGCAAAGAAAGGTTTAGATTATAAAAAAAATACATCAAAAACACAGATCGAAAAGGTCCAAATTGCTAAAAGGATAATGTTGAAAATGTGTGTATTTTTTATTGTGCGAGAAACAAAAATAGACTGAGGACATTTTAAGTAAATGCGAGCCATGTGTGTTTTGGTAAAAGCAAAAATGTGTGGTTTTGAAATCCAAAAACAATGAAGTGGTTCAAGTTCTGATGTGCATGCTCGCTTTTTGCATGAATTATTTTAGTCAACTGATTTTAGTCAACTGAAACAATTTGCATTTATAATGTGGACATGAGCTTCAATCTCCTTTATTACAAATATGCTGCGTTTGTTTCTCTAGGCAAGACTTCATGAATGGTTCCTTGATGTACGATATCTTATATTGCCATTACCCAAAAGTGCCATAAAGTTACCATTCGCTGTTCATTCACTGGTCGTTGCTTCCTTGTACAATAATTTAAGTGTTCTACTTGTATGTGTATGGTGTAATGTTTAAAAGTTACCATGGAGACACAAAAAAACACAGAAAAAATTCAGATTGATGGCTGATAAGACTTATTTAACAGTACAAATCAGCTCACCTGTTGTAGTTCTAGTAAGATCAGTTCTTTCTGGTTAAATTGTGTTAAAGGAAAAGTAAATTTTTTTTACAATCTGAGCCTTCTTTCGGCAATAAAACAAGTAGTTTTACTCACCCATAGCAGTTTGGTGTCAATTGGAGCAGTATCGTAGAACTTATGTTGAGCCGTTCTGTTCTACTAATGATCCCGTATCCGTTAGCGTGAGTGCTCGGGGCATTACTTTGCGGTGTCCAAATAACACAAACTTTAGCACTTTTCAAATCACAGAAGATCGCTGTGTCAGGGTAGACTTTTAGTGGATTCCAAAACGGCCTGAAACCCGATATCCAGCTATAGTTTCATTTGATGACGTCATCAGAGAGGACAGTGCGCATGCGTGAACTCAGCTGTTTTGTAAACACCGCTAGTCCGAAAAGAAGCTACCACTGCTCTGAACTTTACTTTTCTGTTGCGATATCGGGTTTCAGGCCGTTTTGGAATCCACTAAAAGTCTACCCTGACACAGCGATCTTCTGTGATTTGAAAAGTGCTAAAGTTTGTGTTATTTGGAGACCACAAATCAGTGCCCCGAGCACTCACGCGTAATCTGATACGGGATCATTAGCAGAACAGAACTGCCTCAACGTAACTTCTGCGATACTGCTCCAATTGACACCAAACTGCTATGGGTGAGTAAAACTACTTGTTTGATTGCCGAAAGAAGGGTCAGATTGTAAAAAAAAGCGTTACTTTTCCTTTAAAATAAAACACAGACTAAATCTCTAATTGCTTAAAATAGCTTCAGCAGAGCCTACAATTAGCATCAGGCCCCCAGGGAATATCGATGGCATCAGATAAAAAGTATCAACAGGAACCAGTGTAAAAATGGTGGTTCATTATAAGTGGTAGAAATTCACATAATAGTTACTTGAGATTGCAGATGAGGTAACGTTGGTGAAGTGTTTTGCTCACGGAAACAACAATACTATGCAAAGGAAAGTAAAGTAAACTCTCAGCCACACTATTACCACATATTTAGGATTTTGTATAGGCACAGCAACAACAAAGATCAGCCAATGGACTAAACCTTTCAAAGTAAAAGATAACCAGCTTGTGTACTGTAGACTTTGGATGACTGTTTTCTGTTCCAAAGTGGGGCTAAGCTGATCCCTATCATATCCACTGTATATCATCTATCGTACATTATCTATACAAGGAACAATCCACTTGGCCTTTACACGGCTGGCACCATGAATAACAGCTCCTACACCAAGTTTTTTTCATGTGCCTGCCTCTGAAAATACTTTGTTTACGCGCCCGGTAGATTCCCACTGTTTGAACGGCGGTGTGTTTACAGAGACACTGTGTTGTTTATGTGTCTGTATTTCCTAAAGATGTTGAGGGCGGGGGACATTTTGAAACTCTGTGTGAGGGACATGGGAAGTTGTGTGTGCATTGTAAGTGCGTGTGTTTATGAAAATGTGTTGTCCCAGTGGTTAATGGGTGTTTGATATTGATTGCAGCTGGTACATCCCGTGTCCAACCTCACCCTCCCTCCTTTCCTCCCCAGTTCTTTCATGATAACAAAGGGTTAACCACTTGACCCCTGGATACATGCTTACGGGGATCGGCGTTACCTGGATCTATGGCTAATGCTCTTTAAAGAGGTCCTACTTTAGCGCAAGAGCTACTGGCCAATGTTCCTCCAGTCTGACCCGAGGAAATGAGATACATTTTATTACAATTACTACTTCCCAGAGGTATGAGGTAATTATTGCATTGTTTTGAATAATTTGGACTAATAGTAATTATATTGATTTTTCCCCCCCTGCAATAGTCTCAAGGTTTTTTCCCATCTTGTGTAACTTGTGTTTTGAAAAATGGCTTCATGATTAGGTTAAGCTCAAATAAAGAAATAAATATAAATTAAATGTTGACCTTACATCAATTATATCACCCCCTTCCAAAAAATACAAAACAAACCCAAAACAATTTCAACTATTACTATTTGTGCCAGCATAATAAATGATAGGGAAATTAGTGGCATATTATTTCATGGGTCATTCCAGAATTGGAGGACATTTTACGTCTCACCCATCAAATATTAAATAATCCACATAAAAAATACTAAAACATACAGTTTCTGAGTGAATTTACTTAAAAAAAACTAAGAGAAAAGAATGCTTAAAAATACTTTTATAATACCAAATAAGTCTGGGGTACCCCCAAAATGCCATTTTCCTCTTGTCCCACCCCTCTAATGGCTAAATTGAATCTCAGTTAAAACTGAATTGAAATTTCTTGTTTTTTTCTATCATTTGTTTCATTGCCATCTCTTGTAACTGTGGAACATTTGTTTTAATAGACATAATATTTCAAATAATAATTATTATTCATGGAACATGTGTCCCACAACCTGCACCAACCCTGTTACCAGAACATTTTTAGTCTGGTAGAAGAAGAAGAAAACAGAAAACCACATGATCCCCTGGACTTGACATCATCAAACAGTTTTCCAAAAGAATGGGCAGAGCAAAGGTTTGTCTTCTCTTCTATTTTTCATATTTTTATAAAACAGTTAACCTTGATTGAATGTCTCACTCTGCCTCATGCAACCCTGTTATACAAATGATCAGAATAAGACAATTATTATTATTTATTTCCTTTATGTATTTGCATAAATAAGTTTTTCCAGCTAGCTAAGCAGCTAGCTTCTATTCCTGAGATAACGCTAACATTAGCGCGATTTTGTAACCCTGTTACCTGCAACCCTGTTACTGTGATTAGAGGAAATAAATAAATAAACCATATAATAAAAATTTTACCATTGACCGTCAGCTGAGCTAATCAAGCATTTGATAGTTTATTACCTATTATTGATGAATATGTAGCAGAAAATCAGAAAAGTGAAGGTTTATTTTTCAAGAATTTTAAAGCCAAAATGTCCTCCAATTCTGGAATGACCCTCATAGTATAACAAGTATTTTTGGAGTGTTTGTAGAGATATGCTTCTGCTTACAGGAAGGTTACCGGTTCACTTCTTGCTGTCACTGTGTCTTTTAGCAAAGCATACCCTTTCCTTGGTATTGCCATACGAATTGGTGATTATGCTTGCTTTTGTCAATCTGCCCCAGGGCACCTGTGACTTCACGCTAAGAACTGTGACTGATGACCGAATAAATCTATTTACAAAATGTATTCAGGCTTAAATCTTTTGAAAACGAGATATACATACAGCATTGTTCTTTCTTCAGATGGGGTTTTCTGATTGCTGTTTGCACATACCAGAATTTGCTTTACTTTACTGACATGATCAATCATTAATAAAACATAGCCTAAACTGTATGTGACCAATCAACTTTTACTTCAGTTTCTATTCAGTTACTACTTTTTACTTAGCTCAATCCCAGTACTTCTACTTGCGTACATTTTTGGCAGCTCCTCCCTCCTTTACTCTTTGGCACACGAGGCCACTGCCCTGTGCTCCCTCTCTAAATCCACAGTACTCCAGCCAGGCCTAATTAAGAGCAGATTACAAGCGAGAAACGACCACCACTTTGCTTGTCATTTATCCAGAGAGGCAGGCAGCTGGAGCCGACCTCGGGCCTATGTGGTGGAGGCCTGATCCGGGGAGGAAGATGTCATGGTTTCAGTGTTTGCAGAGAGTAAATAGTGGGATTGGAAAAGGGACTATGATCGGAGAGCAGGAGTTCGCTCTGGAGTCGTACGGGGAGCAGTTCTGTGCCCTGACAATCAATGGTGTAGTTAAAGGAGGCTGTGCTGGGAATTACACAATAACTAGGTAAATATGAAATGATTTACAGTGAGTTGACTGCAATAGCGCACAGGCCAAGATCACTGCTAGTGGAACGGAAATTATTTCAATATTAATGATTACAAGAGTATGCAGAGGACTTAACTGTACAATACAATTAGAATGGATAAATGATAAATGGAATAGAAATAGTATTATGATTAACACACAAGTGAATCTAGTATAATTTATTTGTATAACTTCGTATTACACTCTGGGTAGGGAGCGTGTCTTCATGGACATTTTTGCAATGCCTCGAATGCTTAACTTGGCCTGGTGTTGTAACCAGCTTGTCTAAATGAAGAAATGTCTTTTATGCATAGACTGTATATATAAACAAGCATGTGGCAAGCAGGCCCTTCACCAGAAAAGTTACACTGTAGACCTTTAACATAGTCATAACAATCACCATATGTTTTACTAAATGTATGTGTGTTCCCAGATAACCTGACATTGTTCCCATAATATTCTATTTTTTTCATTTTATTTATTCAGTAACTGTAGCATGATCTGGAACACTTTTCTTGCTATTGAAAAGCCATTGTATTACTGTAAACAAACAAACATTTATACGTCGTTTCTATACACAGACAAAGATAAACTACTGAAGGCAAACTCATCAAGATATTGTACAAGAAGACATTTTTCCTAAAACATTTTGAAAAATGTTTCTATTCAAACGTCAAAGTTGTAATCGTTCGGTCAAGTCCTTCATGGCATTTTGTGACAGCAGACAGTGTGGGTCTGACAATTAGGCAAAATGAGTTTGGGTTTTGTCTCAGAACAGAATGATGAAAACTATGGCAATATTTCAATCCAATAAATAGTCCGAACTCTGGTGCTGCAACAGAAATAGTGTTCAGTATGACATAAGGATAAACTATGACTTAAAGGAAAAGTAAAGTTTTTTACAATTTGAGCTGTAATCCGAGATTTATCCATAGTTTACAGCTATGCGTTTCATGTTTGGGTCCCGGGATCTGAGAGCACACTCCGCGCATGCGCACTGGCGTCCTCATCTACTCGAAACTATGGATAAATCTCGGATTACAGGCCACTTTTGACCAAACGAAATCGTAGACTAAGACATCGAGCTTCTATGATTTGAAAAGTGCTAAAGTTTGTGTTATTTGGAGCCCACACGGGGCATATTACATGTTCGGGGAATGCCCCGAGCTATGGCTATAAGTGGCGCTAGCCTAACAGCGTTAGCCTAACGCTAATCTAAAACATCTCCGGAAATGCTCCATATGACACCAAAGTGATATGGGTGAGTAAAACAACTTGTTTTATTACCGAAATATGGCTCAGATTGTAAAAAATGTTACTTTTCCGTTAATTACAGTGAGCAAAACCAACTGGGACATTACACTTACAGCTGAAGTAACAATTGCTGCTGAAGTTGATATTATTCTTATTGTGTGTGAACAGGAAACTTTTCAGAGTTTCCTTTGAGATCAGTAAAATGTGTTCTAATCTAATCTGGTGTGATAAAACGCTGCATTCCTCTGCTGTACTTTTGTTACAGAATTGGAATCAAATCAAATGAAAACAGAATGTTTCAATATATAGTAATTCTTCTTTTCAAAATGTATTATTTACAAATTGTCTCAAAGATAAGGATAATACAGAAGAATTATACAGGGAAATGGAAAAGAGTCCAAAATTGCATTCTTACATAGGTGTTGAGTTATATGTTCCAGTACACTTCAACCATTGTATTTACCTTTATGAGGTCAAAACAGTGTATGTTTTTGTGTGTGTTAATGAAAATACATGAGGCACATGACAGTGTATGTTTATATTTAACTGATACTACTTAAAGCAATACATTTAAATAAAATCTTTGTTGTTTATTTTATTTTTCATTTCTGATGTTTCTATTGCACTGAAAAAAGATATTCTCTTAGTCTGAGCAGGCTTGCATCTCCACAAACTAGACCCTTATTAAGCCTGATGCTATTTTCCATAGAAATATTGTTCATTTTGCTACAATCTTCCACTATATGGCTAAAAAAACAAATCTACGTAGAATGTTCTGAAATATGGATTTAACTTTCTGTTTCCATGGAATCGTATGAGTCATGTGCCACATATGATTCCTTAATTTGGTAATATGGCACAATAAAGTCGTGAGCATTTCTCACCTCACACCAAAAGATCTTGGGTTCAGTTCAATGATTATATATTATGGCATAGATTTGCACATAGATGTCAAAATCGTGCCAAATCTGTAGGAGGATTCCATGGATGCTGTCTCCTACTGCCCTATAATTATTGAGGGATGAGTCAAATGCAATGGGAAAACTACAGGGACAATGACATAGACACAAACCAGAGAGACACACACAAGTCCTACAAGTATCAAATCTGCAGTGTAATGTGTTCCTTAAGGTCGATCTAGTTTATACTAAAAGCAAAATTATCCTCGACTGTTTTCCTTGTGGCTGCGCTGTGTCTGCCCTTTACTTCATATCTGGGGACTTTCTGTACACTGGTGCCTCTGCTGTTACTAATTATTGTTAATTTTGAATGCATAAACAACACACAGAACCCCTTTAATCAGAGGCAAGTTTGTCATCCACAGGTTAAACTCTGATCCCTCCACTGTTTGCTGCTGTGACCATTCTGATATAATTACAGATCCAGAATGTATTTGGAGTTTGAAGTGAACAAAACAAGCCTCTTGAAAATGTCGTCCCAGGCCACGGGGAATTATGCATGGATTGTTCCAAGGCTTTCTGACATTTTATGACCAAATAAAAATTGATTTAGTGGACGAAAATGGATTCCTTGCTTGAAAATGATCATCGGCTTCCTTGGCCTTCCTCCATTTTGAGTTTCCTTGCATGAGATTGGACTAAATCGCAGTACATCCGGGTTATTTATAGTGGTCCAAATCATGCGCACCTACATGTTAACACGATGACCTCATTCTCTTAAAATACAACTTTGGATGGACTTTATAGGAGTAACTGTGGCAGGACCAGTGGTAGTTAGAACAGAGGAGGGTTTAGTATTAGTAGGTGTGATAATTAGTTTTAGTTGTTGTAGAATTTGGAGTATTAGCAGCTTGAGAGTATTTCATTTCACCGTAGTAACTGTAGTAGTAAGTAAAGGAGCAGTAGAGGTGGTATCTTTTAAAGTATTACTTATAGTTTGTGTTATATTTGATGTGCATGTTTTAATACGGACTTAAAGATGCACTATGTAGCTTGTTCTGGTGGGGGGTCTGCCACCTGCTTGTCTCCATGGAGATCTTATGGATGACGCCACCAGCTCAGTTCAGATTTGTGGAGAGGCGACCCTATTCACGGTAAGAATACACGTTTGACAACAACCTTTAAACTGTCTGTGTCATAACTTTTGGAGAAATGTAATGTGCAGTACAAAATACAATACAAAAGAAACTGTAAATTTGAAATGCAACCAAACTGATGAAATACAGTTATGTCGAGTATTTCACTTTTTCTTTAGTGAAATACAGTGGTACCTCACCTTATGAAATTAATTAGTTTGGTTTCGTAATGTGAATTTTTCGTAAGTTGAGTAGCTATTTCAATGGAAAAGCCCTGATTCGTTCCAAGGTTTTTTTTTATAGTGTAATTTTTTTTATAGTGTAACATTGTGTTCTGCATCCTGATTGGCTAAAAGACCAGACCAGGACTAAAAGTGGAATAAACCAGGTCTAGACCAGAACTAAACCAGGTCTAAACCTGGACTAAACCAGGACCGGACCAGGTCCAGACCCGGACCAAACCGGGACCAGACCAGGATTAAGGTCGTTTTCACACCTGCCTTGTTCGGTTCATTTAAAACGAACCAGAGTTCGTTTGCTCCTTTGATTCGGACCTTTTGGGCTGGTGTGAATAAAAACCAAAAAATCTCAATCCGGAGCAAACAAGTGAACCGAGACCACTTCCAAAAGTCGGTCTCGGTCCGGTTCCATACGAACTCTGGTGCGGCTCAAGCTTGAGGTGAGAATACAGACCGGACTCGATCCGACACAAGTTGGCTTTTTGTACTTAACGAGCTCCCGTCGTATGTCGAGCATTATGGGAAACTGAGGCTGACGAAACGAAACTAAACTAAACTAAACAAAACTTATGAGGCTTACTTACGTTTTGCGTGAAAAGCAAGAGTCAGAACTTGAATGCACACAAGAGTTCTGTCCTCCGTCTCACCCTGTGTCTTCATCATTTGGAAAATTGATTGTAAAATAGTGTAAACCTCACGATGCTGCTCAAACATACGAAATAACTGTAAAAACTGAGCAAACCATATCGCTAAGGCTAGATTGAAAACAGCACATAACACCATGATTCTCCTCCTTCCGGGTTTGGACACCGGGTTTGGACAGGGCTCATTTTTGTCCAATGTCTGAGCGACCTCAGCACATGTGCTTTTGTTTATAGACGTTAGTTCGCTTGGGGAAAAACTGCAGTGTAAAAGCGAACTGCACCAAAATAAAAAAAATAACAAAAAACATTTGGTCCAGACCTGGACTAAGCAAGTGAACTAGGTCCGGACTTTCCTGGTGTACCAAACCGGGACCAGACCAGGATTAATCACCCCCTGCGGCTCCTGCGCTCGCCCGCGCGTGATCGACCCGCGTGGACGCGGCCCCAAGGGGGAGGCACGGCCCGGGCGCCGCGGCTCCATCCCGCGCCCGCAGACCCGGTGTACGCACGGCCTCGCACTGTGGCGCGCACCTCTCCAGGGATAACTGGCTTGTGGCGGCCAAGCGTTCATAGCGACGTCACTTTTTGATCCTTCGATGTCGGCTCTTCCTCGTGTGAAGCAGCATTCACCAAGCGTTGGATTGTTCACTCACTAAGGGAACGTGAGCGGGGTTTAGACCGTCGTGAGACAGGTGAGTTTTACCCTACTGATGATGTGTTGTTGATAGTAATCCTGTGTCTCCGCTCCCCTCGCGCGTTCGGCCCTATATTGAGCCGTGCCCCCCCCCCCACGCTTCACTATCAACACATTCCATTGAAAATCTATGAAAGTTCGAGTGTTCAAATGAGAGAGAAATGCGAGAAAAGCCCAACTCCAGTCTGAGAAAAGCGTAGAATGTGTGTGGTGAGGCATTTACAGCCCTAAAACATGTAGAACAATTGCAAAATACAAAGTTGTCCCACCGCGGGCCACCTCTGGAACCTAACCCCGTGTGTGTTGATAAAGTGTATTTACGTTTCGGGAGCGTGCATCTGAGTGCGCATTATTTGAATTTTTGAGATTTCGCGTTTCGTAACCTGAATTTTCTTTCGTATCTAGAGACCAAAATTTAACGTGAAGGCGTTTCGTAACTTGGATTTTTCATTTGTAGGGTCTTTCGTAAGGTGAGGTACCACTGTATATAATTCCACAATGCAAGTACTTTAATAATCTAGGGACATTTGCAAACTAACCCTCGTTTTCATTCATTGCAGTGGCTCAAGTCTAAAATAGGAGATCAGATGAGTTCTCAGTGGTAGACAGCCTGTTTGGTCCATTACTCCTGCCCTGTGTGTCACGCTGCAGATTAAAGCCTTTATGTTTATACAGAGGAATGTGCCAGTCCATTATCTCACACAGATCCCTTGTAATCCGCGCACACAAAAAATCTGTTTATGCCTCTCTACTTTATTCACTCTTGGAAAATATGTTACTGAATAAATACTTTTATTAGAAGAATGTACCTCTAATGTGAGGTTTCTGGAATAGATTTGAGGACAAACTGAATGAATAACTGTTCAATTTCATTATTTATAACTGTAATTTTAGTGTTGACAATATTACATTTTCAAACTTGATACTCAATACTGATTCTGATAACATAATGATAATAAAAACAGTCTTTCTTTAGACAATAGAATGTTATTTTCAACATTAAATCATAGAGCTTTCTTTTATATTACTATGTGGTCTTAAATCAAAGTACCCATCAGTCATCCAGGTTCCATAGTGGTCCATGAGCATATACATCTCTGGAAAAAAATAAGAGACCACTGCATTTTCTTCTGAAATCAGCATCTCTACATGTAGAGCCATTCCATTCCAGCGTCTGTTGAATTCCAACACAAACACAAAGCTGAGCTACTCCAGTTCTTGCACCAGGAGTGGAATAAAGTCACCCAAGAACAATGTGAAAGACTTGTGGAGAGCATGACAAGACGCATGAAAGCTGTGATTAAAAATAAGGGTTATTGCACCAAATATTGATTTCTGAACTCTTCTTAAGTGTAAACATTAGTTTTATGTTGTTTTAAAATGAATTCGATCTTGTTTCTTTGCATTGTTTGAGGTCTGAAAACATTGACCATTTGTCATTTTCTGCAAATAAATGCTCTAAACGATAATATTTTTTATTTGGAATTTGGAGGAAATGTTGTCACTAGTTTATAGACTCAAACAAAAATGTTCCTTTTGCCCAAACACAAACCTATAAGCAGTAAAATCGGAAAAACTGATAGTTTTGCAGTGGTCTCTTATTTTTTTCCAAAGGTTCTGATACAGTTCAAGATCATTTTAAAGCTATTCAAGAAAGGTTAATTTCTGTCATGTGATCGCGACATTCTTTTTTTAGTACCGATACTGCTCAAATAAGTATGTAGTTTCAATACTAGTATTAGTATTTGATTTTGAATACTTTTGACAACCCTACTACAGATTAAATTTGTTTCTGTACAATGACAAAAAGACCAGTAACTGAAGCAGACAGAATCATTAAAGCTAAACTTTCAGCAGCCTAGTTCAGTACATCAGTGTTTGTAGTTATAAACTATAAGTTGTAATGCAGGTGTAGAGTCCCTATTCGAGGTCTTACTTTTCCATCTACTTAAATACATTTATTGGAAGTGTCACTACATATTTTGTTTTATTCTTTCCTCCTTTATATTGCCACACAATACACCACAGGGCTAATAAAACCTGACAGCTCTTTTACATATTACAAGCGGCGCACCGTGTTCTTACAGACTCACATTCATGGTCTTTGGGGCAGTTGGTTTGTGCCCACACAGCTGCCATTATATTGCCCGCTCCTCATTGGCCAAGGGCAGATCAGGTATCTCCATGGGAGCTTTTGATTGGCCTATAATGTATCAGGTATCCCCAGACATAGTTGGCTATTAGAGCTCGACATGCCAACTCGATGGCAACTGGCCCCTGTTTGGCATCACTATGGAAACCTTCAGATCAGCTGTAGTTAGGCGGTCGAGGATGCAAAGAGCACACTTGGCACTTCCCTATTATTACAGCCTCCTACACGCACCCATGCAAATATAAACACGGTGATAGTGTGATTAAAGAGTGCAGGGATGGGCTGTCAGGGCATTGTTTGAGGGAGGCTACGTAAAGTATACGGCCTGTCAACTCCAAAATAATCTCTGTAACCAACGCGCGTATCTTAAAGTGTCTGTTATCTGCCATTTCCAATTACCCTCAATGCCCACTGCTATTTTCTAGGCATCGATCTCACTCTGGCCATTAGGGGGCGACATTGATCGGGCAAATGGACTCAAATGAAGTGCAATCCGGTGTCCCTCTCTCTCTCTCTCTCTCTTTCAAACACAAACCAACTATAGGCACAAAAGGGGCACAGACATGGACATGATCAATTATGTGTCAAGCATTTCTTCCTCATTGAAAGAGTGGCGCGATGACTACGGGGCTACCGACCGGACCATTGTCTATTGACACTGGAGACGGAGTTCTCATGCACTTCATTATCCCTAAAGGGGACAGCCAGAAAGAGATCCAAAGAGGCCATTAATCATCATAGCCTTCAAAGCGCAAGAAAGGACCAAAATAACTGATACTGTAATCCTATACTGTAAATGCTGAACGTTTGTAACAAGTCAAAACAGTTGTAAATCTGGGGGGGACGTCCTCAGAGACGCTGAAATGAAATCCCAAGGTTACAAGGTAAACATTTGCAATAATCCCCATAGTGAGTTATTGTATGTTACAGCTGGGCACAGGGAAAAAAACGAAACAGAAATAATAATGAGCGTGCGGACTTTAGTCAGTGTAACGCGCAGTTATATCAGTCCCTCTCTCAGGATGACGAACTACTCCAAAGTCCATTTCAATTTGGGTCGATGGCTCGGGCCGAGGTGGAGGTGGAGGAGGTGGAGATGTGGGGTCAGTCCTACCCCCTCTGTCTCTCTTTAACCCCCTTCACTCGGGT